>CAWUFW010015354.1:0-365398 GCA_963921515.1 Calotriton arnoldi | reverse complement strand
AGTGCATTGTTGGGGCGCGAGTTATAGTTAGCTCAACTAACTATAACGGCCGAATTTCTCTGGTTTTGTTCGAGTGAAATGTCCAACTAACTATAACGTCCCTGAAACCTGTGGTTTTTTCAGTGAATTTCTAAGGTTTTTCAAATGCTAATTCCTAACTATAACGTCTCTGAAACCTATGTTTTTTTCAGTGAATATATATATATATATTATCTACTGGCGGTCGCCAGTAGATAGTTATAGTTAGGACCTATTTTCCATTGGAAATTTGCAACATACTATTTCCAATACCTTTGGCGCCGGTTGACGAATCTTCGCGAAATTCTCAAAACTTATGGCCTGCTCCGGTCCGCTCCTATCCTGAAAGTTTCAGGGTGATTCATCAAGCGGGGGCCGAGAAAAAAGTGGGGTCCCAAAACGTGTTTTCCCCATGCAATTTTCCATAGGAAACTTTAGACACGGCTACACCCCGAACTGCTGAACGGAATTACACCAAATTTGGCAAAGAGGTAGTTCTTGATTCAGAAAGAACCCTTTTTGTTAAATGGTATAAATCCGTTCAGTAGTTGCTGAGAAAATCAAAAGTAAAAACACATATATATCTATGGCAGCGGAGGATCCGCGCACCCTCCCGATCACGAGCTGTATGCTAATTGGCTGTCAACACTCCAAACCAGGAAGTGTTGGCAGCCATCTTGTGACTCGGTAGAACCGAGTCACAAGAAAACAGTAGAAAAAAGTGCGCAAAAACGCAAAAAGGGGGCAGGGTAGAAACACCCTGACCCCCTAGGCCTGCTCAGGGGGTCCCACAAGGACCCCAGGGCCTAAATTTTTTTTTATTTTTTTTAAACATCATCGAGATTTGCGCACCCAGCGCGAATTTCGTCCGAAAATTTTTAAAAAACGAAGCGCGGGCTCCCACGCTTCGTATTCAAAAAGCCCCCGGGTGGGCCAAGTCCCGGGGGCAGTAAAAATGTGTGGGGGGGGCCCCAATCCCCCCCACACTGCCCCGGGGACCACCACCCCCCGAGGCTTTGCATTAATATTTGCGGGGGCACACGGCCCCCCCGCAGCCCCGGGGACCACCACCCCGGGGCTTGTTTTATTAAAGTTTGGGGGGGCTCTAAGGCCCCCCCCAAGCCCCGGGGACCGCCACCCCCGGGGCTCTCATTAATAATATTTGCGGGGGGCACACTGCCCCCCGCAGCCCCGGGGACCGCCACCCCCCAGGGCTTCTTTTTAAAAAAAAAATAAACCTGTGTGGGGGGGCTCGAGCCCCCCCAGATGACCCGGTGACCGCCACCTCCCCGGGGCACTAATATTGTAATTTGGGGGTCTGTTACGGACCCCCGAGCCCCGGGGACCACCACCTCCCCGGGGCTGTGCAATTGGATGGGAGGGGGGCCGCGCGGCCCCCCTCCTGGAGCCCTTGATGGCCCTGGGGACCGCCACCCCCCAGGGCCGGCTCCTGCAGTGTCCCGGGGTGCCTACCCCCAGGACACTGCTGTTTGCAATGGCAGGATGGGAGCCTCGCGGCTCCCGTCCTGTGATTGCAAACTTGCTTGCTTCATTGAAGCGAGAGCAGGAAACATGCTCTCGCTTCAATGAAGCAAGCAGAATTGCTTTTCCATAAGGGGAGCTGCATGTCAGCAGCTCCCCTTATGGAAAAGCAATGCCGGCTCCCGCAGGACACGGGGAGCCGGCGGGACCGTGGGGGAATTGGGGACCCCCCCACGGTCCCCAACGAGTGGCCAGGCCCCGGGGGATGGGGTCCCCGGGGCTATTAGTGGCCTGGGAGGGGGCCACGCAGCCCCCTCCCCATAAAGAGAAAAAAAAAACGTTAAGGCCGGCCCCGGGGATGGGGTCCCGGGGCCTTAAATGGCCTGAGGAGGGGGGCCACGCAGCCCCCTCCAAAAATTTAAATAGAAAAAAAAGAGGGCATGCCCCGGGGATGGGATCCCCGGGGTCAATAGAGGCCCAAGGAAGGGGGCTACGCGGCCCCTTCCCGTTTTTTATTTAAAAAAAAACCAAAATCCTCAGGCCCCGGGGGATGGGGTCCCCGGGGCCAAAAGTGGCCGAGGGAACGGGGGCCACGCAGCCCCCCTCCCATACAAAAAAAAAAAAAAAAAAGACCGGCATTGTGCCGGAGAGCCCGCCCCCTCCCTGCAGCAGTCTGCAAACGCGCCCCTGGCGCGTTTTAAGAAGGGAAGTAATTCCCCTTGAATACTGGGGGTCCCTGGGGGCCAACTAGCCCACCAGGAATCTCCAGTATGCGCCAGGGGCTGCGTTGCAGAGAGGTGTACAGAGACCACGCCCCTTTTTACACCTCTCTGCAACGCAGCTCTGTGGCGCTTTTTGGAGGTACATGGTGGGCTAGTTGGACTCCAGGGAACCTCATGATTCAAGGGGACTTAATCCCCCAACTTAAAACGCGCCACGGGGCGCGTTTGCACAGATGTCACCTCAGGCCCCGCCCCCTCCCTTCACCATTGTGCAAATATTCCTCTAAAATCAGCCGAACTACGAATTCCTATTTACTCACCTGTTATCAGGAGAGACCTCAGTGCTGCATCTTTCAGCCCAGTACTGATCCTGAAAAGTAATTTTAACCGTACTTACCAGTAACTTGAATTTCCTTCCATAGGCTATCATTGACTGGTTTCACTTGGAAATTCTTCTAAGTGTGGAGTTTTGGAACTTTATAATATTCCTCTAAAATCAGCCGAAATACGAATTCCGATTTACTCACCTGTTATCAGGAGAGACCTCAGTGCTGCATCTTTCAGCCCAGTACTGATCCTGAAAAGTAATTTTAACCGTACTTACCAGTAACTTGAATTTCCTTCCATAGGATATCATTGCCTGCTTTTTGCTGAAAAAGTTTCTAAGTGTTGATTTTTGAAACATACAAATATTCCTCTAAAATCAGCCAGAACTACGAATTCCGATTTACTCACCTGTTATCAGGAGAGACCTCAGTGCTGCATCTTTCAGCCCAGTACTGATCCTGAAAAGTAATTTTAACCGTACTTACCAGTAACTTGAATTTCCTTCCATAGGATATCATTGACTGCGTTTTGCTTGAAAAAGTTTCTAAGTGTTGAGTTTTGGAACTTTATAAATATTCCTCTAAAATCAGCCAAAATACGAATTCCGATTTACTCACCTGTTATCAGGAGAGACCTCAGTGCTGCATCTTTCAGCCCAGTACTGATCCTGAAAAGTAATTTTAACCGTACTTACCAGTAACTTGAATTTCCTTCCATAGGAATCCATTGTCTGGTTTTCAGCAGAAAAGTTTCAAAGTGTTGATTTTCACAAACTACAAATATTCCTTAAAAATCGCCTGTATGACTTAAACGCATTCTTTCAACTGTTTACAGGAGATGCACCAGTGCTGGATACAGGATCCACCACTGAGTAAGAAAAAGTAACGATAACACTACTTACCTGCTAAGTGAATTTCCTCCCATATGATAACATTGGTGATTCTATGTGAAAAAGTTTCTAAGTGTCAACTTTTAAAATACAATAATATTCCTTAAAAATCACTACTGTAACCAAAACGCTTTTACTCAACTGTTTACAGGAGATGTCCCAGGACTGAATCTAGGATCCAGTCCTGTGGTTAGAAAAGTAATCCATAAAGTAACTAATTGCATTTAACTAGAAATTCACATTGAGCTCAATGTTGCATTGTGTTTGAAATTGTGTTGCCCATTGCAACAACTGTAACTACTATACTTAAAAGTCTATTGCCTATTTGCAAAGTATTTAAACTAAAGTAATTCATTCTGAGAAAGTATATTTTGTAATGTAAAGTATAATGTAATTACAATGTAATTTAAAAAATAAAATATGTAAAAATAAATAGTTTAAAAAAATTTAGTAAATCTGTATCAAAAAAATAAATATAACAATTAATACATTTAAAAATTGTCATTTACAAAACCTTTGAAATTCACAGAAAAAAACCATAGGTTTCAGACATGTTATAGTTAGGAATTAGCATTTAAAAAACCTTTGAAATTCACTGAAAAAACCATAGGTTTCAGACACGTTATAGTTAGAAATTAGCATTTAAAAAACCTTTGAAATTCACTTAAAAAACCATAGGTTTTAGGGACAGTTATAGTTAGTTGGACATTTCACTCGTACAAAACCATAGAAATTCCCCCGTTATAGTTAGTTCAGCTAACTATAACTTGCGCCCCCGCAATGCACTGCTGATGACGTCACATATTACATCACTCATGACATGGTCAGTGACATCACTGATGACATCACTGATGATATCATCCACGTGATAATCTGATGCACCTCCTCACACCCTGATATAACCTTTGATACACCCACTCTAAATTACAGACTGCCATTCGCAAAACCATAGACACTCCAACACCAATAACTACATACCCACTCACTGATTCTTAGGTCTACACACACATCCACTCACTCACCCGTACAGTCACTCATACTTACGGTCACTCAGTACAGGACTATCATATGCACTCATACTCCTATATAGACACTCAAACACCGCCACTCATCCATAGAGGTACTCACACACCTAGTCAGTCATGCAAATAATTAAACACACTGCCATTTACTCACCTATACAGTTATACACACACCAGCTCACTTACTCATACAAATACTAGCACATTCTTACGCTCTTATACAATCACTGATACAAGCACACACTCATCCATACAGTCACTCTCACAATCACACACTCTTGCTTATAGCTATTTATATACTCCAACACACATATATACTGCCTTTCACATATGTAGTTACTCACACATGTACCACTGGGACATACATTCACTCACAAACACACTCTTACACACACTTACCCACCCATACAGTCTATCACAGATGCACTCTTGAAACCATCCACCCAGTGAATCACCCACTCACACATCTATGCACAGAGTCGCACACACCCCACCCACACAAACACTCAGGCACCCATACAGATACTCAGACAACTAATCAATAACTCATATAGACACTCATGTAGCTATTCACAAACCCATGCAGCCACTTACACAGCAATAGACAGACGGATACAGACATTCACCCAGTTTAGTCACTAACCCATGCATTCAGTAAGATACGTTTAATCACTCACTTATAGAGTTAGTCACGCACCTACTAAATCATCCATACAGACACTTATACACCCACTCATTCTTCAATACGCCTTTCCCTATATATATTAAACATATTTAAACTTTAAAGAAACACACAGTCACTGGATGATGTCATCAGTGATGTCATTTGAGATGTCATCAGTGATGTCATCAGTGATGTCACTGACCATGTCATGAGTGATGTAATATGTGACGTCATCAGCAGTGCATTGCGGGGGCGCGAGTTATAGTTAGCTGAACTAACTATAATGGGGGAATTTCTATGGTTTTGTACGAGTGAAATGTCCAACTAACTATAACTGTCCCTAAAACCTATGGTTTTTTAAGTGAATATATATATATATATATATATATATATAACATACTTAAACTTTTTAGAAACACACAGTCACTGGATGATGTCATCAGTGATGTCATCAGTGATGTCATTTGAGATGTCATCTGTGATGTCATCAGTGATGTCACTGACCATGTCAGGAATGATGTAATATGTGAAGTCATCAGCAGTGCATTGTTGGGGCGCGAGTTATAGTTAGCTCAACTAACTATAACGGCCGAATTTCTCTGGTTTTGTTCGAGTGTTCACTCGTACAAAACCATAGAAATTCCCCCGTTATAGTTAGTTCAGCTAACTATAACTCGCGCCCCCGCAATGCACTGCTGATGACGTCACATATTACATCACTCATGACATGGTCAGTGACATCACTGATGACATCATCCACGTGATAATCTGATGCACCTCCTCACACCCTGATATAACCTTTGATACACCCACTCTAAATTACAGACTGCCATTCGCAAAACCATAGACACTCCAACACCAATAACTACATACCCACTCACTGATTCTTAGGTCTACACACACATCCATCACTCACCTGTACAGTCACTCATACTTATGGTCACTCAGTACAGGACTATCATATGCACTCATACTCCTATATAGACACTCAAACACCGCCACTCATCCATAGAGGTACTCACACACCTAGTCAGTCATGCAAATAATTAAACACACTGCCATTTACTCACCTATACAGTTATACACACACCAGCTCACTTACTCATACAAATACTAGCACATTCTTACGCTCTTATACAATCACTGATACAAGCACACACTCATCCATACAGTCACTCTCACAATCACACACTCTTGCTTATAGCTATTTATATACTCCAACACACATATATACTGCCTTTCACATATGTAGTTACTCACACATGTACCAGTGGGACACACATTCACTCACAAACACACTCTTACACACACTTACCCACCCATACAGTCTATCACAGATGCACTCTTGAAACCATCCACCCAGTGAATCACCCACTCACACATCTAGGCACAGAGTCGCACACACCCCACCCACACAAACACTCAGGCACCCATACAGATACTCAGACAACTAATCAATAACTCATATAGACACTCATGTAGCTATTCACAAACCCATGCAGCCACTTACACAGCAATAGACAGACGGATACAGACATTCACCCAGTTTAGTCACTAACCCATGCATTCAGTAAGATATGTTTAATCACTCACTTATAGAGTTAGTCACGCACCTACTAAATCATCCATACAGACACTTATACACCCACTCATTCTTCAATACGCCTTTCCCTATATATATTAAACATATTTAAACTTTAAAGAAACACACAGTCACTGGATGATGTCATCAGTGATGTCATTTGAGATGTCATCAGTGATGTCATCAGTGATGTCACTGACCATGTCATGAGTGATGTAATATGTGATGTCATCAGCAGTGCATTGCGGGGCGCGAGTTATAGTTAGCTGAACTAACTATAATGGGGGAATTTCTATGGTTTTGTACGAGTGAAATGTCCAACTAACTATAACTGTCCCTAAAACCTATGGTTTTTTAAGTGAATATATATATATATATATATATATATATATATATATATATAACATACTTAAACTTTTTAGAAACACACAGTCACTGGATGATGTCATCAGTGATGTCATCAGTGATGTCATTTGAGATGTCATCTGTGATGTCATCAGTGATGTCACTGACCATGTCAGGAATGATGTAATATGTGAAGTCATCAGCAGTGCATTGTTGGGGCGCGAGTTATAGTTAGCTCAACTAACTATAACGGCCGAATTTCTCTGGTTTTGTTCGAGTGAAATGTCCAACTAACTATAACGTCCCTGAAACCTGTGGTTTTTTCAGTGAATTTCTAAGGTTTTTCAAATGCTAATTCCTAACTATAACGTCTCTGAAACCTATGTTTTTTTCAGTGAATATATATATATATATATATTATCTACTGGCGGTCGCCAGTAGATAGTTATAGTTAGGACCTATTTTCCATTGGAAATTTGCAACATACTATTTCCAATACCTTTGGCGCCGGTTGACGAATCTTCGCGAAATTCTCAAAACATATGGCCTGCTCCGGTCCGCTCCTATCCTGAAAGTTTCAGGGTGATTCATCAAGCGGGGGCCGAGAAAAAGTGGGGTCCCAAAACGTGTTTTCCCCATGCAATTTCCCATAGGAAACTTTAGACACGGCTACACCCCGAACTGCTGAACGGAATTACACAAAATTTGGAAAAGAGGTAGTTCTTGATTCAGAAAGAACCCTTTTTGTTAAATGGTGTAAATCCGTTCAGTAGTTGCTGAGAAAATCAAAAGTAAAAACACATATATATCTATGGCAGCGGAGGATCCGCGCACCCTCCCGATCACGAGCTGTATGCTAATTGGCTGTCAACACTCCAAACCAGGAAGTGTTGGCAGCCATCTTGTGACTCAGTAGAACTGAGTCACAAGAAAACAGTAGAAAAAAGTGCGCAAAAACGCAAAAAGGGGGCAGGGTAGAAACACCCTGACCCCCTAGGCCTGCTCAGGGGGTCCCACAAGGACCCCAGGGCCTAAATGTTTTTTAATTTTTTTTAAACATCATCGAGATTCGCGCACTCAGCGCGAATTTCGTCCGAAAATTTAAAAAAAACGAAGCACGGGCTCCTACGCTTCGTATTCAAAAAGCCCCCGGGTGGGCCAAGTCCCGGGGGGCAGTAAAAAAATGTGTAGGGGGGGCCCCAATCCCCCCACACTGCCCCGGGGACCGCCACCCCCCGGGGCTCTGCATTAATATTTGCGGGGGGCACACGGCCCCCCCCCGCAGCCCCGGGGACCACCACCCCCCGGGGCTTGTTTTATTAAAGTTTGGGGGGGCTCTAAGGCCCCCCCAAGCCCTGGGGACCGCCACCCCCTGGGGCTCTCATTAATAATATTTGCAGGGGGCACACTGCCCCCCGCAGCCCCGGGGACCGCCACCCCCCAGGGCTTCTTTTTTTTTAAAAAATAAACCTGTGTGGGGGGGCTCGAGCCCCCCCAGATGCCCCGGTGACCGCCACCTCCCCGGGGCACTAATATTGTAATTTGGGGGTCTGTTACGGACCCCCGAGCCCTGGGGACCACCACCTCCCCGGGGCTGTGCAATTGGATGGGAGGGGGGCCGCGCGGCCCCCCTCCTGGAGCCCTTGATGGCCCTGGGGACCGCCACCCCCCAGGGCCGGCTCCTGCAGTGTCCCGGGGTGCCTACCCCCAGGACACTGCTGTTTGCAATGGCAGGATGGGAGCCTCGCGGCTCCCGTCCTGTGATTGCAAACTTGCTTTGCTTCATTGAAGCGAGAGCAGGGAAACCTGCTCTCGCTTCAATGAAGCAAAGCAGAATTGCTTTTCCATAAGGGGAGCTGCATGTCAGCAGCTCCCCTTATGGAAAAGCAATGCCGGCTCCCGCAGGACGCGGGGAGCCGGCGGGACCGTGGGGGTATTGGGGACCCCCCCACGGTCCCCAACGAGTGGCCAGGCCCCGGGGGATGGGGTCACCGGGGCTATTAGTGGCCTGGGAGGGGGGCCACGCAGCCCCCCTCCCCATAAAGAGAAAAAAAAAAAACGTTAAGGCCAGCCCCGGGGGATGGGGTCCCCGGGGCCTTAAATGGCCTGAGGAGGGGGGCCACGCAGCCCCCCTCCAAAAATTTAAATAGAAAAAAAAAGAGGGCATGCCCCGGGGGATGGGATCCCCGGGGTCAATAGAGGCCCAAGGAAGGGGGGCTACGCGGCCCCTTCCCGTTTTTTTTATTTTAAAAAAAAAAACAAAATCCTCAGGCCCCGGGGGATGGGGTCCCCGGGGCCAAAAGTGGCCGAGGGAAGGGGGGCCACGCAGCCCCCCTCCCATACAAAAAAAAACAAAAAAAAAAAAAAAAGACCGGCATTGTGCCGGAGGCCCCGCCCCCTCCCTGCAGCAGTCTGCAAACGCGCCCCCTGGCGCGTTTTAAGAAGGGGAAGTAATTCCCCTTGAATACGGGGGGTCCCTGGGGGCCAACTAGCCCACCAGGAATCTCCAGTATGCGCCAGGGGGCTGCATTGCAGAGAGGTATACAGAGACCACGCCCCTTTTTACACCTCTCTGCAACGCAGCTCTGTGGCGCTTTTTGGAGGTACATGGTGGGCTAGTTGGACTCCAGGGACCCTCATGATTCAAGGGGACTTAATCCCCCAACTTAAAACGCGCCACGGGGCGCGTTTGCACAGATATCACCTCAGGCCCCGCCCCCTCCCTTCACCATTGTGCAAATATTCCTCTAAAATCAGCCGAACTACGAATTCCTATTTACTCACCTGTTATCAGGAGAGACCTCAGTGCTGCATCTTTCAGCCCAGTACTGATCCTGAAAAGTAATTTTAACCGTACTTACCAGTAACTTGAATTTCCTTCCATAGGATATCATTGACTGGTTTCACTTGGAAATTCTTCTAAGTGTGGAGTTTTGGAACTTTATAATATTCCTCAAAAATCAGCCGAAATACGAATTCCGATTTACTCACCTGTTATCAGGAGAGACCTCAGTGCTGCATCTTTCAGCCCAGTACTGATCCTGAAAAGTAATTTTAACCGTACTTACCCAGTAACTTGAATTTCCTTCCATAGGATATCATTGCCTGCGTTTTGCTTGAAAAAGTCTTCTAAGTGTTGAGTTTTGAAACTATACAAATATTCCTCTAAAATCAGCCAAAATACGAATTCCGATTTACTCACCTGTTATCAGGAGAGACCTCAGTGCTGCATCTTTCAGCCCAGTACTGATCCTGAAAAGTAATTTTAACCGTACTTACCAGTAACTTGAATTTCCTTCCATAGGATATCATTGCCTGCGTTTTGCTTGAAAAGTCTTCTAAGTGTGGAGTTTTGAAACATTACAAATATTCCTCTAAAATCAGCCAAAATACGAATTCCGATTTACTCACCTGTTATCAGGAGAGACCTCAGTGCTGCATCTTTCAGCCCAGTACTGATCCTGAAAAGTAATTTTAACCGTACTTACCAGTAACTTGAATTTCCTTCCATAGGATATCATTGCCTGCTTTTTGCTGAAAAAGTTTCTAAGTGTGGAGTTTTGGAACTTTATAATATTCCTCTAAAATCAGCCGAAATACGAATTCCGATTTACTCACCTGTTATCAGGAGAGACCTCAGTGCTGCATCTTTCAGCCCAGTACTGATCCTGAAAAGTAATTTTAACCGTACTTACCAGTAACTTATATTTCCTTCCATAGGATATCCATTGTCTGGTTTTCAGCAGAAAAGTTTCAAAGTGTTGATTTTCACAAACTACAAATATTCCTTAAAAATCGCCTGTATGACTTAAACGCATTCTTTTCAACTGTTTACAGGAGATGACACCAGTGCTGGATACAGGATCCACCACTGAGTAAGAAAAAGTAACGATAACACTACTTACCTGCTAAGTGAATTTCCTCCCATATGATAACATTGGTGATTCTATGTGAAAAAGTTTCTAAGTGTCAACTTTTAAAGTACAATAATATTCCTTAAAAATCACTACTGTAACCAAAACGCTTTTACTCAACTGTTTACAGGAGATGTCCCAGGACTGAATCTAGGATCCAGTCCTGTGGTTAGAAAAGTAATCCATAAAGTAACTAATTGCATTTAACTAGAAATTCACATTGAGCTCAATGTTGCATTGTGTTTGAAATTGTGTTGCCCATTGCAACAACTGTAACTACTATACTTAAAAGTCTATTGCCTATTTGCAAAGTATTTAAACTAAAGTAATTCATTCTGAGAAAGTATATTTTGTAATGTAATGTATAATGTAATTACAATGTAATTTAAAAAATAAAATATGTAAAAATAAATAGTTTAAAAAAATTTAGTAAATCAGTATCAAAAAAATAAATATAACAATTAATACATTTAAAAATTGTCATTTACAAAACCTTTGAAATTCACTGAAAAAAACCTTAGGTTTCAGACATGTTATAGTTAGGAATTAGCATTTAAAAACCTTTGAAATTCACTGAAAAAACCATAGGTTTCAGACACGTTATAGTTAGAAATTAGCATTTAAAAAACCTTTGAAATTCACTTAAAAACCATAGGTTTTAGGGACAGTTATAGTTAGTTGGACATTTCACTCGTACAAAACCATAGAAATTCCCCCGTTATAGTTAGTTCAGCTAACTATAACTCGCGCCCGCAATGCACTGCTGATGACGTCACATATTACATCACTCATGACATGGTCAGTGACATCACTGATGACATCATCCACGTGATAATCTGATGCACCTCCTCACACCCTGATATAGCCTTTGATACACCCACTCTAAATTACAGACTGCCATTCGCAAAACCATAGACACTCCAACACCAATAACTACATACCCACTCACTGATTCTTAGGTCTACACACACATCCACTCACTCACCCGTACAGTCACTCATACTTACGGTCACTCAGTACAGGACTATCATATGCACTCATACTCCTATATAGACACTCAAACACCGCCACTCATCCATAGAGGTACTCACACACCTAGTCAGTCATGCAAATAATTAAACACACTGCCATTTACTCACCTATACAGTTATACACACACCAGCTCACTTACTCATACAAATACTAGCACATTCTTACGCTCTTATACAATAACTGATACAAGCACACACTCATCCATACAGTCACTCTCACAATCACACACTCTTGCTTATAGCTATTTATATACTCCAACACACATATATACTGCCTTTCACATATGTAGTTACTCACATATGTACCACTGGGACATACATTCACTCACAAACACACTCTTACACACACTTACCCACCCATACAGTCTATCACAGATGCACTCTTGAAACCATCCACCCAGTGAATCACCCACTCACACATCTATGCACAGAGTCGCACACACCCCACCCACACAAACACTCAGGCACCCATACAGATACTCAGACAACTAATCAATAACTCATATAGACACTCATGTAGCTATTCACAAACCCATGCAGCCACTTACACAGCAATAGACAGACGGATACAGACATTCACCCAGTTTAGTCACTAACCCATGCATTCAGTAAGATACGTTTAATCACTCACTTATAGAGTTAGTCACGCACCTACTAAATCATCCATACAGACACTTATACACCCACTCATTCTTCAATACGCCTTTCCCTATATATATTAAACATATTTAAACTTTAAAGAAACACACAGTCACTGGATGATGTCATCAGTGATGTCATTTGAGATGTCATCAGTGATGTCATCAGTGATGTCACTGACCATGTCATGAGTGATGTAATATGTGACGTCATCAGCAGTGCATTGCGGGGCGCGAGTTATAGTTAGCTGAACTAACTATAATGGGGGAATTTCTATGGTTTTGTACGAGTGAAATGTCCAACTAACTATAACTGTCCCTAAAACCTATGGTTTTTTAAGTGAATATATATATATATATATATATATAACATACTTAAACTTTTTAGAAACACACAGTCACTGGATGATGTCATCAGTGATGTCATCAGTGATGTCATTTGAGATGTCATCTGTGATGTCATCAGTGATGTCACTGACCATGTCAGGAATGATGTAATATGTGAAGTCATCAGCAGTGCATTGTTGAGCGCGAGTTATAGTTAGCTCAACTAACTATAACGGCCGAATTTCTCTGGTTTTGTTCGAAGTGTTCACTCGTACAAAACCATAGAAATTCCCCCGTTATAGTTAGTTCAGCTAACTATAACTCGCGCCCCCGCAATGCACTGCTGATGACGTCACATATTACATCACTCATGACATGGTCAGTGACATCACTGATGACATCACTGATGACATCATCCACATGATAATCTGATGCACCTCCTCACACCCTGATATAACCTTTGATACACCCACTCTAAATTACAGACTGCCATTCGCAAAACCATAGACACTCCAACACCAATAACTACATACCCACTCACTGATTCTTAGGTCTACACACACATCCATCACTCACCCGTACAGTCACTCATACTTACGGTCACTCAGTACAGGACTATCATATGCACTCATACTCCTATATAGACACTCAAACACCGCCACTCATCCATAGAGGTACTCACACACCTAGTCAGTCATGCAAATAATTAAACACACTGCCATTTACTCACCTATACAGTTATACACACACCAGCTCACTTACTCATACAAATACTAGCACATTCTTACGCTCTTATACAATCACTGATACAAGCACACACTCATCCATACAGTCACTCTCACAATCACACACTCTTGCTTATAGCTATTTATATACTCCAACACACATATATACTGCCTTTCACATATGTAGTTACTCACACATGTACCACTGGGACATACATTCACTCACAAACACACTCTTACACACACTTACCCACCCATACAGTCTATCACAGATGCACTCTTGAAACCATCCACCCAGTGAATCACCCACTCACACATCTAGGCACAGAGTCGCACACACCCCACCCACACAAACACTCAGGCACCCATACAGATACTCAGACAACTAATCAATAACTCATATAGACACTCATGTAGCTATTCACAAACCAATGCAGCCACTTACACAGCAATAGACAGACGGATACAGACATTCACCCAGTTTAGTCACTAACCCATGCATTCAGTAAGATATGTTTAATCACTCACTTATAGAGTTAGTCACGCACCTACTAAATCATCCATACAGACACTTATACACCCACTCATTCTTCAATACGCCTTTCCCTATATATATTAAACATATTTAAACTTTAAAGAAACACACAGTCACTGGATGATGTCATCAGTGATGTCATTTGAGATGTCATCAGTGATGTCATCAGTGATGTCACTGACCATGTCATGAGTGATGTAATATGTGACGTCATCAGCAGTGCATTGCGGGGGCGCGAGTTATAGTTAGCTGAACTAACTATAATGGGGGAATTTCTATGGTTTTGTACGAGTGAAATGTCCAACTAACTATAACTGTCCCTAAAACCTATGGTTTTTTAAGTGAATATATATATAGGCTCGGTCTTCGATGAGGAAAGACCTGAGACAAGTGGAATAAGAAATATACAGGCAGGAGAAAGAGGCACACAGAAGAATGATGTGCAAATGATAATGCGAAAATTGGAGAAACTATGGCGCTTAGAAATCTCAAAATGGTGGGAGATTAAATCCTTAGATAAATATCTTGAAGTGGGCAGAGTGCCCAGAGGCCTGCGGATCCTGACTGCCCCAACCTTCGAGAACCCAGACTCAGAGATGCTCCAGGAATGGGCTAATAACAGTGCGGAATCTTCAAACAACATGATGAAGATATTAGTGAAATACGCCAAGAAAGATAGGGACAGAATACTAGAAGAAATTAAGCAGTTGGAAATAGAACTAACCAACTTAACAACTCCTGAAGTAATAAACAAATTTGAAAAAGATCTGGAAATGAAATTGGTAAAATACGAGAAATCAATAAAGGAAAGGAAGGCGATAAAATTCACTAGAGACCGTTTGGACTATCAGAGGGGGCAAATCTACACTTTTGCCAAGCGATTTGACACCCTACGAAAACAAAAACTATCTAATACAGCTGAGATGTCAATAAAAATAAAGAAAGAAGGGGAGCCAATGACACTAGTTCTGAATGGAGCTCGGAAGTCGATACAGATTTGGAGGACGGAGCCAGAGCTATGGCAAGTGTATATAAACCCTCTACTGTAGTTGAAGAGTTCCGTTTTTTAGGTTTGGACAGAAACAACAGTGCCAGACCAGGTCCGCCAAAAGGAGGAAGAGGTCGGGGATACAGGAGAGCAGACAAAGACGAAGGAGAAGGCATGGAGTTGAGATCAGGGAGCAGAACAAGAAATTCGAAATGGAGAAACTAAGCTCTAAGGCAAATTCCATTACTGTCATTAACCTTACGGATTTAGCATTAACAGAAGCTGAAATGGATATTTTAAGCCTGGGATTATCATTCTGTCGCAGAACTAATTTTAATTATGCACAGACAAGAATTGATTTTTTCCACTATATAAGAAAGCTAAAATTAAGAAAATATTACAGTAATCAGTCAATCAAAAGCAAGAAGGATTTAGAAAATCAAGGACAAGATAACGAAAAAAATCTAGTGATAGATGACCTAAAATTGCTGAGTCATCTGGAGGTCCTAGGGAGAACACAAGCAAGTTTTACAACAGACCCATCTATGAAGGAAACAGCAGATAGAATGGGTCTTAATATCTATGGAACACAAACAACGGGCTTTAGAAAAAAGTCCACCTTTATACCTCCATTACCCAAAGACTCAATAGATCTCTTCTCTGAAAGAGTTGTTCAAGACTTCAAAAAAATTGCGATGGAATGAAGTAAAAACTTCAATAAAGAGACTAAAGAGAAAGAAAGAACATATGAACAAACAATGGCCAAAATCAAAGCAAAATCAGACATAGTGGTGAGGCAATCGGACAAAGGGGGCAACGTTGTCCTCTGGCCTTTGAAACAATATAATACAGAGGCAAAAAGACAGCTAAATGACACGAAATGTTATCAGCGTGTTCCATTAAGCAATCTTTTGGAGATAAAAACAAGATTCTTCAAGGAACTGGCGAGGTGGAGATGGATGGGGTTAATAACGGAAGCAGAATACCACTACCTGAAAGTAGAAAACCCCATTACCCCCATTCTATATCTAATCCCAAAGATCCACAAGAGCCAAACGGTGCCCCCAGGAAGGCCAATAATTTCGGCTATTGGGAGCTTGTTTGAGACCACATCGAGATACTTGGATTATTTTCTACAGGATATTGTGAAATCCCTACCATCTTACATACAAGACACAGGGGACTTCTTGAGAAAATTACAAAATGTACAATGGGAAGGAGGAAACCTGTTGATTACTCTCGATGTGGTCTCATTGTATACTAGCATTGCCCATGAAGATGGCTTAAGAGCTCTCCGACATTTCCTGGGGAAAAAACCTTTGATTTTATACCAGCATTCAGAAATGCTTATACAAATGGCAAAATTGTGTCTAGAAAACAATTTCTTCCTCTTTGGCACCGATACCTTCAGGCAACTGAGAGGAACGGCGATGGGCACCTGCTTCGCCCCCAGCTATGCGAATTTGCATATGGGCTGGTGGGAGGAGCAGGTGCTCAGAGTTGATTTCAAAGTAGAATGGAGGGATAACATCAGAGCCTGGTATCGATTTATCGATGACCTTTTTATTGTTTGGAGGGGCTCTTTGGAAAGTGCCAATGCTTTTATATCTGCTATTAATGTTAATGTACTTAATTTGACATTCACCAAAACCATCAGTAATAACAGCTTACATTACCTAGATCTAGAAGTTTTTATTCAAAATGATACATTACATACACAAACTTTTAGAAAGGAAACAGCAGGGAATGCCATTCTACACTCCGAAAGCTTCCATCCAACAAATCTGAAGATGAGTATCCCACATGCGGAACAATTGCGCATGAAAAGGAATTGCAGTGAAGGGAACTCATTGGCGTCATCCCAGGCAGAACTGACAGGAAGATTTAGGGAAAGAGGGTACAGTGAAGCAGTTTTAAATCAAGCATTGTCAAAAGTAGAGTCCAAGTCCCGCAATCAGATTCTAACAGCAAAACAAAAATCAAATGAAAGTGCCAAGGTCCCAGCTCAGGAAATCCGAATGATAACCATGTACAGTGCCTATCATGCAAGGGTGAGAGACTGCATGAATAGGCACTGGTACCTGGTAAAGTCTGATCCTACTTTGGGTAGTAAAATCTCCCGTAAACCCATGGTTACATACAGAAGGGCCTGCTCCATGAGACAAGAACTGGTAAATAGTAGCCCTGAAGTAGTGGAGAGTGGGAGTTGGCTTAAGGCCAATCCAGGCTTCACCAAATGCCTTAAATGTAAAGCTTGCAGGCATGGGAGAAACATGAAGGAAATAAAACTGCCCCTAATGGAGAAACCGTGGAAAATTCCACGTTTCCTAAATTGTAAGAGTGACCATGTGGTTTATGTGCTGCAATGCACCTGCCCTTTAATATACGTGGGAAGCACAATCCACATGGCTCATATAAGAATTTTGCAACATCTAAGGGCAGTAAAAAACAAGGACCAATCAAACCCAGTTGCAAGACACATAAATGAGGTTCATGGGGGCAGAGAGGAAGACCTGACATTTTATCTAGTAGATTCGGTCCCGAGACGAAGAAGAGGTGGGAACAGAGAAGCAAATTTGAGAAAATTGGAATCAAGGTATATTTTGATGTTTGACTGTAAAGCTCCAAATGGGCTGAATAGTGACGAAGAAATGCATGTTCACTTGACTTAAATAATTGAAAAATTGAAAAATGGAATGATGCCCAGTTAGGTAAATCCTCCTCTTTTTCTTAAGATTCAAGATTTTAGACAGTTCTCCAGGAATGTTCCTTAATGTAAGATAGATGAATAGGAGAAAGTATGAACTCAAGTTGGGCTAGTTGACATAAGTTTTACATAACATAACTTTTTAAAGATATTTATTAGTGCCGGTATTAATATATTAGGATTATTTTAATGAGTGTTTGGACCTAAGGGATGTAACTTGTAGATACGATGGATAACTAGGGCGTTGACAGTACCTAAATGGAAAATGCTGAATGGGGAAGGAAGGAATCTGCTAATTTAATAGGCACTTGCACTTTAGTATATATTGGAGAATATCTGCGCAATTTGCACAAATAGCATAGGAATACCTGTTTTAGAAATTTTATCCCGAGAGGGAACAATGGTATACTTCAAAGCACAGGCACTTTCATCTACAAAATTTGCACAATTTTTGCACGATTTGCACATTATTGTGAAATTGGACTATGCTGCTATAATACTTAGGGGCACTGGCACTTTATTGTCTTTGCGTAGTTTTGCACAAATATACTTTTGAGCGAATGTTTTTATTAGCAGAAGTAAAAATAGCATTTATGTTAGATTTATGCACCAAACGGTACATTAAGATTCCGTAGGAGTGAAGAAAATTACAACATGCTGTTATGCTGAGAAGTTGTGATTTAGTGCATATGCACTTTATTCTTAAATAGATTTGCACAAAGCACTTGCACTTTATATACCAATCAATAATGTAATCCTGTCATTGAAGGTGGATGGAATTATCATAAAACAGAAAGAGTTGTGAATTGGTGTAATTTTACAATGGCTGATAATCTCATACAGAACTACCGAATATAGCAATGAATGTATTATGAGAATTATCATTACATTAAGTGAGACCCTGGTGGCAGCAGGTGACCACATGGTTAAATGTATTAGCCAAATGTCTTTTGTAAAGTAGAAAGACACCCATCCCTGACACATGAAAAGTATGATATGGCACAATAAAGTTAGTTGAATTGTATGTAAAAAAATAGTCAACAGCCATTCTGACGCTAGTAGATGAGGAAAATAAAAAATATAAAAGAGTAAAAAAGTGAAAAATAAAATGGAAAAAATATATATATGTGTGTATGAAATATAAAAGTATGTTGCTAAATAAGGATGTTAAGAATAAAACAGTGTGCAATAAGTTGAGAGAGGAAAAAGATAAAAAAGACACACATATAGTCTATTGTTAGTTTCTATGAACATGTGATGTCAGAAAAAAGAGTTTAAAATGCGGAAATGAAATGGTGCTCGATGTGTGAGCAAGGCAGGGATCCTGCCGAAACGCGTAGCAGCCTTTTCCGATGGAATAAAATGATTGGAACCATACCTTCGATTTGCTGTGTCGTCTTTCTGGTGAAAACAGTGGCAACCGGAAGTGGTGAAGGATATATATATATATTATCTACTGGCGGTCGCCAGTAGATAGTTATAGTAAGGACCTAGTTTCCATAGGAAAAGCGTTTTTTCTTTTCCCAATAACTTTTGCGCCGGATGACGAATCTTGGTGAAATTTTCAAAACTAGTGGGGCGCTCCGGTCAGCTCCTGTCTTGAAAATTTCAGGGTGATTCGCCAAGCGGGGGCCGAGAAAAAAGGGGGGTCCCAAAACGTGTTTTCTCCATGTTATTTTCCATAGGAAACTTTAGACACGGCTACAGCTCAAACTGCTGAATGGAATTACACCAAATTTGGCAAAAAGGTAGCCCTTGGTTCAGAAAGAGCCCTTTTTGTTAAATGGTGTAAATCCGTTCAGTAGTTCCTGAGAAATTTAAAAAAAAGAGGTCGGAAAATCAATTTCCCATAGGAAACTTTAGACACAGCTACAGCTCGAACTGCTGAACGGAATTACACCAAATTTGGCAAAGAGGTAGCCCTTGGTTCAGAAAGAACCCTTTTGTTAAATGGTGTAAATCCGTTCAGTAGTTGCTGAGAAAATCAAAAAATAAAAGTTTTGATATCTAGAGGCGAGGTGGATCCGCGGACCCTCTCGACCACGAGCTTTATTCTAATTGGCTGTCAACACTCCAAACCAGGAAGTGTTGGCAGCCATCTTGTGACTCGGTAGAACCGAGTCACAAGAAAACAGGGAAACAAACGCGAAAAACAAGAAAAGGGGGCAGGGTAGAAACACCCTGACCCGCTAGGCCTGCACAGGGGGTCCCACAAGGACCCCCAGGGCCAAAAAAGCATTTTTCTTTTTTTAAATTTCGTTGAAATTCGCGCTGGGTCCGCGAATCCCGCCGAAATTTTTAAAAAAATGAAGCGCGGTCTCCCGCGCTTCATTTAATTGAGGCCCCCGGGTGGGCCAGGTCCTGGGAACATATGCAAAGAATATATGTGGGGGCCCACGGGGGCCCCCGCAGCCCCGGGAACCGCCACCCCCGGGGCTTCTTTTTAAATGTGTGGGGGCCTCCAAGGCCCCCCAAGCCCCTGGGACTGCCACCCCCGGGGCTTTTCTTGAATATTTGAGGGGGGCCATGGCCCCCCGCAGCCCCGGGGACCGCCACCCCCTGGGGATTGTTTTTTAAAAAAAAGAACTTGTGTGGGGAGGCTCGAGCCCCCCACACGCCCCGGGACCGCCACCTCCCCGGGGCACTAAGTATGTAAATTTGGGGTCCGTTACGGACCCCGAGCCTCGGGGACCACCACCTCCCTGGGGCTTTGAAACTGAAGGGAGGGGGCCACGCGGCCCCCTCCTGGAGCCCGTGATGGCCCTGGGGACCGCCACCCCCAGGGCCGGCTCGTGCAGTGTCCCGGGTGCCCACCCCGGGACACTGCTGTTTGCTATGGCAGGGCGGGAGCCTCGCGGCTCCCGCCCTGCCATAGCAAACTTGCTTTGATTTTGGAAGCAAGAGCAGGGAAACCTGCTCGCTCACAAATGCAAAGCAGATTGCTTTTCCACACGGGAAGCTGCATGTCAGCAGCTCCCCATGTGGAAAAGCGGAATGCCAGGCTCCTGCAGGACGCGGGGAGCCGGCGGGACCGTGGGGGCATTGGGGATCCCCCACGGTCCCCAACGGATAGGGCCTGCCCCGGGGGATGGGGTCCCCGGGGCTAGAAGTGGCCCGGGAGGGGGGGTCATGCGGCCCCCTTCCCGTTCAGATTTTTTTATTTTTTTTTAAAAAGGGGTCAGGCCCTGGGGGATGGGGGCCCCAGGGCCCAAAAAATGGAAAAAGAAGGGGGGCCACACAGCCTCCCTTCTAAAAAAAAAAAAGACCGCGATCGTGCCGGAGGCCCCACCCCCTCCCAGAAACACTCTGCAAACGCGCCCTGTGGCGCGTTTTTAATTAGGGAATTAATTTCCCTTCAATACTGGGGGTCCCTGGGGGACAACTAGCCCACCAGGTACCTCCAGTAAGCACCACAGGGCTGCGTTGCAGAGCGGTGGTCCAGGCCACGCCCCTTTTTACACCTCTCTGCAACGCAGCTCTGTGGCGCTTACTGGAGGTACCTGGTGGGCTAGTTGGACCCCAGGGACCCTCAGGATTCAAGGGGACTTTATGCCCCAACTTAAAATGTGCCACGGGGCGCGTTTGCACAGTGGTGAAGGGAGGGGGCGGGGCCTGAGGTGACATGTGTGCAAACACGCCCTGTGGCGCGTTTAAAGTTGGGGAATTAAGTCCTCTTCAATCCTGAGGGACCCTGGGGGCCAACTAGCCCACCAGGTACCTCCAGTAAGCAACACAGGCCTGCTTTGCAGAGAGGTGGTCCAGGCCACGCCCCTTTTTACACCTCTCTGCAACGCAGCTCTGTGGCGCTTACTGGAGGTACCTGGTGGGCTAGTTGGACCCCAGGGACCCTCAGGATTCAAGGGGACTTTATCCCCCAACTTACAATGCGCCAGGGGGCGTGTTTGCAGAGTGGTGGAGAAAGGGGGCATGGCCTTTGTCTACCTCTCACCAATCCCACTGCGTGGGGCTTACTGGAGGTAAAAGGTAGGCTAGTTGGCCCCTAAAGGACCCCCAGCAGTGAAGGTGACTTCAATCCCCATCCAAGAACGTGCCAGGGAGCGCGTTTGTAGAGTGGTGGGCAAAGTGGGTGTGGCCTGGTATGAGTACTTACCAGTGCTGCTGTGTGGGACTGACTGGAGGTAATAGTTTGGGAAGTTGGCCCCCAAGGATGTCCTTGGGGGCCAACTACCCCTCTTGTTACCTCCAGTAAGTCCCACACAGTGGAATTGCTAAGACGTCTTCGGAGGCCATGGCCCCCTTTCTCTACCACTCTGCAAACGTGCCTCGTGGCAAACTACGGGATGGGGGATGAAGTCCAATTTAGTCCTGAGGGAGTTTGGGGGCCAATAATCCCTCCTGGTACCTCCTGTAAGTCCTACGCAGCAGAATTCCTGAGCGTTGATTGGATGCCCAGCACCTTTTCTCCACCACTCTGCAAACATGACTACTAGTTAAAGTAGCATATTTCTGCACCTCTGACTTAGAGGTAGTTTTAATCCCCCTGCCCTATTATGTACTAGTGTGCAAAACAATGGGGTAACCCAGTATCCCTCAGAACCTGGGCATGTACGTTATAAACAACAATTGGTTCTGTCAGGTAGACAACAATTTCTTTGTAATTCTTTGTAATTGAGGATCCTCAATTCCGGCTGCTGGGATGATGCTAAAAGAGACTGTATGATGCCCCAAATCAAACAAACACGCCAGGTTGAAAAAAAAAATTGCTACGTTTTGGCGTGATTACATTGACACTGACTAAAAGTTCAACACTATATGTTATTCAACCTCGCATCCGAACCACCTAAGTTTATATGGTACCTTGTGTCGTGAATATCTTCGACAATCAGATATCGGTCCCATTCCATCATTTGATGCCAAGATGCACGATGTTACTGGTGCCTTCCACTTTTAGGCCCAACTTGCTAATTGGGAGTTTGCCCACCTTCAAGTATCCGGCTGTCCAATACTACCCCAATCCTGATGAAGACCCGCCTTTGACCTCTTCTACTCAGGCTATTTGTTAGGGTCGAAACGTCGACGGTCTTTTGTCTATCCATATCTAAGAATGCCTTTCTAGCACAGATCATATAGAATTATTAGGCTAGTGGCAATTGTTTCGAATTTAAAGATTGGACCTATTTATGTTGTAAATATATGTACAGTATTTCGTCACTCTTGTGTTTAAATACACAGATTCTGTCACTTTTGCACTATACTCACTATGTCACTTTGTTCACTCACATGCGTCGTTTTCATTAATTGAATCACTGGACAGCTTCTCTGTTTGTTTTGAATATGTGTGGTAATTGATGACCTATTGTATGAATAACTAAATAACAAACAGTAAATATTTTGTTCATTTTTTGACAATAATATTCTTCTCTGTGTGTTTTTTTGTACATCTCAATCATCGATTATGTACTAGGGCCTTACAGAGGAGGTCATGCTAATCACAGGGGTACCCCAACGCATAGTGTTCCCTAGTGTATGTAGGTGTTTTCACTGTATTCTAAGTGTCTTTTAGCATAGCACTGGCTCTAGGCCTGGTTAGTCAGAGTCAGTTACCACCAGTACCCGTCTGAAAAAGTTGTGGGCACAGGATGATTTTGCAACAAGGCCTCTTTCTGCTCCTCTGTTGGTTTTTTCTGCACATGTCTTGCTTCTTCCTGCACTTTTGTTTGTCTTGTGGACTTCTGTTGCTTCTTTCTGCATTTCTTTTGCTTCTTTCTGTGCGTTTTTTCTTCTTTCTTCACATGTACTACCTCTGTAGGCATAGTTAGAAACTAGCATTTAAAAATCCTTTGAAATTCACTTAAAAACCATAGGTTTCAGGCACGTTATAGTTAGAAATTAGCATTTAAAAAACCTTTGAAATTCACTGAAAAAACCATAGGTTTCAGACACGTTATAGTTAGAAATTAGCATTTAAAAACCTTTGAAATTCACTGAGAAAAACATAGGTTTTAGGCACGTTATAGTTACAAATTAGCATTTAAAAACCTTTGAAATTCACTGAAAAACCATAGGTTTCAGGCACGTTATAGTTAGAAATTAGCATTTAAAAAACCTTAGAAATTCACTGAAAAAACCATAGGTTTTAGGGAAAGTTATAGTTAGTTGGACATTTCACTCGTACAAAACCAGAGAAATTCCCCGTTATAGTTAGTTCAGCTAACTATAACTCGCGCCCGCAATGCACTGCTGATGACGTCACATATTACATCACTCATGATATGGTCAGTGATATCACTGATGACATCACTGATGACATATCAAATGACATCAATGATGACATCACTGATGACATCATCCAGTGACTGTGTTTCTGTAAAGTTTAAATATGTTTAATATATATAGGGAAAGGCGTATTGAAGAATGAGTGGGTGTATAAGTGTCTGAATAGATGATTTAGTAGGTGCGTGACTGACTCTATAAGTGAGTGATTAAACGTATCTTACTGAATGCATGGGTTAGTGACTAAACTGTGTGAATGTCTGTATCCGTCTGTCTGTTGGTGTGTAAGCGGCTGCATGGGTATGTGAATAGCTACATGAGTGTCTATATGGGTTATTGATTGGTTGTCTGAGTATCTGTATGGGTGCCTGAGTGTTTGTGTGGGTGGGGTGTGTGTGACTCTTTGCATAGATGTGTGAGTGGGTGATTCACTGGGTGCATGGTTTCAAGAGTGCATCTGTGATGGACTGTATGGGTGGGTGAGTGTGTGTATGGGTGTGTTAGTGAGTGAATGTATATCTCAGTGGTACATGTGTGAGTAATTACATATGTGAAAGGCAGTATATATGTGTGTTGGAGTATATAAATGGCTATAAGTGAGAGTGTGTGATTGTGAGAGTGGCTGTATGGATGAGTGTGTGCTTGTATCAGTGATTGTATAAGAGCATAAGAATGTGCTAGTATTTGTATGAGTAAGTGAGCTGGTGTGTGTATAACTGTATAGGTGAGTAAATGGCAGTGTGATTAATTATTTGCATTACTGACTAGGTGTGTGAGTACCTCTATGGATGAGTGGTGGTGTGTGAGTGTCTATATAGGTGTATGAGTGCATATGATAGTCCTGTACTGACTGAACGTAAGTATGAGTGACTGTACGGGTGAGTGAGTGGATGTGTGTGTAGACCTAAGAATCAGTGAGTGGGTATGTAGTTATTGGTGTTGGAGTGTCTATGGTTTTGAGAATGGCAGTCTGTAATTTAGAGTGGGTGTATCAAAGGTTATATTAGGGTGTGAGAAGATGCATCAAATTATCACATGGATGATGTCATCAGTGATGTCATTTGAGATGTCATCAGTGATGTCATCAGTGATGTCACTGACCATGTCATGAGTGATGTAATATGTGACGTCATCAGCAGTGCATTGCGGAGGCGCGAGTTATAGTTAGCTGAACTAACTATAACTGGGGAATTTCTCTGGTTTTGTACAAGTGAAATGTCCAACTAACTATAACTTTCCCTAAAACCTATGGTTTTTCCAGTGAATTTCTAAGGTTTTTAAAAGCTAATTTCTAACTATAACGTGCCTGAAACTTATGGTTTTTTCAGTGAATTTCAAAAATGCAAAATCCCCATAGACGTTGCATGGGAAAAAATGTTTTGGGACAGCCTTTTTCTCGACCGCCCCCCCACTTGACGAATCACCCCAAATTTTTCCAAACAGCAGCTGAAGTAACTTGTACACCAGTTTTGGATATTTTGTGAAGATTCATCAAATGGCGCCAAAGTTATTAGCTAAACAAACTCACATTCATGCTTGCACACCACCTTTCAGTTATTAATATCACTTGCCCACTTCTGCACACAATCTTGTCACCTCACCTGCCGCATTACATTAACTATAACTCGCCACTGTACCATGCACTGTGTTCTGGCTAATCATATCATTTCTAATGTCATAAGGGTTTTAATCACTGCAATAATTTAATATGTTATAACTTAAGTAATATCCAAAGGTATAGGTAGTACATGGATAAGGGGAAAGTTATAGTTAATGTAGTATGGCAAGTGAGGTGAAAAGATATTGATAATAATTGAAAAGTGGTGCATAGGTATAAATGTGATTTATAAGTCTGACTTGTAGTAATATGAAAGCAGTGAGTAAATGATCATTTAAAAATATAACTATAAGTAATGAATGAGTTATGTTTGAGTAGTTTAAGGTGTGTTTGGCACAAATAAGATAGAAATTAGTATGTAAGTGTTGTTGGAATCATAAAATAAAAATAACTAACTGTATAATTTTTAATGTTTGTGGAATGTAATTTGGGTTTTATACTAAACCTAAATAAAGTTTTCCTAACTATAACATACGCGTAACCTTTGTTTTTGGGGGGGAATTTCAATGGTTTTTACAATGTCAGTAACAATTTTGTAATATTCGTGAAGTTTAGTTAATTTGAGTGGAGTGTTATTAAGTAGAGTGTGGTACAATATAGTGGTGAATAGTATTGTAAAGTGTACTCTGAGACAGTATATTGTGGTATAGTGAAGTGGAGTAAAATGGAATGCAGTACAGTGTTTATTGGAATGGCATACAGAGGAGTGGTGTGGAGTTGCAGAGTGAATTGGCGTACAGTGAACTCAGATACAGTAGAGTGGCATTTATTGGAGTGGCATAGAGTGAAGAAGTGTCCAGTGCACTGGTTTGCAATGGGATAGCATACAGTGGAGTGTTGTAAAGTGGATTGGCATCCTGTAAATATTGTAGAGTGTATTCCCATAGAGTGTATTGGTATACACTAGATTGTTGTACAGTTCAGGGGCCTATATTGGAATATTGCGTACTGAAATAGGGTACAGTGGAGTGGCGTACACTGAAAGGTGGTACAGTGGAGTGGTATAAACTGAAAGTGTATACCGGAGTGGGATATACTGGAGTGCTATAAATTGGAGTGGGGTAAAGTTGAGTGGTGTATAGTTGGCTTACATAAAGTGGAGTGTGGTACACAACGCCGGGTGACAAAAAATGCTCTACAAATCTGCTGATTGATTACAATGTAGTGTTGTAAAGTTAAGTTGCGTAAAATGGAGAGGGGTATATTGGAGTGCCATACGGTGCAGTGGTGCGGAGCGGTATTGTTAGACCTGGCATCTTTTGGCGTATTTCGCCTGTCTTTTTTGCTTCTGACCTCCTGGTTTTGGTGGTATGCTGGACATTGCTTTTGCTGGTTTTAGTGTTTTCTGCACACTTCCTGTGAGACACCCCTAAGGTAAGCCCAAGGTACCCCTGTGGGCAGGGTACAGTGTGGGGGGAAAAGGTAGGACATGTACTGGTGTTTGTTACATGTCCTGATAGTGAAACACTCTGCATTTGTTTTCACTGCTGATAGGTTATCTCTCCCATAGGTTAACAAGGGAGCTGTTTTGTAAACCTTTTAGAAACGTAGCTGGCCATGGCGGGCTGACAGAAAAGTGGAATATGTGCCTCTGTCAGTTTCTGTATTAGCTGTCTGGGTTTTAGACTGATGGGGGCTGGTTTATGCATTCACACTATACAGGGACTGAGGTGGGTCCTGCCTTTCCTGGGTGACTCATAGCCTGGCTGATGGCTCTGTCCTGCATCTAGAGTGGTAGGAGGAGTTGCCACATGCACCTGAATGGACTGTGTTTGCCTTTCACAATGCTGTCTTCACCTCCTGCAGTGAAGCTGGCCTGAGCAGGGCAGAACTGGATTGTGTGTGCCAGGAGAACATTGTTTGTGCCAACACCACAGAACTTCAAAGTGAAATGTGATATAAATATAGGGGCTTAGACCCCAGGACTTTAGAACTCTTTTAGATCAAGGAACCTGCCAAGGAGAAGAGCTGGAGAAGCTGTGAGGAGAAACTAACACTTTGCTGTGTGCTTTGCTGTGTTGGACTGCAGTAGCTGCTTCTGTCTTGGGCAGAGAAAGGACTGGACTGAACTTTCTCAGTGTCTCCATGGGCTTGAGGTAGAACTTGCCCCCTGTTCAAGAAGTCTCAGAAACAACAAAGACTTCAAGATCCTTTGGGTACCAGCTTCTGGAACTGCTTGTTTCAGTTGCCACAGAGGAAAAATCAACAAAACTCTGTCCCCGACGCCACTGCTGGCTCCGTGACCTGAAGGCACCGCAGAGGGCACTGCCACACTTCGTACCACAATCCTGGTCTCACCGACAATGGCATTCACCCCCACCGAGCCGCTGCTTGTACCATGACTTGTGGGCACTGCACTCTGCACCGCCTTCCTTCTCACCGCTACCCTGGTATCCCCGACGATGCTGTCACCAATGCCGCTGCCAGCACCGTGACCTGTGGACACCTCTCGTGGAGAACATGGAGCACCAATGCACCTCACGCCGCAGCCCTGGTCTCACCAGAGCCGCTGCTCCAGGCTAACCTCGACACCACTGCTTGCACCATGGTTTGGGGGCACTGCTCATAAGTTACACGACGCACCACCCCATCCCACACTGCAGCCATGGCTCACCGACATCAGCACCATCGACTTCAGCTCGCCACCAGATGACAGTCATTCAGCATTGATGACGCTGCTGCCTGCACCGTGAACTGCTAGCATCGCAATGAGCACCATCCTACTTTGCACCACAGCCCTGGTCTCACCAATGCAGCTGGACGCTGTCACCGAGCTGCTGCCTGCACCACAACTTGAGGGCACTACACGCCGCACCACTGCACTTTGCACTGCAGCCCCGATGACCTTGCTCGCGAGTACAGCTGGCCGGAGTTCTACCTGCAATGGGTGTTACTTCAAGGGCCCGACAACTCCTGCACCAACCTCCAGAACAGACGCCTGCCGACTCAGCTCTTCGGAGCTCATATCAAGGTCCCAGACGCCCTGCATTTCTAAAGATACTGTTTTGAGGGTCTTTCCGACACCGTAGCTGGCCCGCGATACTGCAACCAGCCAGAACTGTTGGATTTATTTGTTCCCAACTCTGAGATAGCCCCGGACGGAACTATCGACTTCAAACAACTGTTTCTAAAGTTGCTTTTTGCTTACTGATATTTCCAAATAACTGTATGTTGGATCCTTATCGTTTTGGTCTTGTTTAACACAGATAAATATTGGCTATTTTTCTAAAACTGGTGTGGAGTCATTTTGTAGTGTTTTCACTGTATTACTGTATGTTATGTGCAAATGCTTTACACACTGCCTCTGAGATACGCCTGACTGCTCGTGCCAAGCTACCAAGGGGGTTGAGCAGGGGTTATTTTAGAAGTGTAACTTCCTTATTCTGACTAGGAAGAAGGGTCCTTACTTGGACAGGGTAACAACCTGCCAACTACAGACCCCCATTTCTAACATTGGTGGCAGCAGTGGGATAGGACTTACATTTGTACTTGCCCTACTGTAATTGGTGTACACTACTACCATATCACAGACCAACACGCACCACATACTGTTTGTTTTTGTCTAATTTCTCTCATTTGTTTTTAAGCTTGAACTTT
The DNA here is from genome assembly GCA_963921515.1 of Calotriton arnoldi. NCBI lineage: Eukaryota > Metazoa > Chordata > Amphibia > Caudata > Salamandridae > Calotriton > Calotriton arnoldi. Next base: position 336,033 of record CAWUFW010015354.1, on the reverse strand, counting down.
CTACTGCATCATGCCTGAGTCAATAGCATCATCAGTTGCATCCCTAGATTTGGACTTTGAGGAGGTAAGGTAGGAAACCTACAATATAAAGGAGTTGATGCCATTTGCAAAAACCTAAAAGTCTAAATCAGTGGCCTCACCAGGAATTAGGAGCTACAAAAGGTGCTGAGAGCCCTTGGTAGCAGCCAGACATGCCAGTGGGCAGTCTGGAGATCTTAGTATGGAGGTTGAGGAGCCTATTCAAAGGGTTGATGTGCTTTTGGGAGGTGAGGGTCCCTCCAGGCCAGGCAGCTATGGTTTGTCCCCAGAGGAGCTGCAGGACAAGAGAGAGGCCAGGAGGCATCAAATAGAACTGGAGAGGCTCAAGATGGAATCACAAAAGACTGTTTTAGACCATGAATGTGGGATCAAAGAACTGGAGCTAAAGATTAGATCTAGCATAGATGGTGGCAGCAATTCTTCAACTCACTCTGAGAAAGTGGTAGACATTCCTAAGAATGTATGGAAGGAGTACAAAAAGGGGGATGACATACAGAGGTTAGGGCTATGAGGCAGCCATCCACATGAATGAGGTCCCTGAGTAGAACTGGGGCACATGATTGTGGAATTACTTCACAGAGGAGAGGATGGACACTTTGTTGGCTTTGGGTAAGGATCAGAACCTCACCTACACTGACATGAAAGAGGCCCTTCTCACTAGATATGGACTCACTCCTGACAAGTACAGGGATCGGTTTAGAGCCAGTAGGAAAACTGATTCATAGACCTGGTTAGAATGTGTAGATTCTTTTTGCAGAGAGCTGGATGGTTGGGTAAAGTGCAGTAAAGTGGAAGATTTTCAGGGGCTGCACAATTTGATTGTGTGGGAGCACTTGTCTAGTCTATGTTTTGCAGAACTGCACCAGCACCTGATAGACAGTAAGCTGACTACCCCAGGAAGCTTGTTATGGAGGCGGACTGCTGGGTGAGTAGCAGAGTACACAAAAAGGTGTATGGGGAGACACCACCAAAGGTGGGCAGGGTCCCCAGCAGAAGAGTGGGGGGAGACAAGGGTAAAGCAAAGGAGTTCTCTAAAGGGCCCCAAACTAGTACCCAAGGTAAGGATTCCCACCTCCCCAAGAGACAGAAAACCATGAGTCTCTTCACTAAAGCCTGCAGAGATGGGATCCCATAAGTGCTATACATGTGACATGGTGGGTCACCTGAAGGGAGGTCCCAAACGCCCAAGGGGGCACCTCCACCCACCAGTGGGCAGACCAAGGTGATAGCTAGTGTAGCACTGTGGGAGGAGGAAGACCCAGAGGAGGGTGGGGATCCTGCAGAGATGACCCTTGTCTCACTTAGACACAATGAGATGGTCAAGGAAGCCAGGTGCCGGCAAGCACTAAGAAGTACAACACCTGGGTGACAATCAATGGAGAAAGGGTAGAAGCTGTCAGAGATACTGGAACCAGTTTGACCTCAGTGTCACCTGGTATCTGAGGAGGAAGTAGTCCCTGGTACATTCCACCAAGTAATTGCTAAAGACATTTCAGAGCGCCAGTGTAAGGTGGCGCAGGTTCACTTTGAGTGGGGGGGTCTTGGGTCTCTTAAGGGTGGTTGTTAGCCCTACCATGCCTGTAGATTGTCTGCTAGGAAACAGCCTGGAGCAGTCTTTGTGCAAGGATATGGAGCTCAGGTCTCACTCAAAGATGCTTCGGTTGCCAGAGTGGGCATGCATGACCACTTGGTCCATGGCAGCCATCAAGGGTAATCAGAATGACCTGGAGCCTGAAACAGTGGCCAAGGTACCTGCCAAAAGAAAGGGCAGAGGGTGCAGGAAACCCACCCCTGAGGTATCCACAGTCTGGGAGGAGGCTGATCTAGAGGGGTCTGCCCCGGAACCTGCAGGGGAATAAGTGGCTGAACTGGGGGACTTATCTGAGCTGACCTATTGGCATCAAGAAGGGGGTCCCACCAGAAGAGAGTTCTGCAGGGAGCAGAAAGAATGCCCTTCTCTAGAGGGTTTGTGGCAGCAGGCTGCAAACCAGGCAGCTCGCGATCAGTCTGTATACCACTGGATCTACTGGGAGAATGGTCTCCTATATAGCAAGCCTCAGGTCGCTGGGCCTTGGTCAACCATGTACTGGTGGTACCCCAGCACTTCAAGACTTTCCTACTGGGTCTGCCTCACAACGTGCCTTTGGCTGGACATTTGGGTCAAGACAAGTCCTTTGACAGGACTGTCACCCACTTCTTTTGGCCCCAGATGAGAAGGCAGTCGGATGCCCATGGTAGGTCTTGTCAGACTTGTCAGGAAAGTGGTGAGAGTGGGAGAAAGGATAAAGCCTCTCTCCCACTCTTTCCCATGGTAAACACCCCTTTTGAGTGGGTGGGGATTGATATGGTGGGCCCCCTGGGCCCCAAGACAGCACATGATCAACATGTACATTCTGGTCTTGGTGGACCATGCCACCCAGTACCCGGAGGTTCTGAGGATGATGATGGCACCCATGGTTGACTGGGCATTGATGGGGATCTTTTCCCGAGTTGGTTTCCCCAGAGAGGTGGTATCCGACCGACGTACTAATTTCATATTCAAATATATGACATCCTTGTGGAAGGAGTGCAGTGTAACATACAAGTTCAAAACTCCTTACCACCCCAAGGTAATGGTTTGGTGGAGAGAGTCAACAAAACCCTTAAAGGCATGATCAAAGGTTTGTTAGAACCTATGAGGCATAAGTGGGACGTTCTCTTGCCATGCCTTCTCTTTGCTTACAGGGAGGTACTGCAGAAGTTATTAAGATTCAGTCCCTTTGAGTTGCTGTATGGGCACCCTGTGAGAGGACCTCTCAGTCTGGTGAAAGAAGGCTGGGAGACAGCTCCCAGGAAACCTCCCCAGGATGTGTTTATTTACATGCTGGCCTTTAGAAACCAGACTGTGTGCTTCAGGAAGCTCACTCAGGCGAACCTGGAAGCCAGCCAGGAAGAGATGAAACCCTGTTATGACCAGAATGCCACTATGGTTGAGTTTCAACCTGGACAAAATGTGTGGGTAATGGCCCCAGTAGAGCCATGTGCTCTCCAGGACAAATGGACTGGGCCTTTTGAGGTGGTGCAGCGCAAGAGTGATGTCACCTACCTGGTGGATTTGCGGACTCCCAGGAACCCTCTAAGGGTACTCCACATGAACCGCCTCAAACCTCACTTTGAGAGGTCTGAAGTAATCATGCTCTTGGCGACAGATGATGGGATGGAAGAAGAGAGTGAGCATCTCCCTGACCTCCTGCTTACCAAGGTGCACGATGGGTCGGTGGATGGTGTGATCCTCTCCCCTACACTGACCCCAGAGCTGCAGGACAACTGTCGCCAGTTGTTGGGGCAATTTGCCAGACTGATCTCCCTCACCCCAGGTGTTACACATTGGTCCATCCATGATGTGGACACTGTGGACAGTTTTCCTGTCAAACATAAAATCTACAGGTTGACTGACAATGTCAAGGCCAGCATCAAAGAAGAGGCTTCTAAGATGTTGGCGCTCTGGGTTGTTAAGCCCTCCAAGAGACCTTGGGCCAGCCCAGTGGTCTTGCTCCCAAAGGCTGCAGCACCCAAAGGCACACCCGAACTCCGGTTCTGTGTGGATTACAGGGGACTCAACTCCGTCACCAGGATGAACCACACCCCATCCCCATAGCTGATAAGCTCACAGATCTGTTGGGAGTTGCCAAGTTCCTCAGCACGTTTGATTTGACGTCTGGGTACTGACAGATTGCCTTGATGGATGGGGCCAAGGAGAGGTCAGCATTTTCAACCCCAGAGGGCACTACCAGTTTGGGGTTATTCTGCTTGGACTGAAAAATGCCCCTGCCACCTTACTGAGGTTGGTTAACGAGGTGTTGACTGGACTGGAGGATTTCAGCACCGCCTACCTGGATGACATTGCAGTGTTCATCTTCAGAGGAACACCTGCAGCACCTCTGTGAGCTATTGAAGGCACTACAGAAGGTGGGCCTCATGATCAAGGCCAGTAAGTGCCACATCAGGCATGGATCTGTGGTGTACTTAAGGCACCAGGTAAGCAACAGCCAGGTGGCACCCCTACAACCTAAGATTGACACCATTCTGACTTGGGAGCACCCCAAAACCCAGACAGAGTTGATAGCCTTCTTAGGTCTCACGGGTTGCCATCGGAGATTTGTCACGGGCTATGGCACCATTGTTGCCCCCTTGGCTGAGCTGACTTCCAAGAAGCAGCCCAGGAAGGTGATCTGGACTGATGCTTGCAAGACCGCTTTTGATGCCCTGAAGGCAGCCATGTGCACGGTGCCCGTGCTCAAGGCACCCGACTTCTCCAAGGATTTCATAATGCAAACGGATGCTTCAGAGTATGGTGGGGAGCGGTGCTCTCACAACTGAATGAAGAGGGCCTAGACCAGCCTGTAGTCTTCCTTAGCAGGAGACTACACCCTAGGGAACAGAGGTGGAGTGCAATTGAACGTGTAGCTTTTGCTGTGGTCTGGGCTCTGAAGAAGCTAAGACCCTACTTGTTCGGGACTCACTTCTGAGTTCAAACGGACCACAGGCCCCTCAGATGGTTGATGCAAATGAGGGGTGAGAACCCAAAACTGTTGACGTGGTCCATCTCCCTACAGGGAATGGACTTCATGGTGGAACACCGCCCTGGCACAGAACACGCCAACGCTGATGGTCTGTCTAGGTTCCTTAGTGAAGAGAATTCCCAAGAGGGTGTATAGTTCTCCCTACTTTCAGCTGGAGGGGACCTGGCATCTTTTGGCATGTTTCCCCTGTCTTTTTTGCTTCTGACCTTCTGGTTTTGGTGGTATGCTGGACATTGTTTTTGCTGGTTTTAGTGTTTTCTGCGCAGTTTACTACTGCTGATCAGTACTAAAGTGCAAGTGCTCCCAAAGTAAATTGTGTTTATGGATTGGTGTTTCCATGATTGGCTTATTTGATTTACTACTAAGTCACTAGTAAAGTGTATTGTGTGTGCCCAGGGCCTGTAAATCAAATGCTGCTAGGCTTCCTGCAGCACTAATTGTGCCACCCACACAAGCAGCCTTTCAAAGGGTTCTCCGACCTGCCACTGCAGTTTCTGCACAGTTTCTACTGTCATGTCGACCTGGCAAGTGCACCCACTTGCTAGGCCCCAACCTTCCCTTCTCTCACATGTGAGACACCCCTAAGATAGACCCAAGGTACCCCAGTGGCTATGGTGCAGTGTGGGGTAAGGTAGGACATGTACTGGTGTGTGTTGCATGTCCTGATAGTGATACACTGTGCATTTCGTTTTCACTGTTGAAAGGCTCTCTCCCATAGGTTAACATGGGAGCTGTTATGTAACACTTTTACAAATGTAGCGGGCCAGGGGGAGCTTATAGAAAAGTGGAGCTTAGTATGCCTGAACTCAGGAGTTAAAAATAGATCTTTTAGTAAAGATGATTTTTATATTGTGTGTTTGGAAACACCACTTTTAGAAAGTGGATATTACCTTGTCTAACCATCCATGTGCCTCTGCCAGTTTGTGTATTAGCTGTCTCGGTTTTAGACTGAAAGGGGCTGGTTTATGCATTCACACTAGACAGGGAAACAAAGGGGGCTGAGGTGTGTCCTGCCTTTCCTGGGTGACTCATAGCCTGGCTGACGGCTCTGTCCTGCACATAGAGTGGTGGGAGGAGTTGCCACATGTACCTGAATGGACAGTGTCTGCCTTCCACAATGCTCTCTCCCCCTCCTGTAGTGAACCTGGCCTGACCAGGACAGAACTGGATTATGTGTGCCAGGAGAACTTTGTTTGTGCCAACACCATAGAACTTCAAATTGAAATGTGGTATAAATATTGGGGCTCAGACCCCAGGACTTTAGAACTCTTTTAGATCAAGGAAGCTGCCAAGGAGAAGAGCTGGAGAAGCTGAGAAGAGATACTACCACTTTGCTGTGTGCTTTGCTGTGGTGGCCTGCTGTAACTGCTTCTGTCTTGAGCAGAGAAAGGACTGGACTGAACTTTCAGCATCTTCTTTCTCCATGTCTCCAAAGGCTTGAAATAGAACTTTGCCCCTGTTCAAGAAGTCTCAGGAACAACAAAGGCTTCATGATCCTCTTGGTACCAGATTCTGGAACTAGTGTTTCAGTTACCACAGAGGAAAAATCAACACAACGCCATCCCCGATGCTGCTGCCTGCTCCATGACCTGAAGGCACCGCAGAGGGCACTGCTGCACTTTGCACCGCAACCCTGGTCTCACCGACAATGCCGTTTGACACCGCCACCGAGCGGCTGCTTGCACTGTAACTTGTGGGCACCACACTTCGTACCACCTTGCTTCACACTGCCACCCTGGTATCCCTGAAGAAGCAGCGATGCCGTCACTGCTACCGCCGCCTGCACCGTGACCTGTGGACACTGCTCGTGGAGTACACTGAGCATCGTCCCAACTTGCATCACAGCCCTGGTCTCACCGATGATGACGCTCCAAGTTTACCTTGATGCCACTGCCTGCACCGTGCTTTGGGGCACCCCTCGTAATTTACACGATGCACCGCCTTGTCCCACACGCTGCCTTAGCCCACCTATATTGGCCAATGACAATGCTTCAACGACGACCACAGCCCCTTCGCCCACCGGCGCTTCCGACTACAACTGCCCGGAGTTTGACCAGCAATGCGTGTGACTTCAAGGGCCTGATGACTCCTGCTCCGTCCTCCGGAACCGACGCTCATCGCAAGGTCCCCAACTGCATTTTGCGGGTCTTCCCGACCCCATAGCTGGCCCGTGATGCCACGGCTGTCCAGAACTGTTGGATTTGCTTGTTCACAATGCCTGCTAGCCTCGGACGGAGCTATCGACTTCAAGTAACTGTTTCTAAAGTCACTTTTTGCTTATTGATATTTCTGAATAACTATGTTGGATCCTTATTGTTTTGGTCTTGGCTATTTTTCTAAAACTGGTGTGGTGTCCATTTGTAGTGTTTTCACTGTATTACTGTATTTTATGTGCAAATGCTTTACACACTGCCTCTGAGATAAGCCTGACTGCTCTTGCCAAGCTATCAAGGGGGTGAGCAGGGGTTATTTTAGAAGTGTAACTTGTTCATCCTGACTAGGATGAAGGGTCCCTATTTGGGAAGGGTAACAACCTGCCAACCTGAGACCTCCTTTTCTAACAGGTATACTGTAGACCTCAGTGGGGTAGAGTGTAATCCTGTACAGTGCAATATCGTATTGTGCAGTAGCCTAAACGATTGTGAGAGTGAAGTATCTTTAAAAGTTAGAGGTTTTACTGTAATAAAGTTGAGTTTAGTGAAGTTAACTGTTTAGACGTACAGTGGAGTGCTATAAAATGGAGTAGCTTAAAGTTCAATGTCTTCCATCTCAATCGAATGAACTATAGAAGCATACAGTGAGTCACCTACAGTAAAGTACAGTTTAGCGGAGTGGTGCAGAATGTATTATTGTAAAGCATATTTGCATAAAGTCGATTGTGGTAAAGTGCAGAGGCGTATAGTGCTTTAAGTACAAAGCAGTGGTGTATAGTGTAGTAGTGGAGACTGGAATGGCACACACGTATTGGAAAAATAACAAACCAAATACTACCTACATTACAATGCATAACACACAACACAGGGAAACGAGGTGAAAACAAGATGGCTGTCTTTAACTTTTGTAAAGGCAATCATTAGCCAATTAGCTAATGACTTGTCATCACTATGCATCTCGGGAGTACCGCGCCCACAGATATAACTAAAAAAACACATAAAGCATATGAAATACTTACCTGCATTATCCCAAAGAATCATCTGCGCACCATAATATATAATCTTTCCAAATTTAGTAAAAGTCTATCTAAAATTAATTGGATTTACGTGTGTTTTGGAACCCCTTTTTGTCTTTGCACCCCCTTGACTAAATGCAGCGAAACTTTCAGGACTCCAAGAATTAAATGGGGGAATTAAGGGCCTAATTACAACTTTGGCAGTGTGGGAGCAGGCTGGCAAGCCACTGCCCCTTACTTTCCTGATCACCACAATTTCATGGCGGGCTTCCCGCCATGAAAAGTGTGGAAGTCTGGAAAGTCGTAATATGCTTGGCAGGGCCGCAGTGGCACTGCCAGAATATTGCTGCACCAGACTGCCATGCCACTGCCAAGGGATTGCGGATCCCCGGCGGTTGCGGTTACACCAAAGTTGTAATAAAGTGGTCAGACCGTCTGTGCTGCTGCAGCTGTACCGCCACCGTGCGTTTGGAGGTCCACGGATCACCAAACTCATAATCAGGGTCTAAGTCTGCAAAGGTTCACAGACATTCACCAAAAGGGAGTAAATTTATTAAGAAACAAAAATAAAAAAAATCCCTATCTCCGGTCATTCTAACTATAACGACAGAGTGACTACTGCCACTCTGTAAGATAGATAGATAGATAGATAGATAGATAGATAGATAGATAGATAAATAGATAGATAGATAGATAGATGTTACAAATAACATCAAGCCACAATTTAGGGTTTAGAGAAGGTAGTAGTGAAGGGTGGTAACAGTAATTTTAGGATTTAAGGGTGGATAGTGGTAAAAGAAAGCTAGGAGTAAATAAAAAAGAGGGTGTTTTGGGGGGTTTCTTCCTCCCAAAATAGAAAAAAAAATGAAATATGAAGTTTAATCTTAAGTTTAGGGTTTACGATTTGGTAATGTTGCCGTAGTCTGCCCTTGGAAGGTGTTCCATGGGCTTTGCTTGGGTGTTCCCATGCAACTCCAATGGTTTTTGATGCATTCCCAGATTTTCCATAACTGGTAGACTTGAGAATGCGGCAAACAGATGTGCCTTATCCGGTGAGGCGTAACAATGAGAAATAGCTTTATTTTTCCTTGTTACTTCCTCTTTCTATGTGTGCTGCATTCTGTAGCAGTGTACGAAAGCAATTCTGCATGCAACGCAGGGACTCTTGCACCATGGTGCAATTGTGCCTGCTTTAACACTAGGCTGCCAAAAGGGCGCCAGCGCAGGGGAAAAGGTGAAATGCACCGTATTGCCTTAAATAGCGAACATTCCTGCCCTTTCCCGGTCACGCAGTGCAGCAAGGTGACTTGCTGTGCTGCACTGCGTGACAATCTCATAGATAGTCCCCTAAGGGATTATGTCATGTTAAGCTGTTTTGACTTAGTAAAATGTTGACCGATCCTTTGGTCACAAGCTGCTGCTGGTTATTTTGGTGTGTTGTTTGTCACCCTGTGGTTATGTGTTTTCCCCATTATGGGGAGGCCATGTCCACTGGCGTAACGAAAATTAAGGGGGCCTCCCTGCAAGGTACGTGGAGGGGCCCCCTCCGGGCTCAATCAGGAGCTCTACGGCCAGAGTGCAGTGCTGAGGGGGCCCCCTGGAGCTTGGGGCCCCCCCGCACCGCGGGTGCTGCGGGGGCCTGTGTTACGCCCCTGGCCATGTCTAGTGGGCTTCCACTAATTTATTTATCAATAATTTTTGTTTAATGAAAACAGGTAAGTCTAGGCATTGCAGAGCTGTACAGGATACAAACATAGGGTCAAATTTTTCAATCTTTTATGCAACACAGCAAGATCTGCTTTACGTGAAAGAGAGAAGGCAGAAATGCATTGTATTTACCAATATGTGGGTAATTCCTGCTCTCTGTGTTCACTGGCATACAATCTGCAGCCTAGTATCAATGCAGGCACTCTGGCGCCATGATGCAAGCTTCCGGCTTACAGGCAGGATTGTTTTTGTGCAGGAAGGACACCTTCCTGCACAAAAACAATCCTCTGAGATTTTTCCTCCATCTAAGTGTACTGTAGAATGCAGCACACTTAGAAAGAGGAAACAATGAGGAGAAATAAAGATATTTCTCCTTGTTGCCCCTCCACTGGGAAGGTGTATCATTTTGACGCATTCTCAGGTTTACCAGTCTTGGATACTCTGGGGATGCACCAACATCCGTGCTTGGGTGCATGGGAACACCCACTCTCCACCCATGGAATGCTTTCTCAGGGCAGAGTAAAGGAGGGCAGCGACTTGTGCTGCCATGAGTTACTCCAGATGTCTGACTTTAGTACTATTTAACACAAGGGCAACATAATACTATGATAAATCTGGCCCTTAACTTCTAATTGTCGAATATTGGCTATGGCTCTTAGGTGTTCAAGAACGTTTATTTCAGTTTCCATATTTAACAATAAAGTGTAGTGCTGGTTTTGCAGTTGATTGAAAGCAATGCAGAGTAGCTCTATGAGCAAGGCAAAGAGAAGATCCCACTTTGTTTAAGAAGACTTCAAGAATTTTAGTTGTTACAATGACTGGGCTGTCATTTATGGATGTAATGGAAATTCTGAGCCTCTTAAAAAATTATTTAGATTTTTATCATTCTTGCTGTTCACATTAAATTTCAGAAATAGCATAAGGACAAGATGATAGGTATTCTGTTTTAGGGCAACTTGACCGAGAAGAGCATATCACGGAAGCAATGCACATTTTAAACTGTTTCTTTTGCATCGAAAAGGATTTTGATGAACAGTATTTCAAAATTAAATTGATGTTATTTGCAGCAATATTACAGTACACTGAGACATTCACAAACAATCCAGCTCGAATTAATGCATATCTTCCTGAGAAATGCAGATCTTTCTCCTTCAGTCCCATTTAACCATTGCTCATTTGTGTTTATGCTATAGCAGTGAAAATAAATGTGGTCCAATAACGCATATTATTTAGAGCAACTCTTCTAATAAACACACATTCACACATTTATTACTACAGTGCGTAGGGCAAATTTGAGTATATTACCACAGTACAGCAAATCAACATGGAAAAAACACTGCCTCACAAACTGTATGTATCAGTTACTTTACGTAGGGAACCAACTCTCTTATCCTCACTAGGTCTCTTCCATTTGATTTTTAACTCACAAATGTAACCCCTTGCATCCAGGTATTGGTTAAATACCTTTTATTAGAACAAACACACATGAAAAAATGGTATGGGACAAACCATATATGCAGATGCACAGAGTGTAATATGTGATTTATTATGATTGTGACACATCGCCTCTCTTGAGTTATGGCCGTTCTCCACACTTAACATATCAAAACATTTTTTAATGACATTTTTTTATCTGCATTTCAACATAACACTGTGCATGACATGGTCACCCTCAATTGGGCAGCCAACACCAACCAGAACAGGTAATTCCCCCTCAATTAACTTCACCCTACCAGACAATGGCTCAGCGACATTTACAACCAGATGCCAAGAGAGATCCCCCTGCACCTGTTATTCGTATAATATCGAGACATAAGGGGTCTATTTGGGTTACTTCAAATGCCTCTTGACACCCTTTCTGGGCATGTACGCATATGTCTATCCATTGCACTTCATTGCCTTCTGGCCCCCTTGCCTATGTGGCATAGTTCTCTTCCCCCTTCCCCACTTCTCAGGCTCTCCATGGGCTAAGGCTGCCACTAACCAGTTTTGTCAGCTCTCCAGGGATTCCAAATGTTCTCAAATTTCCGTGAGCAACCCTGTGACATATATACCAAGTCTTCTACCTGCATGCACCAGTCTAAGTTTGCTTCTTTCTCATACTCCCAGAGTGGGTGTCACTGGGCTGCCACGCTGCTTGACTATGTCCCACCTTGCCACCAAGTCTACATTGCAAACAAGAGTTGTACATTTCTCCAAAGTTTGCTCTCCCCATATACCCAGCGTGGTTAGCTGGGGTGTAAATTGAATTCATACCTCTGTCATGTTTGATATTCTGTCAATAGCTCGGTATGCGTGGGCACCCCCAGATAGTGTGCAGCAAGGTACTCTTCTGTCCGCACCCCCTCAAGCATAGATCTGTGGTGCTACGTCCCATTTAATATAATGTTGTGCACATATAATAAGCTCTGTGCAGTAGCTTAAGCTGGACCTGGCAAAAGCCTGCCTGATTTCTACCTCTGTCAAGCATCGACAGGCTTCCACCCATGCATCATCTGCTAGTCTGCCCAGATACTGTTCCATCTGTGTCTAAGGGCATCGAAGAAATGAAGGCTACGCATGGGCAGGGAAGTGTACACCTGGAACACAGGTATGAGTATGGTGGGGTGTAGCCAGCCCCTTGAGCTACAGGGGAGACCCTTCCCCTGTAGCTCCCCCAGAACATCTTTATGTCTACTGATAATGTGTTGTATTTGAAGATACCCATGGTACTGGTTGCCTGATAGTTCATATTCAGTCTGTAACTCAGGGAGAGGTATCAATCCCCCATCTCTCCAGACACCCCCAACAGTCTGCCTAAGCTCGTTTAAGTCCTCCATCTGCCACAGTGGAGTCTCCACTGTTATCCTCCCCTGCCAGCCCATTGCTTGTACCACCTTCCTCCACACATCCACCACCATGGCCATCTGTGCTAGGAACCTGCACACCCTCTCCCTGCCACATAACTGGCATAGATAGCTCCCTGGGTCCAGTACCCTTCTATCCGCCATCAGGGTTGGCTCTCTCTGGTCTGAATAGACCCACTCATTTACAACTACCAAATGCGCTGCACAATAGTAGAGCTTTAGGTTAGGCAGTGCGATGCCCCCATCCCAGGGTTTCCTTGTTAATGCCACCACTAGGATTTGAGGGGCCACCCCATCCCAGAATAACATCATGGTTACCTCATCCACCTGGTGGAAAAACTTGTCTGGCAAGCAGAACATATACGATTTTGTGCAGGTAGATCATTTTGTATGATGCTGCCCTCCCCAGGAGTGACAGCGGAAAGTGGCGCCATTGACACACATCCTGCCTGAGAGCCTCAAGGAGTCTGTCTAAATTTTCTCTGAAGAACAGCTCGGGTTAAACCGTAACATATATCCCTGGGTATTTGGAGCCAGCTGAATCCAACTATACTGGAAAGGGTCTGGGCGGGGGACTCCACGTGGTCAGTGGATAGGCAACTGATTTATCCCAGTTGACCAGCATTCCTGCATGCCTCTAAAAAATATCCGGATCTCCAATATTCATGGTATGGATCTGTCTTGGTTTGCCAGGTAGAGAAGGACGTCATTTGCATATAGTGAGATGGCATCCTCCCAAGCCTGGTCCCACCTCAGGGCACATGTCTGGTAGTCTCTGCATATGCACTCAGCTAGTGGCTCAATCGCCATTGCAAACAACAGCTGAGACAATGGACATCCCTGCCGGGTGCCCCTCACAATGGGTATTTCCTCTGCCTGTGTACTATTCACCCACAACTGGGCCACCGGATCTCAATGCAGCAGTCTGACCCATCCCAGAAATGATGGGCCAAAGCCAATCTTCTCCAGGACCGCCATCAGGTATGGTCCTTCCATGAAGTCGAACGCCTTTTTAGCATCCAGTGACAAAAGCCTACCCCGGCTCTGCAATCCTACTGTTACGGGCCAGGCATCCAAATAGGCGCCTAACGTTATGGCGCATTGATCTAAGGAGTATTACCCCTTGACTGGTCTGCCACCATCAGAGATTCCATAACCTTCAGCATCAAATTTGGCAGCACCTTTACCTCAGTAGCAGGATGGGATGGTATGAAGCACAGTCCTCCCTCCTTTTCCCCGATTATCTCAGGTCTTGTGGCAATTTTTTTTTTTTCAAAACACATTTTATTGAGTTTATATGGTACCATCTGGGCAATAGCCCTGCATATACATATGGAAACATCGGATAAATCAAGAGTACCAAAGCTTGCATACAAAATCAGTGCCAATAACAGATATAACAATAAAAACTTTGCGCGGACCATTCCTTCAGCCGTAAAATTCAATAAAAATGGTGACGTTTTTGTGTCACCTAAGGTATGGTATTGAATCTGTCGTGTTGTGGCCTGGGGTCAATGGGAAAACACATGCATCAGGGGGTCTGGGAGGGAAGAGGGGGAAGATCTATGCCCCTGTAATTTGCCCATCGGGACCATATTTTCCTTTGTTTTAATGGACAACCTCTCGCCTGGAAGACCGCAATCTCTGCACCCATACATCTATCCAGTTCTGTTCGCCATTTCCCTATCGTCGGGGGGGATGTTCCCTTCCACAGTAGCACCACGTCCCGCTTAGCTATGGTCAGGGCCAGGAATGATAAATGTTGTTTATACCGGTTTCCCCTGATCCCATCAGTGCTGTGTAATAAAAATAGCTTGGAGTCTAATGGGAGATCCCAGGACAACACCTCACCCAAGCAGGCCGCAACCCTACGCCAGAAAGGCTGTAATGCAGTACAGTCCCATACCGTATGAAAAAACGTTCCCTCGTCTCTGCAGCAGCGTAGACATTGGGGGGATTGAATGACTCCCATCTTCCAGAGATGGAGGCGGGTATAATACACTCGGTGTACATATTTAAATTGTATGAGGCGGTATCGAGAGGAGACAGCGGCGCCCTGAGGCCTAGCAATAGCCTCAGCCCAGTCATCGTCTGACATGTCCGGGATATCTGCTTCCCACGCCCCTCTGGTCTTATGAAGGGTCGTCTTGCCATGAGTCGTCAGGGTCTGGTATATCTGTCTAATCTTGTGAGCTGTCAAATCCCCCATGAGAAGGCGACCCTCCAAGGGGTGGAACTCTGGAAGGGAGTCCAATGTGGGTATTGTGGGAGTGAGGGCGTGGCGTAACTGTAGGTATTTATAGAATTGCGTTTTATGTAATTGGTATTCCCCCTGCTGCTGCTGGAAGCACTTCAGTGTGGTAGCCTTCATCACATCTCAAAAAGTGGAGATACCTATCAGGTCCCATTTGCGAAATCCCGTTAGGGCAGCCACCTGACGCAAGTGGGTGCCATACAACAAGGGGGTCGCCTGATTCAACCGTCCCTGCCACCCCATCTGCCCAATAGAATACCTCCAGATCCGGATCGTTGTTCTACTGGCATGTGGGAGGAAACCCAGATTCTGTTTACTGTATAGTAATCACAGGAGGGGACCCCCTTCCATCACCACACGTTCCAAGGCGAATGCCGGATCCGATGGTGCACTATACCACCATTCATTGATAATTAAAAGGTGAGAGGCAGTATAGTAGGCGAAAACATCCGCCGCTGCTATGCCGCCGCAATATGTAGATTGTGCACACGTTTGTAGCGCCACCCGGATAGCCCCTCCATTCCATAAGAACTTATTATGTATGGCGTTAATTTGTGCAAACCATGAACGCGGTATATGATATGGAAAGTTCTGTAGACTGTAGAATAGTCTAGGAAGAGAGACCATCTTAAATATCACTGAGCGCCCGTATAGCGAAAGGGGAAGAGATGACCAAATATTTGTCTCGTCGCGAAGGCCGGTCAAGAGTGGGTTTATATTATGCGCCCATGAAGTCTTTGGGCATGGGGACATGAAAACCCCTAAACACTTAAAGCCCTCTGTCACCTGTAACAACTGAGCCCCCCATGAACCCCTCCCCTGGTGCCACAGACCGGAACAATATGGATTTGGAGGGGTTGGTATGGAGCCCTGAGGTTTGTCCGAATACACGGAGGATCTGTAGGATCCATGGCTCCGAGATCCACGGGTCTGTCATTAAAAAAAAGGACGTCGTCCGCATATAGTGCGATCCGATCAGGTTGTGTCAGAGCACCGGACCTCTACGTACCCAGACTGCCAAGGGTTCAATTGCTAGGGCGAACAAAAGGGGGGACAGGGGACAACCCTGTCTCGTGCCTCGACAAATGGGGAAGGGGGCCGAACGGTGTCCCGCAATGTGCACTGAGGCAGCTATTTGTGTGTAAAGTAGGCGGGTATATGCTAAGAAGCGTAGGCCGAGGTTGATCGCCTCAAGGAGTTGAAAAAGGCACTCCCAGCTAAGGGAGTCAAATGCCTTATCAATGTCGGCAAGCAGTATGGCTGCGGGTCGACCCAGCGCTGGGGCCAGAGCCATAGCGTTGTGAACCCGGCGAATATTGTGACGAGTAGCCCGATGTGGCATAAAGCCAGATTGATCTAAATGAACAAGTTCTTGTATGCAGACTCGTAGGTGGTCCGCTAAAATCTTGCCCAGAAACTTGTGTTAAAAATTTATCAGGGATATGGGGCGATATGAAGATGGGTCTTCCGGTGGGTGGCCCGGTTTTAGAAAGAGAACTATCTCCGCAAGCCGCCAGTCCTGGGGTAGTTTATGCCGCTCAAGCACCTCCTGAATGGCCTCCAACAATTAAGGGCCCATTGTGGTCACATGTGACCGAAGGAATTCCATTGGGAATCCATTAGGGCCCGGGGCCCTTCCCGGGTGCATTGCCACCAGTGCCGCATTTAATTCCTCTAACGTGATAGGGGCGTCAAGCTGTTCTCTCATCTGATCGGTTAACCTAGAGGGGGGGATGTCCCGAAGAAATTCTGCAATGAGAGCCTCGGACAGCTGGTCTTTCCGCGCATATAAGGTGGAGAAATAGTGCGCGAATTCTAAGGCCACTGCCCCAGGGGAGGAGTGTAAAACACTGTCGGATCCCCGGATAATAGGAACCGGGGCCGGAAGTCGCGCGGTCTCACAGAGCCTATGTAACATTTTGCTTGATTTGTCCCCCCATTGGTAAATCCGGTGTTGTGACGCCAACCACATTTCCTTGGTCTCATCTATTAGATGTTGCTGCAACTGCTGTTGAGCATGAAGGAGGGTGCTCCGGAAGGAAGGGCTGGGGTTGCAGACATATTGTGTCCCTAGGGACGTGTAATGAGCCTCTAGCTCAGCCCGTTGGTTGGAATGTTTGCGTTTCTTATTCGTGCGATAACTGATGTCGACCCCCCAGAGTGTGGGTTTTAAGGCTTCCCAGAAGGTTGTCTTGGATGGGGCTGAAGCAGCGTTCACATCTGTATATTCCTGAATTGCTCGGGTGAGAGTCTCTTGGTAGTCGGTGTCCTGGAGATGCCAGGGGTACATTTGCCACCTAAGGGGGGGGGGTTTGAAAATGCATAAGAAGCTTAATACTGACTGGAGAGTGGTCCGACAGTCCCCTGCGGAGGTGAGTGGCCTGGGAAAATCTATGAATGTACCTGTGAGGCGTAAATATGTAGTCCAGCCGGGACAGAGAACCATGAACTGTGGACATATAGGTGTATCCCGCTTCTGCTGGATGATATTCCCGTCATATATCTGACCAACCTAATATGGTAGCAAGCTGAGATAGTTTCGAGGTATCTGGTATGGGCCCCGAGCCGGACCCACGGCATCTATCTAGTGGTAGCATTATATCATTCCAGTCACCACCCAGTAGGGTTAAACCATCTGGTAGTTCACTCCATAGCCGGGTGATAATATTGACAAAAGTAGAACCCGGGGGGGGCTCATAGATACTTCCAATGCTAATGTGTTCCCCATATAGTGTGCCTGATAAGATAACATATCTCCCCCCAGGGTCTGCCCAATGTTTCTCATATGTAAACAGGACTCGACGGTGGATAAGGATAGCTGCTCCCCGAGAGCCCCTCGTGAACCCCGCATGGTATATCCAATGGTAACCATACCTGGCCAAGCAGGGAGCCCTAGTGCCCAACAGATGAGTTTCCTGTAGGAGGAGGATGTCGGCCATATACTGCTTGGTCTGGCGGAGAATGGCTCCTCGTTTAACTTTGTTAAGTAAGCCCACGATCCCACTGTCAAATCTCCCAGAGGGGGAGTATTAACCAGGGTGGTCATCTATTGCGTGTGTATGGACACTAAGGGGCATATTCACAAGGAGCTATCGCCGAATTAACGGCACTTCATCGCAGCCAAAGTCATGATAAATGTACCCCCCCATTCACAAGCTGGTGTAAACAGCCCACAGCACCAGTTTACCCGCGATAGCAGCCGCAAAAAACATCGCCACAGAGGACCCCTGCAAATATCGCTAATGAGATGCAGAGTAGGCATTCCCGTGACAAAAGCTGAGACAACAGCACACCTCAACATTCACAACGACCAGCCACATCTGCGATAAAAATACAAAACAGGCGATAATGAGCGTTAGCACCAGGAAATCTACACCTGCTCTGACCTGGTGTAAAGTCGGACGGCAGCCAGCACCACAAAAGGGAGCACAGCCCAGGGCCACATCCGAAGGGCAACAGATGCCATGGAGCCACCCATCATGCGGCCTGGACACCCAAGAGGGCCACAACACCCACCTCCACCACCCCAGGACCCCAACCCACACCCGGAGCACCCCCCCCGGACCACCACAGACGCGGCGCAGACAAAGACAGCTGAACCCCAGGAAACGGACCAGCCGCACAGACCCAACATCTGACAATGTCACCGTCCACTACAGGCTGAAAGGGACAACCAACCTACGCATCCTGACCTTCATCGCCTAACAGGCCTACAGCACCAACACAGCAGACAACCAACATCCCACCCCACACAAGGAGTCTCACAGCCAGCCACATCCAAGTCCCCCACACCTGTCCTGGACATCACCATCACCCTGGTACCCCAGTCCCCATATGTATAACACAATGTGCAGGATCCGCTGGAGACCAAGCAAGGACCATATGCCCAAGCAGGAGGCACACACATGTTGGGGGCAATACACAGCACACATGTACTACCTGTGCCCCCTGGTGACACAGCACACAATCACCGCAACAGGAAGCACACGTCTCACACCAATGTGCAGGCAACAACAGAACACCGTGGAACCACCAACAATGTCGCCTACAAATACACAGCCAGTGTGCATGATACCTTGATCCTCCGACAGTCCATCAACAACCAGCGTTCCCAGGATGGCAACAAGGCAAATGCACAGCCCCTTGGCAATATACAAATGAACATCCCACACACCTCAACTCCACAACCATGCAACTCACAACACTGGCAATGCACACGTCACAAAATCACATACAACAGGCACAACAATATGCCCACCCACCAGACATGACAGAACAACTTACAATGTCCACATGGGCAAGTCCTGAACATGAGCCAGCAACAGCATGTCACCTCAGCCACATAATAACCGAATGTGGTGAGAGGTGGCAACCAGGCATGTGTGAAGGATGCAGTAGAACCATGATTGGGAAAGTACACAATGCCAAGCATGCCGGAGATGTGCTGGACACCTCGCAGTATGTAGAACACACCCATATCCATGGCGACTACACCGCTTGTGTATGGAGTGTAGTGGACAGTGGACGCCACCATGTCACCCCAGCCAGTGGGGGACCTCGCGGAAATGTTGCCTGTTACGCCCCCCCTAAGTGTCAGCAGAGTGGGATGGCCTGGCGTACGCCACACCAGCGTAGGGGTGTGAATAAAAAGCACGTAGGCCTGGGCGTGGTCCTCTTCCGCAAAGACCCACGTCTCTGCCAGGGCGCCGCCTCCCACCTCGCCACGAGGCCGACGCCATCCTCGTGAGCGGAGTTACCTGTGATGCCGTGTGCCTGCCGGACCCCGGCACGCTGGACCACGAACCCGTCAGGCCAGCCCCTGCGCAGCCAGGCCACACTGATCACCTGCCAACACCGGCGTGTGTCAAGGAGGGCCCACCACGTGCCGGCGCAAGCCCCAAGCCCGAGGGCCGAGACCTTGGCAGCTACCTCAGACCATCACGGCCTCCACGACACAGGCCTGCTTTATTCCTTTTTCATTGACGTACTCCACTGCCGCCCCCGGCCTACACTTCGGACCAGTAGGTCCCATATGTGAAACTGTGTCCTGAGTCATGAATGGCAGTGACCCCAAATACGGGACAGCGGCCACAGCACCAGACCCCCCCGATCAGTGAGGCATAGTTCCATATGGGCTTCTTGCGACACGTGGTGCCACTAACCCTGTTCAATGTCAGCCGGCTACACATGGTGCCACTAACCCTGTTCAACGCCAGCCGGCTACACGTGGTGCCGCTAACCCTGTTCAACGCCAGCCGGCTACACGTTGTGCCACTGAACCTGAACTACGCAGGCCGGTGGGGCCATCCAACCTATGCCGGCGACACTCGGCGAATGGGCCGTGCTGACCGCTGCCTCAGGCCTACACCACGGTCAGGTAGGTCACACATTTGGAACTGAGTCTTGATTACACCATGGCAGTGACCGGATGTCTACTGCAGGGGTGATATCACTGAACTCCCTGCTTTCAGTGAAGCAAACCAATGCATCACAGGCACACGACACGTGTCTGTGGGCCCATGCTGACCGCTGCCTCCGGCCTACACTGCGGTCCAGTAGGTCACAGAGTCTTGATTTGGCAATGTTGGAGTTCACATCTGTGTACCGGCATCATCGCAGACTGCATCCCCTCTCAGCACCTGTGCCACTAAGTGTATTCCCCGACATTCATGGACACTCACTGGTCGCATATTGGTGGCGTTTGAGTCTATGGACTAGGGGCTAGTTTTCATCCTCATGAAGCTGATACCGAATTGTTGGTGGAAACAAGGGTTGCGCTTTCCACTCCTCCAATTGCTGCTTCCAGATAACATCAGACCTTCCGAATCATGCCCTGGAGGATACCTTCCACTGTCCCCCGAAACCCACCGCAACATACACCTCGGACATTGATGGGGACCCGCTCAGGTCGCATGGCCCATCTGACTGCACCGCAAGTCACCGTCCCGTGGCTGGGTGCCTGTGCCGGCCGCAGTGCATCCGGGGCCACTAACTCTGTGCTGCTCAGGCCTGGGACCCCTCCTTCTGGAACATTGAATGGCCTCTGTAGCGATGGTCTTGGGGTCATCAACGCCATGTGTCTGTGGCCCTGCACTGTCCGCATCCTCCGGCCTCAACTGCGGGCCACCAGGGCCCACACAAAGCATCGAGTCTTGACCGGCCTGGATGTCGCATCACCGCAGGAGGCACTCCCACCACCGCAAGGACCACCTCCAACCGCCATCTGCCAGAGTCGAAAGGTTGGTCCTGACAGACCTACGGAGTTGCTCAGACCTGTCGTGGATGCCATCATCGGTCTGATACCCTGCTCAGCACTCCAGGTGCCAGTGCACTGCAAGCCATTGTCCGTTACTGATTGAGTTTTGTGCTGTTGTGAGGTTGCGCAGCAATGTCACCTCATGCAGTGGGGAAGACCTGGGACCATGATGAGGAGGATGTGTCAACTGTGCGGACGGGAGAAGGCACAGACAATGGGAGGGCAGGTGGCAACATCCCCAAGGCAGGAATGCAGACTGGTGGCGGTAGTCAAGCTACACACCCGGATCTAATACTGGGTATTGCGCTGTGGACAGCAGACGCAACTGTCACCTCAGGCAGTGTGGGAGGCCTGGGACGTTGATGAGGAAGTTGATGCAGGTGTAACACACCCCACTGCATCTGCATCAGGACTAACCCAAAGGGACACAATCCTAGCAATTTCTTCACATGAGCGCGCTCTTCTCTAGTGCTCCTACCTCAGTGCACTGCAACTCACGGAACCTCCTGACTGAATATTGGGTGACCTCTGTCCTTACTCCAGATCCCTCCATGTTGCTCTGCATTTGACTCTGTTATGCTGGTGTTTTCTGTTTCCATTGCACTGGTGTCCACTGTTCAGGTTGTTGGCAGCACCAAGCACTCCGTGCGGGCTGGCTTATACTCACCCCACACACATCCAGCACAGGCGTCACTGTACATGTGGCCCTGCCAATAAAGGGGCCGGGCGCACATGCCCGTAGCCAGTTCAACATGATATGTGCATGTGTCTCTGTGGAGGTGTGGGTCTCTTTTGTGGGGTGTAGGTGGTCCCTGAAGTGTATTGGACACCCACGTATGTGTTCTAGTTCGCATTCCATGGGTTCGGCAACACCCTCACCTGTTGGGCCACCTCCTTTTGGCGTTCTGCCACCTGGCATTGGGGTGCCATATGTGGGTGGGTGAAGTGTTGTGAGGCAGCCGTGATTGAGGGTGCTTCATGCTGTGTGGTCTGTTGTAGGGGCTGGGTTCTCCTCTGAGTAGCTTGTCTGCCCTGGTGGTGGGTTGTGTGGGATGTCCATGGGCTGTTGTAGGGCGTCGGGGTGTGGTGTTCGTCTCGGGCATCACTGATGGGTTGTCTGTTCTGACCTGCTGGAGGTGTTGTTTGTCCCTCTGCATTGTGAAGGGGAGGTGCATGTTGGCATTGTGTTGGCGCCTTGTTCTTGTCGACATGCAGACTGTGTGACAATGTACATTGGGACTGTTAGGGCGGTGGTGGCTATTTGAGTTGGGACAGTGTACATTTGGCCTACATGGCTGATATGGGGTTGTAGGGGTAGATGTGCATCTCACAGTTCCCTGCTCTGTCCAATGTGATTGTTCTGTTTCTGCGCATGGGTGGACCCAGTTGTGTCCCCTGTTCTGCAGTGTGGGTGTTGCACTTTGTGCCGCATTGTCATGGTATGTGCTGTGATTGCTATGTGTGTGTGCTGCAGTGTGCCACGGGGATGGGGGACATGTCCCTGGGTAATTGTGGGTGTGCAGTGTGTTACACCTCATTGTGCATGTGTGGCATTGTGCCCATCACCCCCCGTCCCCCCAGTCCCTGTTGGATCCTCACCCAGTTGTTGTTGTGTCAGGTCCTCTCGTGCTGTGTCCGTACTCCCTACTCCTTGCACCCTCTCCACACTGATGACTGTGGCATGGGTTTCCTCCAGCTCCTCCTGTGGCACTGGACTGCCTCCTCCTGTCGCCGATGCTGCCTTCCTGTTGGCAGCGGGTTTGTACCTGGTTTAGGTTGTCACGTCCTGCCGGCGCCTCTTGGCCTCCTGGATTGGCCTCCTGGGCACTCCGACTGCATTCCAGGTGGTCTGCTTGTGGGTCAGTTGCTGGTAGTGTTCTGTCGCCTCTGTGGCCTTGGTCTTGTTTTCCTGCGGTCTGCACCCCGTCTTCCTCTCCCTTTTCTCCTTGGCCTTCCCCGAGCCAGTTGTTCCTTGCTGGTGGTCTGTGGAGGTTGTGGGGTTCGCGTTGACCTCTGCGCTGGTTCAGGGTGCATCCATGTTGCTACGTGCTTTGGCTTGTTTCTGGTGTGTTGTTTCTGTGGTTTTTATGGTGCAATTTCCCGCCAGACGCGTGGGATTTGCAGGCCTGAGGCTACTTTTCGCTACTTTTTGTACCGCGATTGGCCGCATCGCATGATTTATCGCGTTTCGCATTTTTTCGGCGTGGCGTTGATTTTCACGCTGACAGTTGACGCGTTATCTGGTGACTATCGCATGGTACCGCCTTGTTGTGAATTCCACGTTGACACTGGGTTATTTTCCAGTGAAAGGCTGCGATATTGAAAGTTGCGTTATGCTACTCTTGCGGTAGTTATCACATGTTCTTGTGAATATACCCCTAAGTGTCGTGCAAGAACGGGATCTGGATTGTGCGTCCGCGCATGTGCGATAACTAACAACAACAGATACAAACCCCCCATAACTCCCATTGTTTCGCCCTCCCCCCGATACTGCCAAGAACAAGGAGCATCTGTCGTGGCGGGGGGCACCCCCGATCCCCAACGGGGGAGCCGAGAGTCCCCCCTCCAATGGTTCCCAACCTTTCCCCAGAACTTCAACATGGGGAGTAAATGTCCGGGGCTGGACAGACACACTTCGGGATGTCGACACAAGCTTAGTGCACAAAATGAAACATGTTTAAATGTTCATCAGCTGGCCGGGGTCGACATACAAAGAGTCCAATGATAGGTCAGCTCCGGATGCCTGTGCCGGGCTGGAGGAGCGTCGGTCGGATCCAGACCTATGTCGCCTCTTCGACTTTGTCCTTCTAGATTGGTTTCTCTGCGATACACAGGATGAATCCATCTCCAGCGGCGGCGGAGAGCGAGGTTTCAAGAGGGTACGTTTATCCGACCAAGCAAACACGGCTTCAGATGTGTCAAAGAAATGAGTCTTGGAGTCATAAACAACTCGTAGCCTGGCTGGATACAGGAGAGTATATTGAATGTTAAGATCCCGCAACCGTCTCTTTGCTGCCATGAAGGATTGACGTTGCTGCTGTACCAGGCGTATATAATCCGGAAATATCATTATTGGTCTAGATTCAAAGATGAGTTTGTCTTTATGTAGTCTGGCATACTGCAATACAGCGTCCCTGTGAGCATAGTTAAGCAGTTTGGCAATGACTGGCCGTGGGTTTTCCCCGGGGGTAGGCCTCTTCGTAAGTGCTCGGTGGGCTCTCTCAACCACAAAGCAAGATGATAACATATCGTCTGGGAGGAGATCCCTGAGCCACTGGGTGAGGAAACGATTCATGGAGGTACCCTCACAGCCCTCTGGGAAACCAACAAAGCAAAGGTTCTTGCGTCTGGCACGGCCCTCTGCGTCCTCGACCCAGGAAGCCAATTCCTGTGAAATCACCGTGAGTTTATTGACACGTTGCTGGAGATTGGACACCGTAACTTTGACTGACGAGACCCGCGTTTCTGCTTCCGTTATCCGATCTACTGCTTTCCTTAGGTCTTGGCGGAGAAAGGAGACCTCGGATCCAACGGCGCCAATCTTCGCATCTAGGGTATCCCTGGCCTCAGTGATGGCGGCTAGGATTGCTGCAGTATCCTGGATGGCACCACTCGATGTTCCCCCGCTCGTCGCCGTGGTATATTGGTCAAGGGTTCCTTGTTTCGTGCCAGCACCCCCAGGTTTGTCTTTCCCCATGACTGTACAGGTTGTGGGGTGTTGCTGATATCTTAGGGGGCACAATAAAGGTACTATGGTATTCCACCAGAGGTGACCCCAGACCGCTGCGTGGCACAAGTCTGTCACCCGAGGGACCCGCGGGGGGAGATGCTGCAGGCCGGCCCTCACGGAAACTGACCACCCCTGGGTCACAAGCCGCACCAGACCTAGCCTGGCCGCTTCTGAAGGCTGGAGCGACCAGCCAAGTAGGTCCCCTACAGGGACCAGACTCGCTGGACCACCAGCCCACTACAACCCCATGCTGCAGTACAGGCACTCGACGTATCTTCGGGTCAACTCACTGCCCCCAGCGCCCCCG
The DNA here is from genome assembly GCA_963921515.1 of Calotriton arnoldi. Lineage (NCBI taxonomy): Eukaryota > Metazoa > Chordata > Amphibia > Caudata > Salamandridae > Calotriton > Calotriton arnoldi. The sequence goes on along the minus strand of CAWUFW010015354.1, from coordinate 311,163 downwards.
ATGTTCGCAGCCTGTCGCCGTGGCACCCATGGGCCTCAATTGTAGGCTGCAGCTGGTGTACTGGCCGGTTGCGAAAAGCAAAGTAGAAAGCCAGGGGTGGAGGAGGGGGCCAAACGGTGCCTGCTACATGGCGCTGCATGCACCAGGGTCCAGCCAGCAACTGTTGGAGCGAAGGGGGTGCCCAAGGTGCCGATGGGTCGCCGAATCCAGCAGTCAGCGTGAACCTCTGCTCCCGACCATGCATGTGGTACTTTACCCCAATCCGGAGTATGGCCCTTCAGCAACCCCCTGACAGGGGAAATCCCACGTTAGGGTTAAGGGGGGGAAACAACCCGCGGGCCGGTGTATAGCACCACCCGCTCTTCTAAGGGCGCGGCGGGAGACCAGCGCTATCAGAGGTGCCCCAGCCCCGCGGGACCGCTATCAGGATCCGCGAGGCCAGCCCTGACTGGGAACCGACCCACACTCATGGTCACCACTGGGCCCAGCGCCAGTCCCCGCATGGTGCGTCCGCATACAGGCTCGGCGGGGACACACCACAGATAATCCGTGTCTCGCGACCCCAGCTGCAAACAATGCTCCTCACCTCCAGGGCCCAGCCGGCCCCACAGCTGTCTACAACGCTCCGTCTAGGGCCCAGGAGCTAGACAGCGATGTTAGGCCCAGCCCTCCTCGAGCGCCGGGGGGCCACACTGCTCGGTGCGCAGTCTGCTGTGGGTGCTCCATTTTGCAACTCGCCGGAGATGTAGCGTATCGAGTCTTGGTCTCCCCAACGCCAGCCAGCTGTTTTCACAGAATATTTCTGCAGGATTACATAGGATTATGTGCATGGACGCACGGAGCTCGACTAATCAGCGTCCGCCATGTTGGCTGTCCAAGCCACGCCCCCCTTGTGGCAATTTTTAAACACGTCATGATCTCCTGAACATCTCAACCAAATGGGGTACCACTTGCGCCCATAGACATATAAAGAATTTGGGTGGTAATCCTACACTTCAAATGAATCAGCGCTCCCGCAATTTACATGTCCGATATGTCAGCTTCTAAGGAACCTTGTCCCAAAGCCTAGGTGTTGGGAGGTCCCTGACAGTCCCCTCTCATCGCCTGGCCCTCCTAATCTGTACACTCCCCCCAGGTCAATCAATCAAGTGTTTCTTAAAGCGCAACTACTCACCCGTAAGGGTCTCAAGGCGCTGGGGAGGTGCAGGTTCCAGGCCAACAAGGACTGGAACTTGCCAATTCCTGTGCTATGCCTTGAGGTGTCTCCAATAGGACTCCGTCCTGTCCCCCTTGAATCTGGTTTTGTCCCTCCTCCCATTGTGCCTGTCACACCAGTGGTTTCTTAGCAGCTTTATAGCCATGCTCGTATATTCTCCCCTGTTTTGCCTTTTATTGAGTCCTGGCTTCCTGTTAAACCAATGTTCTATAGTTCTCTCAATTTTGTCCAGCAAGGCTAAGGTCAGTGAGGAGATGTAGTCCACCTCCCATTAGACCAGTCTCTCCTCTAGTTCAGTACATTCCTGGTCCCTCTTTTTCTTTTTCTGCTTAGCCGATCAGTCAGTCAATTCAATTATCATTATTTCGCAGTATTTCTACTGCATATAATCTGTAGCTGAACAAATGGCCCCACATCACTGTTTAAACACCTCCCACATGACCAAACCTAGGCCACTGAACCTTTGGTTTCTTCAAAATATATCTTCGTAATTTCTGCCACATATTTCCTAGTGTCCCATTAGGTAAGCCCCCATGAGTCAATACTCCACCCCACTCCGACAGACCCAGGGCTACCAGACACACTGTTATCATCAGCAAGTGGTCTGAGATGCCTCTGTGCAGATATTGGGTGTCTCTAAACCAGTGTAACTGAGGTTGTGGCACCAATATGTAGTCTGTTGACATCTGCAATGTATGAGTATTGATGCCGGTCTGGGTGTTGTGTCCTCTATAAATCTGCTAGTCCCTTAGCATCTAGGAACACTACCAAGTGTGTGTCAGTCTTCATTGGCCACTTGAGTGTGTGACCCTGTCTCAGTCACCTTGGGCAGTCAGATTAAGATCAACCCCCAAGATAGTGAGGGCATCTGGAGCAGCCCCCATTTTTGCTAGGCCTTCTGCTTGAAACCCCGATGGTATACTACATGAAACCATGAGGAGGGGGACCACGTTCCATGTACCCGCTGATGCTGCCCGGCAACCATCAGCTGTTGCCCACATCTGTGTAATGTTGCGGGGGATGGTCTGTTGCACCAGTATCCCTACTCCCCTGGAGCCTGCCAAGAATCCTGCATACGCCATCATCGTATATTTGCCCCGGTCGAAGAACCCACAACTGCTTCCCACTAAGTGTGTCTCTTATAGTAGGACAACACCTGGATCATGTCTCACTAGGAATTTTGCCAAAATGCCCCTTTTTAGACTACTACCTAGGCCATTCACATTCCATAAAATGATATGTAATTTTCTTTCTCCCAGTGCCCGAGGGCCAGTTACCCCTATTCTTTGTGACTCACCTATTGCCCTTCAAAGTCTGCAGTTCGCTTTCACCCCATCATCAGCCATTGTCTGGTTTCATTTAACTGTTCCCCTCAATAACCTCCACCCCTCCCCATATCTTTGTACTGTCAGCTTAGAACTAACCACCCCCAATGCTTGAGGTGTCTGCACCCCACATGCGTCATCCATCCTAGCCCCTCCATGAGGCTGAGCACCTACAGAAGCTGTGTATAGACAGGCTGTGGCCTGCAGAGACTCCCCACTGGCTCATATTATTATATCTGAGATCATGGAGTTTACCTGAGGCAGTCTACCTTCTTATTGGTCCTCTTCTGTTGCCTAGGACTCCCCGTCTGTCCATTGTGACCTTGTCCACGTCCTTATCTGTGCCCAATCCTGCACATTTGTTTCGAATGGGCAAGTCCTAGTGGCTCTGCCGCTCGGCCACCACTTTTTCCCTCTAGGTCTCCCCCTGGGTTTTTTGGGGGTAGGCCCATGTCTGTGTCATCTCCCCTGTCATGGACACTGCCACTTCCAATCCTAAGAGTTGTTTTTCTTGGACGTCCTTGTTAACGGTGACTTTGTGCTTCCAGCCAGTACCAGAATGCAGCTGCAGTCTCACAAAAGTGAGTACCTGCCCTGTCTATTATCCGTAGCTTAGCGGGGTAGAGGAGTGCATATTTGAAGTTCAGTTGATACAGTGTGCGTTTCACTTCAATGAAGGTCCCTCTCTTTTTCTGCACATTTGTGGTGTGGTCTGGGTAAATGTTTACGACCCCCCCCCCAGATGCAGGTGCCATGGGCCATATGTGCGTGCCTGTTGTAAAATATGGTCTCTGTGGTGAAAATTGAGGAGACGGATCACCATGTCCTCGACTGGGCACCCGGCTGCAGGGGCCTGCATGGCACCCAGTGTGTTCACTCAACTGTACACAATTTCGAGGGACGGTCTCCAATACCACTGAGCCCAACCAGTCATCAATGCACAGTTCAGGCACCTGGCCCTCTGCTTTTTTCAGGAGCCCTCCTATCCACACATTGTTGCAGTGTGAGAGGTTCTCCAAATCATCCAGCTTCGCTGCCATGGCTGCATGGTCCCGCTCCAATTTTTCTATGCGGTCCAGTCCTCCCTTAACCACTGGTATTAGTTGTGTGAGTGTCTCTTCTACCTCTCCAACACTCTCTGACAACTTCTTGTGATCGGCCCCCAGTAGCCTAACTTCCTGCGCTACTGCTTCTATTTTGCACACAAGGGAGGATTTGGTGTCACTGATAGATCCCAAAATCGCTGTGGTGTGTGCCTCGAGGCCTTGATTGGTCGACTCATGCGGCAAGCGGTCCGGGTGCCCCATCATTTTTAGGGGATCCTCTTGTCTCGCCCCTTTAGTGCAGCCCATCTTTGCATTTTGGAACTAGTCAGTAGAATGTTGTGGGGGGAAGGCACCCCACTTCGTAGGCAGCCAGCACAACACCTACTCCTCTTTGTGGTGGGTGAATGTGCCACCCCACAGAGTTCTTACTGCTGAAATCCAGCTCCCCCCACGGCCCCCATGCTGCAACCAGCTCCCTGATCATGCCATGGAAGCAACCCAAACCAAAAACACATGCCAGTTGCAGACAGGGCAGCCGGCTACCACCGCAGGGCACAAGCACCCCCTACACCCCCTCTGCACTCAACAGGCAATGCTATCTCTCTCCTGCCTGGGTTGCACTTGCCTGCTGCTGCTCCCACTGGCCTTCAGCACCACCACCACCCACAATTGGCTTATCCATCTGTCCTCCCCTTCTGGTGTCCCCGGCATGTGGCAGTCCAGCTGTCAGTCCGGGCGGGCTCCTGTGCTGCACCCACAGACTTTCTGTCTGCCTTGCGAATGCCTCGGCTCTGCTCCACCTTGCTACCCCTCCTGACACCAGGTCGGACATCTGCCCTCATCTTGCAAGGCTGCTCCTCCACTCCCTGATGCTGATGCGGGCGGTGGTTCAGTTTCTCCAGCCACAGCCGGGATTCCCAGCATGTTTCTCCGGGTTCGGGTACCTTTGTAACAGCCTATGGGCCACACTGCAGCAGGATATCTGGCTCTACAGGCAGTGGACACCGGAGCACTCCATTTACCCGACCAGCTCCATGCAGCTACAGGTCATGCCCCAAAACATCTAAAAAATTGACCCATCTAACTACATCAAGGGTTAACTTCCTTGTAATTTTTTTCCTAAAGTAGCAATTACCTGCTTAAATTTAAGCTAAGGTGACATGCCAGAGGTGCATGTTGACACAATGATTACATTTATGCAGTGGCCCAGACTTGTCACCATTGGCAAACTCTTGTAAGTGCATTTCAGATGAGTAAATTATAGGTTTCTTCAATGCTTTTAGACTGGATCTTGGTATGTTGTATACTAAACAGTCATGTCATGTTTGGATCTCCTGCACTGCTACATCACCCCTCCTAATCATGGTAGTTGTCTCTTGTCAAAGGCACTAATCACATTGCCTGAGGATTCTTCCCCGTGGCCTAATCTTATCAAACAATCAGCTTACATTAAGGCCTGCTTCGTTGCATTTTTGGTACTGCTTCCACTTGTGCCCCATATTAATGCATAGGTTTTCCTTTCCAAGGGCCCTTGTCCAAAAGCAAGGCTGTGGGAACTGGAGTAGTGCTTTGGGGCTTTCCAGTGGTGTCCATGAGGGAAATAATTATCGTGCAGTAAGGCCATTGGTGCAGAAAATGTGGTTCTGCAGCTATCTCATGGCGCCTTGGAAACGCATGTGTATACACACATGTTGTTAGAAATGGGGTTTCTGGTTGGCTAGGGTTTGCACCTAGGCCAGGCAGAACCCACCACTCTAGTCAGGGAAAGTAAGCTACACACCCACAAATAACCTGTGCTCAAACCCGGTAGCTTGGCACAGAGCAGTCAGGTTTATCCCCAGAGTCAATGTGTAAAGTGTTTGCACAACACACTCACACCAGTCTGACAATGAATACACCACAAAAGAGACTCCACACATGCTTCTATATTAAAATATGGTATATTGTACATAACATAGACCAAAATGACATAAATTATAAATAGTGCGCATACTATGCAAACACTGAATCAGCACGCATTATCCTAATAAATGAGGAATCTAAATGATATACATTAGAACATCAGGGCATGAAATGCAGCAGTTTAGGTTAGGGCAAGCAAACACTTGAGAAGATCACCATCAGTAACCGTAGTGAATACTTAGATCATGGAATGCCAATTAGATTGTGAAAGAATTACATGATTTACCACGTTGCCGCATAAAATTATAAGGCACAGTGTACCTGTGCCTTTATTACACTTTGTACAGTGTATGCACCAAGTGTAAGGGCCGAGGCACCAGAGTGGCTATCTCCCATAATAGGGTAGTTCTAGAATCCGGTGCGCTTCTATTAGTGTCACTTCGGCTTCACTGCGAGGAGCGTATTTGCAGAGACACTGGGACCACTCGGGTCCAAACTACAGAAGTCAACAAAATGCAGTGATAGCCTGGGTCTGCGTAAATAAAAGACCGCTCAGGTCTGTGCCTCAATAATCAATGCGGCCGTACTCACAGGGAACCTCAGGCTTGTGCACTGTGTATTTCTGTCAGCTCCTCCAAGCCAGTTCTTATCACCTTTGCAGGCCGTACTCACTTGGGGGCACACAGCCAGCTCCTTGGCAGCCAGACACCATGGAGGGGACCCACACAAGCCGCCAGGCCAAGGCGCACTCCAGGAGGTGCCCGCTTCGGCAAATGGGGCACCATTGAGTGCACTGCCTAAGCGCAATGAATTCCCCTTGCAACCAGCAGGACACACAGCTCTCTTAGCCGGTTTTTTGGGGACAATCTCACAATGTGGGATGATTGGGTGCAGGGCTCTGTGTTCAAATTGTACAAAAAAAGAAATAAACATTCAGGACTATATTTATGACCCAGTTTGAGTCGCTCTTGCACACGCAACATGTTGCAAGAGCGACGCAATGCTTAAGTCATATTTTTGAAGTCACACAAATCTCTGTGTTGCATTATTCTGCACTATGTAGGCGTTCCATGGGTGTTGTGTGAGTGTTCCCACGCACCTCCCATGGTTTTTGATGCAGTCTCAGATTTACAAGACCGTGGAAACCTGGGAATGCATCAAAAAGATACTCCTCCCTAGGGGGGAATAACAAATGTAAATATGTTCATTACTCCTCATTTTTCCATTCTGCAGCACACATAAAAAGAGGAAAAAGCCTCTCAGGATGTGTTTTTGTGCAGGAAGGTATCACTTCCTGCACAAAAACAATCCTGCCTGTGTTGGCGCTAGGCTGCCAAAACATCACCAGGGCAAGGGAAAAGGACATGAATGTGCCGTATTGATTAGATTAATATGGCGCATTCCTGCCCTTTCCCTGTGATGCAGGGAAGAACAGCAAGGTGACTTGCTGAGTTGCCCTGCGCCATTAAAGTCATAAATTGGGCCCCCAGGGTTCTATTCAGAGCTTGTTAGAAATGGAGCATATTCCAATTTCTATAGGAAAAGATTAGCCTAGAGAAGATATTAAATAGGTGGATATTCCTACAGTTAGCATTTTTCCTGAAGTGTTTTCTGAAATTTCATCGGTACTTATCTTTCAATATTCACAAATTTATCCGCAACCACGAGAAAAAAGAGAAATCAATGTGGACTGTCATGCATGAAAGAGGGTATCTGGCAGACTGGCAGTCAGCATTCTGTGTGTCCTGTCTCAGCACACTGGCAGATGTGCATGGAGCTGGGAGAGGTGGACATTTTCCTCTAGTCCATTTTAAAAGTAGAAAAAAATCTGTGTAGGCCCTAACAGGTCACTTGCTCTGCACTTATTAAATGGGTGTATTTTTTACAAATTTGAGCCTCATGTACACATTTATATAGGTCACAGACAGCAGCTGAGTGCAATAAAAGGTGTTGAACCCATTAGCGGCTGGTGTGCAGGTGGAGTGGCAGGGCGTGGAGGACAGATGACAGACAACAAAGAAAACATTTAAAAAAAAGCAAAAAAAGACCTGCCGCCTAGCTCTTCCGCTCCCAGTCCTCGCTGCAGCACAGGCTCCCAGACTTCCCTGCGTCAATCCTGACACTACTCTCATGCTTGAAAGCAATGTCAGAATTGGCCTGAGCGCCGTGAATTTGCACTCCCAGAGAGACTGGGAGCCTGTGCTTGCCGTCTCCAACCCGGCAATGCAGCTCGGGTTGGAGGCAGTTCAGTGCGCATGTTGATTTGGCCGTCCTGCGACGGCCGGCCAAACCAACATGCGCACTGATAGTAGTGCCCACCACACCCTCTTGTGGCTGCCCCTTATAATTTGAAAAATAGAACAATAATAAACCCGTTTTACTATCGTTTTATGTTTCAAGTTTGAGGGGGCGATGCTCCTCCGCCATAGTGGAGGAACCACCACTGTGTAACCAGCAAACAGTTTGGAGACTATTTAGATGGCATTCCCCACAACAGTTACCAGGTAACTAGTAAATAGCAGGCACTTGGCTTCACTGTTATTGCAGCATCTTTAAAGTGGTATGAGATCATGTGAGCAATTTCATCATCTTGTCTTTACAAGTTGTCAAGAATGATGCTGCGTTATTATTCAAACTTTTATCCGGGATGTTGTGATGTATGATGCACTGATTTATGGCCTAACGCTGCAAGTGTTCTGGCACTTTCCCTCTCTGGGGCCCCACTGTATCACAGGATCAGTTCCTCACAGCCAGCTGCAAACTGTGGCCCTGTTCATGAGAACCCTTTGACCCTGTAGAGCTGTTCCAACTTCTCCTCACCCAAATGCTGCACCCTAAATGTGAAACATGACCAGAAGTAATATACACATAGCAAGAAACCCTTGGGAATATGTAGGTGGGGTGACTGCATGAGGCACAATAACGCTAGCAGCATACTAAATCATTCAGAGTCCTGAGCACAACCTAAGGTGTTACGGCCCAATCATTGTTTTGTAAAGATGCAGCACCTAATACGTCAGATCCGTGCAAAAAATATTCAAAGTCTTTTGAAAAACAAAATGCAAAAGTGACATAGTTCACTTTTTGTCTAATACTTCCAACCATTGCTGGTCCTTCGGACAAATAAACCTGAGGACTTCCACCTCAATAATGCTTAGGGGTTAACCACTTCACTTTCTGCCCTGGCAGTGTTAAATTAAAGCTGCACTGTAATTCACGTTTTATCAGGTCTTATTGGTGCCTTTCAAGCTCAAAGGCTTCTTTCATATGGCTTTCGCAAGAGTTGACAGCCTAAGGCCATGGCCTGCCTCACTCATTGGACAAGACGTCTCTAAATGATCAGATAACCTAGTCCGAAAACAGATGTAGTTCGGACCCGATTATGGATGACAATTTTTGTTTATATGATTTTTGTTGCTTTTTCTGTCTCGAAAACAACCTCAAGTTCCACTTTCTGGCCAGTCCCTTCTCAAAATTCATCAAATCTCCTCAGAGAGATGCAGGTGGATCATTGGGGAAACATCTCTATCGCATGCATGCAGTAGGTTTTTACCAACTTTTTTCTAAACGCCACGCTGAATGTTTCTTACTGCTTTTAATCGCTGCTATTAATTCATTTAAATGTTGATAGCACTTGAATTTGAATTGTAATTTGATCAATTTCGCTGCTCGCAGTTCTATTTTTGCACTCTGCGGCTGCCCGCGGCCCCCGCAGGGGGCCACCCTAAAAGGGTGGCCCCTTTAGTGCCATTTGGGCAATTCCCCACCCCCCCTACAAATGCGGGACTCAAGGAGAAGTCCCCTTACCTGGCGCACCAAGCGCGTCATTTCTGGCGCGCCGTGGGGTGGGGAGGGTATTTAGGACTCCCCCCTCCATTTTGGGACCTCTTTGGCGCCTGGCACGCCGTCTGGTCGTGCTGCTGGTCCGTTGGATACCAATACCAGATCTCAGGGTCGCATAGTGCGAGGTGAGTGCAGGCAATGCCCCAAACCCCCCGGTCCCACATCTTGCCACCCCCGCGAGGACCCCTTCCCCGCGGCATAGGCCGGTCCGGCCCCAGCAGTAGGCTCGGTGGTGTCAGAGCCGGGCCGTGCAGGTGGGGCGGTGGAATGGGGGGCAGGGTATAGGGGGATTTGGTCACCCCAGCGCCTCATCGCACGGGCGTCCCGTTTGGTACCTAGCAGCCCAAACTAGAATAGATTCTATCCTAGACCCCTGAGGACGAGCGCCTGGCGGACTGCTAAGGTGGCTCGTGTAGTCCCCTGATGCAGCGTCGTCGAGGCGGCGAGTCCTTGCCTCCCCCCCTCCGTCTTGCGTGTGGTCGCCAACCGGCCACAGCCTGGTGGGGCTTGCAGAGGAGGGAGGGGATGAGGCTCTTGGGTGGCGCATGTCGCGGTCACGGGAGGGGCGCAAGTGGCGAGGGGGCGGTCGCCGCCGGTTCGGTCTTTACCAGCTGAAGGGAGCGGCAGACACGGGCTCATGTCACGATGGGGCAACAAGGGTGGCCACAGCTCTCCCCCAGACCGGCGGGGAGTGTGGCCCTCCAAGGGGAGGCCGTATTGCTGCAGTGGGCCCCCTCCTTCGGCATGGTGGAGCTTCCCGCCCCCCCCCCGGGTCCGGGCACTCACAGGCAGTGACCGGGGAGGAGCGTGTGAGGCGGGCTGGCAGCCCCTTGTGTTAATTCCGGGCGCCTTGCCTCTGCCGACCGTCCTTTAGTGGACCGGGTCCCATTGGTGGGGGAGGGGGCAACCACCTGGCACGGCTGGGCCCGGGTTGGGGGTGCCTTGGCTCGCAAGTAGTAGGCCAGGCAACCGGGCGTGTCTGGGAGTAATGCGAAGGAAGCGAGGGTTTCGCTGTCTGGGCTGTGGTCAGCAAGCCACATTAGCTCAGTTGGGAGAGCGTTAAACTGTAGAGCTAAAGGTTCCCGGTTCAATCCTGGGTTTGGCACCGTTTGTCTTCGGCTTTGCGCACTTTTCCCCGCATCACACGGGCCTGCTCTCGCTGCCGCCCGGGTACCCCCCCTGGGCGTCGCGGGGGCCCAGGGGTTGCGTCCGGGGCTTACTATTGTGGATACCCGGCGCTCCAGGGGACAGGAGCGGGTTTGTCAATGCTCGCCGCCTGACCCTGCACGCCAAGGGTTACAGATCTCCGCGTGACCGGTAGGAGAGCTTTTACTGGACGAAGCGCTCTCTCGTGTGCCCCACGCAGGGCGGGGCCGCCCCCCGGCACGGCCAGGGCGGTTCAGATTGGGGACTGGTGCTCGGGTGCCCTAACCCAAGCCCGCAGGTGGGGAGGTTTTATCGCGGGACACGTGCTTGGGCGCCCTGTGGTGAGCTCTGGCGCGTCGCGCTGGGGGCATTCCCAGGTTGGGAATGGCAGCTCATGGCGCTCATGTAGGAGTTGCCAGTTGAAATTAAGCATCAGGCAGGGAGGTGCTTATGGCGGATGCGCCAGCGTGTGCACGATGATTGGGTTTGGCGTATGCCTCACGGGGGGACATCACGGGCCCACCGTGCTGGGACTGAAAAGGGGCTTGTCAGGCCGTGTGGCCCCCGTATCAGGTGAGGGGCAGACATGTAAGTCTTCTCATTTGAGTCATGGCATGCGGCACACTGGTTTGTCGCAGTTTGGCAGCGCCGTTCTGGGCTACGTGTGGCATGGTGACGGAACATGCAGGGGCAGAGGTGCAATACCTTCTGTTTCGCCTGTCGGGCTTTAAGTATGATGCGCCCCCCCACCCCTAATATGGTGCTTGCCCATGGTGGCCTAATGGTTGAGGTCTCTTGCTCTTACCCCCCAAAGTATGTGTTCATAAACATGTTTTGCATTATTTGCGCTTTTGAAGAAAAAATTATCAAGGGCCTAGTGCTGACGCCATGTTTTAAGTGACTGAAGTCCATGATGCTGCAATGCCTAACAATATATGCTGTCTTTGCCACCCCCAGAGATTATCGTCAAGTGCGGTCGAGTGGAGGCTCCAGGAGCAGGCTCTCAGCCAAAGGCAAGGAAAAAAGCGGTACAGGGCGGCAGATGCACAGAGGTATTTGGGGGTGACAAACAAGGTGGGGGTGCCCGAGGGGGGGCCACCACGGGTTGATGGGAGATACAGCGCAGAGATTCATGCAAGGGTGCGCCAAAAGGGGGGGGCGCCTTGGGGTGACGCCTTGAAGGAGACATAACCGTTGTCAAATTTTATCACCAAGGTTTACGGATAAATCGCCCACGCCCCGATCAGAAGGATGGACGAAGGCCACCGGGCCTCGCAAGCGTCAGAATCAGTGAGTTGTTGAGGTTGGGCCCAGCTGAGGCTGGGGGGGTAGGGTTGGGGTTGGTGTGGTACCAAGCCACTATGGAATGTCCGTGATAACCGTTGTTCTTTTCAGGGAAGTGGAACGGACGCTAGTTAGACGGTCGCTTCAGGCAGGAGCAAGTCACGGCGGATTCGGCTTGAGGTAAACAAGTACACGCTACCCCCCCCCACTCCCCCCCTCCCGGTCACCACGCCCCTCCCCGGTCCCGTTACCTCAGGTACTGGACTCCGCAAGGGCAGCGAAGTACTTAACCCTGGTTTTTTATTTACAGCAAAGAGTGGCCCCCCCCTTGCCTGCAAACACAGACACCCGCCCCCACAAGGTCAACCTTTTAACAGACGTCGGGTAAGCAAGGCTGCGGGTGAAGGAAAGGGGGGCAGTTCGGGGAACAGGGAGCCAGGCCCAGGGCCCGGGCAGCGTGCGCCATCCTGCCATACCGTAACAAGTGCTTATCTCTCTTCATAAATCAACGAAAACACTTCAGCAGGCTAGGGTGAGCCAGGAAGCAAAGACAGAAGTAAGTACCGGCAACGCAGGGGGGATGGACTCTGGCCAAGCAGAACGGTGGAAGGGGAGCCCGCAGGTCGGCGGAATGGCCCAGGGGTCATATACTCACGATCCTTTATCTCTGCAGGACCTGCGTAGAGGTTTCTGCACTACAATCCAGAGGCATGGATAGCCAAGGATCCCCTCCTGTTCTCCCAAATCACCACAGTGGAAGAGTCCCAGCCCGGCACATCGCAGGAGGCAATCTGGGCAGACTTTATGGAAATGGTGAAAGCCAGAGGAGTGTCCTGGGCCAAAGGGATGCTTGACGCCCATGAGCAAGCAGACTCTGGTGTAGTAGAGGACGTGCCTGCTGCTGCCACAGCAGGGCCAGTTGAGGCAGCACTCGGAAGGTCGAAACGGGCTCGCCCGCCGACAAACAAGGAGCTCCCAGCTGAGCCACCAGTGCAGAAGGTCAGGGTGACTTCCCCTCCAAGAGCAGCGGTGCCCGCAGTCATCCCGGCTGGCCCGCTACCCCCTATCACGGTTAGCGACACGAACTCTGATAAAATGGGTAAGATGATGGACTCTATGTTGAGCATCTTGGCTGACTTCAAATCACGTTTTTGTAATACTGTACAAACACACACGCCTGTGGCCGCTGCACTTCGGGAGGAGGGGCCACCATCCATTGTGCAAGTTTGGGGGGAACTGGCTGGCAGTGCTAGTGCACAGAAACCCCCGGGCTCAGCAGCCGCCGGGGCTATGGCAGGGGCGCAGCAGGGACTCCCTGCACAAACTGCAATAGAACTCGACACCAGGGGCGCCCCGGCCGGAAGCGGCCACACAGCTGCCACTGGGCAATCGTTGGCTGCACCCATCACACAGGTAATTGCAGCATCCCCCCCCCAGTCCCAGTGCAGCAGACAAGGCTGCCCCCCCATCGTGCAGCTCCCTAGATGCCCATAAGCCTGCCACACCAGCAGAGGCAGCCAAGGCAGGTACAGCGGCAGCAACACCGCCGCCGCTCATCACAGTGGCTCCGCTAGCATCAGGACGCTGCTCTCTGGCTTGGAAAGTACCGTTGGCGGCTAAGGAAGGGATTTGGAGACGGGAATTTGTGGACATCTTTACCTTGCTAATGCATGGGGCTGACGGACAGGACACTAGAAATATGGGGGGGAAGGACGATGAGAAAAAGCTAAAATTCCAGACCTGGCCAGAAAAGACTATTAAGAACTGGGGTGATGCTTTCGCTATATTAGCAGCGGTGGTGATGGAGACATACCCCGAACAGGGTCCCGCAATGTGGCAGTATTCTCGTTTTAATCCATAATGAGGCTGAAAAGACAGGGGGCATCGGGTGGTATAACTATGACCGTGACTTCCGCAAGAAAATGGCAATGTGTCCAGACCTGGGTTGGGACCAAAAGGAAATCCAGCTCTGGGTCGAGCACATGGGGAAGTTTACTGCAGACACCAAGGGGACCACGAAAAGTCAGAAGGGGCAGGGCAATTCCAAAGGACAGAAGCAATCAGGGAAGCGTCCTTTCAAGCAGTCCTTTCAGGGAGGCCAGGGAGGCTGCAATCAGGGAAGAGGGGGCAAGCGATTTAACTCTGGCTCGTGCAGATTGTACAACGCGGGGTCCTGCTCATGGGGAAAGGCTTGCAAGTTTGGACACATTTGCAGTAAGTGTGGGGCTGGTCACCCGGCAGTGTCATGCAGCACCAAGCGGGAGGGCCCTCCCACAACTGCCAGCAGGCAAGACAGCTAACATGAGTAAGAGAAGGGAACCCCTCCCTCCCACCTGCCCGCCTCCAGCCTCCCCCCGCACCAGTGGCCCAGTTCCCCTCCCCTCATCGGCCATTACAAAAGTCAAGGTTTCCTCAGTAAAGGGCCCCTCACCGATCATTATTGACAACCTCCTCCCCCTGCTCAGGGCGTACCCCAACACAAAGGACAGCAAGATTCTGGTGGAGGGTTTCATAGAGGGCTTCAAGATCCCATACCAAGGCCCACTAGTTTGCAGGAACGCAGACAACCTGAGGTCAGCTAGAGAGCTCCCAAAGTGGTGCAGGAAAAACTTATGAAGGAGACGGTTCTAGGGAGGGTAGCAGGGCCATTTGACCACCACCCCCTGGAAAATGTTCTGGTATCTCCCCTGGGAGTGGTCCCCAAAAAAGAACCTGGGTCCTTCCGCTTGATACACCACTTGTCTTACCCAGAGGGCAATTCAGTCAACCACTGGTTGGAGGATGGAACGTGCTCCGTTGCGTACTGTTCATTTGACATGGCTGTGGATATGGTCAGGAGAGCAGGGAGAGGGGCCTGGCTGGCCAAGGCGGACATAGAGTCAGCTTTCCGCCTGCTCCCAGTCCACCCAGAGAGTCACCACCTGCTAGGCTTTAAGTGGCAGAGCACATTTTTCTTTGACAAATGCATGCCGATGGGTTGCGCAGTGTCCTGCGCTTACTTTGAGGCGTTCAGCAGCTTTTTACAGTGGGCACTCACCTGGTCATACAACACAGGGGGAGTAACGCATTACCTGGACGATTTCCTCTTCATAGGGGAGGCAGGGACACAGGACTGCAGCAGAGCACTGCGTCACTTCCAGGAACTTGCAGGACACTTGGGGGTTCCGTTGGCACCTGGGAAGACCGAGGGTCCGGCGCAGGTCCTCACTTTTCTAGGCATTGAGATGGACACTGTCACGGGCGTGTCCAGGCTCCCGGCTGAGAAGGTGCAGGCATTGCGGCTGGATATCCAGGCAATCCTGGGCAAGGACAAGGCCCCCCTGGGTGTCATTCAGAGCCTCTTGGGGAAGCTGAATTTTGCAGCCAGGGTAATACCAGCGGGCAGAGTCTTCGCAAGGAGACTAGCAAGGGCCACAGCCAATGTACACAAAAAGTATCACATGGTCAGAATAGGGACTGGTTTGAAGGAGGACCTCCTGATGTGGCATGAGTTTCTGCTGAGTTTTAATGGAACAGTCATTTGGAGATCCCCCTGGGCTGGTAGCCCAGAAATCTGTCTCTTCACAGATGCGTCAGGCAGGGAGTGCTTTGGCACTATAATGGACTGCGAATGGTGCGCGCAAAAGTGGCCGAATGCTTGGCGTAAAAAGAACATAACAGCTAAAATAACGGTACTAGAGCTGTTCCTCATAGTGGTTGCCCTACATTTGTGGCCTGATGCGCTGTCAGCCAGAAGGGTGGTATTCTGGTCCGACAATATGGCGGTGGTGCAAGCCATCAACGGGCAGACAGCCAAATGCCCCCTGATGCTGTGTCTGTTGAGGGAGCTAATCAGGGCGTGCCTGCGCTGCAATGTCAAGTTTAGGGCCAGACACATTGAGGGGTCAAAAATGTAGCTGCTGACGCTCTCTCTCGATTTCAGTGGCTCTGTTTCCGGGAGGCCTGGCCACGAGCGAGAGCGGCGATGACCCCTTTCCCAGCGCAGCTATGGCGACTTCTGCAATGGAACAGCAACTGAGAGCGATGGGTGAACGTTCTCTGGCATCGGGGACCAGGAAAAGATACAAAACTCAGCTCACCACCTTCCAGAACATTTCAAGGGCGCTGGGCCAAGCATCACATCTCTTAGAACAGAGGGTGCAAGGCTTTGTACTATGGGCAAAAGGGCAGGAGAAGAGTCATTCCTGGGTTCGTGGTCATTTGGCGGCAGTAAGCCATGACGCTAAGCTGAGAGGAGAGCAAGATCTGACCAAGGCTTTCTTGATTAGGGCGGCTCTAAAAGGGTGGGCCAGGGAGGAAGTCAGAGTTCCAGATATCAGGCCGCCCATTGACTTCCACACACTCCAGGGCACGCTAGAAGTAGTAGACCAGGTCACCCATTCACATTTTGAGGCCCGACTCTTTGCGGCTGCATTCTGCCTTGCGTTTTTTGTGGCACTCCGAATTAGCGAACTGGTGGCTAGGGCCAAAACCGACCAGTCAGGAGATGCCTTATGCAGCCAAGATGTAAGAGTGACGGATAGGTTGGTGATCCATATCAGGAGGTCCAAAATGGACCAAGCAGGGCGGGGGGCTGACATAGTACTGATGCCGCTGGGGGATCAGAGGTACTGCCCAGTTTCTAGAGTCAAGGAGTACTTGGCGGTTCACCCCAATGTCCCTGGTTACTTTCTGATACACGCAGACCAGGTGCCACTCTCGAAATTCCAAATAGATAAGGTCATGTGTGCTTGCCTCGAGAGGGCTGGCCTCGCCCGTCCTGACAGGAAGAATTCTAGTCACTCGTTTTGGATCGGGGCGGCCACTACAGCGTTTAAGGCAGGCATGGGGCAGGAAAGCATAAAGAAAGTGATACGCTGGGAGTCCCGTTGCTTTGAACGCTACATTCGTCCTTGAGTGGGACAGGAAAATGTAAGCTTAACCTACATCCCCCTGTTAAGTGACAAGGTGGCAATTGTATATTATGTGTGCAGTGAATTTCAGTAGCATAACGAGGTTGCAATTGTATATTATGTGTGCTGTGAAGTCCAGTAGCATAACGTGTAGTGCATTGTGTGAACACCAACAATATTAAAATAAGTGTGTGAAAATGGCATCCGTTTATTTTGCCAGGATTTCAAGTGTGGGTGATCGGCCACTCGTTCGTCGCCAGACTGGCTCAGTGGGCCGCACGCAGGAAGTGGATGCAAGGGTTTTCACAAACTAAGTTTGTCTGGTGGGGTTTCCCCGGCATGAGATGGAACAGCCTCCTGGAACAGGTTAGAGCAGGGTCTGGCTGGGCAGAGAGGTTTCCCCAACATCTTAATAATCCACTTGGGAGGCAACAACCTCACTGCCATGGGCAGGGGTGCTCTCCTACAGGCAATGAAGACTGACTTGGGGGAGATCAGCAAGTACATGGGGCAATGTGAACTCTTCTGGTCTGAAATAGTGCCGTGCCTGGCTTGGCACGGGGCCAAGTCAAATGAGGCGGTTAAACATTCCCGCAAAAGGGTGAATAGTGCAATGCGCAAGTTCACAGACCAAAGAGGCTTTGGGTTTATCAGACATGAGCTGATCCAAATGAAGGTGAAGGGCTATTTTGATGCTGATGGGGTTCACTTGTCACAGGTTGGTATGGATCTGTTCCTCTTGGACATGCAAGAGGCCCTGGAAATAGCAGGTTGCAAGTGAGAAATTGCTGTTTTGGTGGGGGGCTCTTTAGGCGACGGGGGCCGCCTCCAGAGCTGTGGCGGAGTTACAGGGCGATCTGGAAGCATGATGGGTACAGAAGGGTACCTCTGCAAGAGCACAATAGGGGTGCCAGAGCCAAATCCCAGGAGTCTCGTGGGAGGGTCCTGGAACAATTACGTCGGCGCCCCGTTAGTCCTTCGGGCGGTTGTGGGCCTGAACAACCGGGGGCTTGCCTTGCTACGCTCCGCCCTGAAAGGGGCGTGAGTAATAAGGGACCAATGTGTCACGTGATCCAGTAAGGGGATCACCCCCATAAGGGTAGTGCTGATTGGGTTCTCCACAGTGCTTGGCTCATCAGGCGGGCAGGGCAACATAGGTTGGTACAGCTGCCTGCCCTTGGATCGCCCGTAAGATAACCCACCATATTTGCATACTTTTGTATGGAACAAACCTGCAGCAATATTTTCTCCAAACAAAAGTTGTGTTGTGTATTTATTTATGCGTGCCTACTCTGTTGTGGTGTGGGTGGGGTGTGTTGCCAATAATGGGACTATTCGGCTGCCCGTGGCCCCCGCAGGGGGCCACCCTAAAAGGGCGGCCCCTTTAGTGCCATTTGGGCACTTCCCCACCCCCCCTACTAATGCGGGACTCCAGGAGAAGTCCCCTTACCTGGCACACCAAGCTCGTCATTTCCGGTGCGCCGTGGGGTGGGGAGGGTATTTAGGCCTCCCCCCTCCATTTTGGGACCTCTTTGGCGCCTGGCACGCCGTCTCCCACCCTACCGCTTACCCGGCGTGGGATTGGAAGGCGAAGTACAGAGGACGTTGTAATGTTTTCTTTGTCGTTGCAGGCGGAGTTACAGGGCAATCTGGAAGCATGATGGGTACAGAAGGGTACCTCTGCAAGAGCACAATAGGGGTGCCAGAGTCAAATCCAAGGAGCCTCGTGGGAGGGTCCTGGAACAATTACGTCGGCACCCCATTAGTCCTTCGGGCGGTTGTGGGCCTGAACAACCGGGGGCTTGCCTTGCTACGCTCTGCCCTGAAAGGGGCGTGAGTAATAAGGGACCAATGTGTCACGTGATCCAGTAAGGGGATCACCCCCATAAGGGTAGTGCTGATTGGGTTCTCCACAGTGCTTGGCTCATCAGGCGGGCAGGGCATCATAGGTTGGTACAGCTGCCTGCCCTTGGATCGCCCGTAAGATAACCCACCATATTTGCATACTTTTGTATGGAATAAACCTGCAGCAATATTTTCTCCAAACAAAAGTTGTGTTGTGTATTTATTTATGCGTGCCTACTCTGTTGTGGTGTGGGTGGGGTGTGTTGCCAATAATGGGACTATGCACTTTTTAACGAGGAACTCAGCTCCCTAGAGGCCATCTTGATAGCGCCTCATGTTAGTCACAGCTAGCATTCTAGCTTTTGATGCTGCGTCACGACTCAGCTCTATATTTAATGAGCCAGAGCGGGTGAGCAGCGCCGGTAGGTTTTTACCAACTCTTTTCTAAATGCCACGCTGAAATGTTTCTTACTGCTTTTAATCGCTGCTATTAATTCATTTAAATGTTGTTAGCACTTGAATTTGAATTTGAATTGTAATTTGATCAATTTCGCTGCTCGCAGTTTTATTTTTGCACTCTGCACTTTTTAACGAGGAACTCAGCTCCCTAGAGGCCATCTTGATAGCGCCTCACATTAGTCACAGCTAGCATTCTAGCATTTGACGCTGCGTCACAACTTGGCTCTATATTTAATGAGCCAGAGCGGGTGAGCAGCGCCGGTAGGTTTTTACCAACTCTTTTCTAAACGCCACGCTGAAATGTTTCTTACTGCTTTTAATCGCTGCTATTAATTCATTTAAACGTTGTAGCACTTGAATTTGAATTTGAATTGTAATTTGATCAATTTCGCTGCTCGCAGTTTTATTTTTGCACTCTGCACTTTTTATCGAGGAACTCAGCTCCCTAGAGGCCATCTTGATAGCGCCTCTTGTTAGTCACAGCTAGCATTCTAGCTTTTGACGCTGCGTCACGACTCGGCTCTATATTTAATGAACCCAGAGCGTATGCGCAGCGTACGCGTGCAGCGGGCGTGCCGATGGCACACGCAGAGGGCGCGCCGATGGCACGCCAAAGGCAAGCCTGTCTGCGCTCGTCCGCGCCCGAATGGGACCAAGGGGCTTAACCCCTGGCAAAACAAACATCATGAGACGCACGTACACTGCTAAACGCCTATATGAGCGCCGTGTGATCCCTTCCTCAAAATGCAGATTGTACAACCTAGATGATGCATTTTTTGACTGTGATGAATGCAGTCTCTCTCTTACCTGTCCTATGAAAAACTATGGAGCATATTATCAAGCGAGTTTTCGCCACTTTAGCGGCACTTTTCAGCGGTAAAGCAGCAATTTTTTTATCGCACTATCATCAAGGCCTCGCTAGCGCATGTAATCCTGCGATAGCAGCCGGTTTTGTAACGCATCCCATGCCAGCGATATATATCGCTAATCAGATGCAAAATAGGTGTTCCTTACAATAACTTCATTAAAAACGTCGCAAACACAACTTCGCTGTATTATCAACGCGGCCCCGGACCCGCGAAGCGATGAGAAAAGCCCCGCTAACCGCGGTTATCGCAGGAAATTAACACCTGATTAAAAGTTGACTTAACCATCTCTTCAATGGGAGGTGGATTGATAGGCTAAGTTCACAATGGCGTATCAGCAAGCATTTTATTATTGCAGGAAGTTTATCGCAGGATTTTGCACGCTATCGCGTGTTTGCACCGGTATCGCTGGATTTTACATCGCCTCTGAGCAACGCGTTGATAATACGCTGCTAACACGGCAAAAAAATCCAGCGATATGCGGCGATAACAAAAAATGCGCTACCCGCGGTTTGCGATAATTATCGCAGATTGTTGGTAATATGCCCCTATGAGTCTAGCAGTAACACTGTTCACAATCATAGTTTCAAAGTTATTCCTACCTTTGATGCGCATTGCTGTAAAATGAAAAACATCTCTAAAGGTTTACCCCCAAATCAGCAGGAGTTCACTTTCTACAGCATTAACTGTCGCTCACTACCTAAACATAAAGATAGTATTTTTGATCTTCTGTTTAGTAATCAACCGGATGTGGTATTTTTAACTGAAACTTGGCTACAAGATAGCTCTGGCCCTGATGTGGCAGCAGCTCTTCCCTCTAACTATTCTATTACTAGGAAGGACAGGAAGTTAAAAGTAGGGGGTGGCATAGCAATTATTTATAAAAACTCCCTTGACTGCAGAACTGATGACTTTTTGGCCACTGCTTGTGAAGCCTTACTATTCAAAATCATGCTTACACCTAAGTTCACCTACTCTGGCATTCTGCTTTACCGTCCCCCGGGCCCAGCTGGGCCCTGGGTGGCATCCTTTTCAGACTTAGTTACCCCTCATATTCTGAAGGCGGCCAACTTCACCATCTTAGGTGACTTAAACCTCCATTTAGAGGACCCTAATTGTTCTAAAAGTATGTCTTTCATTGCTGACTTAGAAGCACTAAACGTTCGCAACTCAGGTCCAACACATGTGGCAGGTCATCTGCTTGATCCCGTCTTTTCTAACTTGCCAGGCATCAGTTGTACCTCTGCTTTACCATTATGTTGGACCGACCATTTTGCTGTTACCTTTTCATTGAAAGTCTTGTTGTGTCCCCCCACAGTCGTTATGGGGTCTAAAAAACAAGTCAAGAATTGGGCGAAACTAGATGTCTCAGCCCTGAATAAACTTTTAATGGACAGTAGGCCTGAGGAAGGAGTACCACTAATAAATGATCTCGGCTCCTTGCAAACCTGGATCTCACGGGCTCTTAATACCTGCCTCCCTCTGACCAACAAAGGTTTTAACAATCACCGTCCACCAGCACCTTGGTTCACGGATAGACTCACGGTTGAAAAATCCAAATGTAAAACCCTTGAAAGACAGTGGAGGAAAGAGTACCAGTTAGCTGCTAAAGTGACATATAAAAAGGCCTTAAACGAATATCACACTCTTTGCAGAGCTGCTCGAGTCGAGTTTTTCTCAGATAAAATCTCTCAAGCACAAAACTGTTCTAAAACCCTCTTTAAGGTGGTAAAGGAATTATCGGGATCGGCAACTCAGACTACTCCACCTGCTCTCACTGGTCATCAATGTGAAGAACTCGCTCTATTTTTTGTAGACAAAGTTAGTAAAATACACTCTACATTGTTGTGCACTAAGCCACAAAACATTCCAGATAATTCTGACTGCTCCTCCAATGCTACCAGTGCGGACAGCTTTGAGACCATCATTGGCAGTACAACTGCCTCTAAATTGGAAGCCTGGCCCCTTTTGGATTTTAGTTCACTTACTTACCTTTTGTCTAAAATTAAATCCGGATCCCCCCGTGATATACTCCCCATCGCCGTGTTGAAACAACTTGACGCTCCCATTCTTTCCTTAATTATGAACTTTCTGAATGCCTCCTTGCAGGAGGGTCAAGTTCCGTTGGAATGGAAACATGCGATGGTGCTCCCTCTCCGAAAGAAAGCCAGTGCCGATATGTCTAATCTGGCTAATTTTCGTCCCATCTCGCTGCTCCCGGCTTTCTCTAAAATCCTTGAGAAACAGGTTAATATCCAGCTGACTTCCTTTGTTGAGTCCCAAAAATTTCTTCATGCTTCTCAATCGGGTTTTATAGCTGGTTTTTCTACGGAGTCGGCGCTACTTGGAGTTACTGAAATGCTGAGACACCGGTTGGATGAGGGAGATACGACGGCTCTTGTCCTGTTGGACCTCAGCGCCCCTTTTGATATGGTGTCTCATGCTACCTTGCTGAAAGCCCTGATGTCCCTGGGCCTAGGGGGCTCTGCCCTACAATGGCTTAGTTCTTTTCTCGCCAATCGTACGTTTCAGGTCTTTTCTCTGGAGGCCAGCTCTAAATCTCATGTCCTTCCTCAAGGTGTACCGCAGGGCTCAGTGCTGAGCCCAATGCTGTTTAATGTTTATGTCCGGCTGTTGGCGGACGTAGCCGAGGAAGCAGGGCTATCCCTTTTTTCTTATGCCGACGATACCCAGATAATTTTCTCCCTCTCTTCATCTAAGGGTTCTGAGCCTTCGGCCCTTCATTTAGGCTTGGGCAAAATTGCGTCTTGGATGCAGAACAATCTGCTCAAGCTAAATGGAGAGAAGATGGAGGTAATGATTCTGGGAAAAAAAACGACCTTTGGGGATTGCATCACTGGCCGTCCGAAATGGGCACTTTGCCCCTGCCGGTTCACCAAGTCCGCAATCTGGGTTTCGTGATTGATAATCAACTATCAATGAAGCAACAAGTCACCAAGGTAGCCGCCACTTGTTTCATTGTCCTGATATGGCTAAGAAAAATCTTATGAATGATACCTCGTGCCGCACAGAAAATGGTGGTACATGCCCTGGTCACATCCAGGCTGGATTATGGCAATGTTCTTTACTTGGGATCTAACAAGGCCATCATCCAGAGGCTACAAGTAGTACAGAACGCGGCAGCTAGACTGCTGTGCAACGTATCTAGGACTACCTCAATCACTGGCTATCTTCGAGAACTACACTGGCTAAAGATAGAAAATCGCATTAGATTCAAAGCACTATGCTATATGCATAAAATCAAAATGGGTGTGGCCCCAACATATCTACAATCGTTGGTACAACCGTACCACCCTTCACGGCTCTTACGTTCAACCCATCAATTTAGGTTCACCGTCCCCAAATTCAAATTGTCGCTTATGCGCGGCCGCTCTTTCTCTTATCTTGGTCCCACTTTGTGGAACTCCATGCCTCTGACCCTACGCGAGGAAACCATATATGGTAGATTCTGTAAAAATCTAAAGACCTGGCTGTTCAATCTCTGATTCCTTTTCCACTCCTTACTCTTACCGGCTGGCGCCGGGAAACCTTTTGGGGTAGCTGAGCACCTTATAAATTTAGTTTAATAATAATAATAATAATAAAAATGCATGCACTGCAGTCAACACAGTGCTCTGCCAGTTCACTCTTTGCATTTACTGGAAATAGTCCTGTTGAAATTTATTGTGTGAAATTAAAAAAATACTTGTTTATCAAACAATTCGCTCTTTGGAATAAAAGCATATAAGGTGGTGGTGTCCCATCAATCTAAGTCAATTATGGAACACAGGGCGCTATATATATGATTAGATTGTTTTAGTTGCTAGCCGCCCTTCTAGATTAATTCTATCCTCCACTTTTTCAGAATAAAATCCAATAAATATTGGTTGAAGTGGGAGTATCCACGGAATTGTTTTCTTCTGATTATTATTTTTATATTACACTTAAACGTCTTTGTATTTAATAACTTCTTACTAATTTATTTTCTTTTGTATTATGGTGCCTTTAATTTATTCTTTCTTGTATGTGGTGTTGCCCTTAGCTCTGTATTAAGATCCAGCATAACATCTTAGAGTACAATTCTCAGTGACTCATCACACTTTCCTGCAGAAACCCCTTTCTCAATTTCTCTCATGAGTCTCTTCTTCTATTCTACCTCCACACGGTTTAATTAATTGCTGTTGTGGCTGTAGGCGGCACATTTTTGCCTGTTACTTGATGCTTCTCAGGCTGCCACTACAGCCATCTATTTTGTCACTGTACAGATTGTGCAACTCCAGATTCTATCTGTCACGGAGATGCTAAATACAATAGAAGGAATTCATGTCCGGCAACTGTGGGCCCGATTCACAAACTGCATTTTGTAGGATGTGAAGTAGTACTACTCATGTACTACAAAATGCTATTCACCCCACTACCATTTTTTAACTCTGCCACTTCTATCTTTTCTGTATAGATATGTTTTGGTAGTAAATGTGGGGGGGGCAGGAAGAATGGCTGGAAAATTAGGAATACCTACTCCTAAATGGGTAAGGGAGTGGTAAAAACATGTTTAGGGAGGGACATGCAAATACAGACATCCATCCCAAAAAGTGTAAGGGCCTAATTATGACTACGGCGGTCCGATGGGCCGCCATAGCCAGAGTGGCAGTGCGGGCACCGCCGCACTGGGGGTCTGACACCCCTATTACAAGTTGGGTGGTTGGACCGCCATGGGACTGCTGCTGCGGTCTTGAGGCCGGAATATGCTTGGTGGTGTCGCTGTCACACCGCCAAGCATATTATGAGTTGCCTCCCCACCACGGTTTTCATGGTGGTGAGCCCGCCATGGAAACTGTGGCAGAGAGGAAACAAAGGGGGCCCTACATGGCCTCCTGTTGCCTCAGGGCCAAGGGGTGCCTGCAGGGGGGCACATGGTGTGCCTACCTGTGTACAGTCACCCCCTTTCCTACAGTCCATAACGTACAGGAACGGGCTTTGACATTCCCATTGCGGTGCCTTTTTAAGGGGCGCTGCCATGGGAACACCAATGGACCACCCACCAGACCACAAGATTACTCGTAATCTGGAGAGCGGCCGGCGGTCGAGTTTGGGGGTCCTGGAGCGGGTCACTGGCGTGACGGCCCACTCCAGGACTGCCAAACTCATAATCAGGCCCTAAGTCCAGTGCTATTTGCAAATTGCACTTCTGAATTTACTACAGCTAAAAAAGTCCCAAAACAATATAAAATGTATCCCGCTGAGCTTTGGAGTAAGTCTAGCATCAGAACATGGAAACTCGCCCATACAACATCTCACTCCCATAGAAAATATTGGAGACAACCAACAGATAGGAAAAATTATGACAGAAATATTAAACATGTAATGATAAATACATTAAATTATTTAGATTTTTAAATTAAATATTCATATAATTTTTTTTAGTGCTAAAAAGTTAGATTAAATTAAAAACGACATATTTTTAACCCCTCAGCTTTTGAGCCTTTTCCCACCCGATGATGAACCATTTTTTTCATGTGTGGTACACATCAAATGTAAACTTTTTCAGCAAAAGGTATCCATGTCATGCTTGCGTCATAGTTTTCCCACATATTGGGGAGTGTAAACGTTCCCAGGGTTGTTGATTCCCATGGAGGGAGTCAAGAAACTAGCCAAAATACAGCAAATCATTGGAGTTTTTTTTTAAATGGGTAAAAGTGCTGCAGTTTTCTTAAAATGGCATCAATAAAATGTTTGCTGTCTTAAGATCACCCTTTTCCCAGCTTTCAGGAATAAGCAGAGTTGTAAAAAACACAATTGCTTTACCACAGTTATTGCATTTTTCTCAGTGGCAGTTCATGTTTCCTATTTTTGCGGTTTCATCCTACTTGCAGCTTGCCATGATAACAGGACTGAAACCCATGGGTGAACATGTAAACCTATACATTTCAGAAAACTGAACAAAATTCCAAATTCAGAAAGGCGATCATTTGGGAAGATAGCTAATGGTTTTGCCAATGAAAATAATAGTTGAAATCAAACTAATGTAAAAATAGAATAATATACTGTTATGACTCTCTTGTCGCAGGGACACATAGTGGCTGATTACGATGTCGTTAGGAAGGGCTCCGGATGGGATTCGGCATTGTCGTATCCGATTCGGAACCCTTGTTTCCTACCGAATTGGTCACCTTTCTGGATGACCGAGTATGATGCAAGAAAGCCGTCCGGGCTGTCCGAATCGGTTCCAAATGGGATTCTGGCAGCCCGAGTCATTCGGAGCCGAATCGTACGGCCCAATGGAGACGGTTTCCAAACGAGCAAGTACGATGACAGATTCAGTCAGCCGTTCCGAATCGGTATGACTGAGACGAAATGGCTTTCGGCCCCCCTTCACCCTGAAGTGACCGAATGTGGCCCATGGGTGTACCCAAGGGACCCTTCTAACCAACCATGCACAATGTGGCAGGTGCCCGCCCCAGGGTGCAAGGTTTTCCCCAACCACCCCTTTTTCCGAAGGGAGCCTGTGTTCTCATTCGGCACGCAGGCTCCCAGTGAGGTCAATGGGAGTCCGACCGAACCGAGTCCGTAAGCATCCGGACACATCGTAATCGGTCGGTAGGATTCCCAGAATACGAATCGTTCAGAAAGCATTCCTAAACCAATTCAGTGAGAATGCTTTCCTAACAACATCATAATCGACCCCTTAGTGTTTGTTGGTTTTCCAAAGACATGAAATACAGAGAGCCAACAACTGAGCAGAAGCAAGATAAGGGGGCAGGGTAAAAACACCGGCTCTAGGAATGTCCCGGGGTGCCCACCCAAGACATTGCAGTTTGCAATGACAGGGCAGGAGCACGGCTCCCACCCTGTCATTGCAAACTCTGCTTTGCTTCGTGGAAGCGAGAGCAGGAAACCTGCTATCACTTCCATGAAGCAAAGCAGAATTGCTTTTGGACAAAGGGAGCTGCATGTCAGCAGCTCCCCTTGTCCAAAAGCAATGCCGGCTCCCGAGGAGACGAGGAGCCGAGGAGCCGGCTGGGACCGCGGGGGCATTGGGGCTCCCCCCGCGGTCCCCAATGTTGAGGCCAAGCCCTGGCGGATGGGGTCCCCGGGGCCAATAGTGGCCAGGGAAGGGGGGCCACGAGGCCCCCTCTCCAGTAATTAAAAAAATTAATAAAATATATACAACACCGGGGGATGGGGTTCCCAGGGCCAAAAATGGCCCTAAGAGGGGGGCCACGCGGACCCCCTCCTTTAAAATAAAAAATAAATAAGTGGCCATGCCCCGGGGAAGGGGTCTCCGGGGAAAAATAGGCTTCGGGTGGGGGGCCACGCGGCCCCCCTCCCGTAATTATTATTTTTTTTTTTTTAAACGAGGGCAGGACCCGGGGTATTGGGTCCCCGGGGCCGAAATTGGCCTCGTGAGGGGGGGCCGCGCAGCCCACTTCCTGGTTTTTTTTCCATTTTTTTTTTAAACAATGGGTCAGACCCTGGGGGATGGGGTCCCCAGGGCCCACAAAATATTAAGGGAAGGGGGGTCACACAGCCCCCCTTCTAACATAAAAAAAAGAAAAGCTGGCATCTCGCCGGAGGCCCCGCCCCCTCCCTGCACCGCTCTGCAAACGCACCTCCTGGAGCGTTCTAAGTTGGGGGATTAAGTCCCCTTGAATCCTGAGGGTCCCTGGGGGCCAACTAGCCCACAAGGTACCTCCAGTAAGCCCAACACAGTGGGATTGCTGAGAGGTGGTCCGAGGCCACGCCCCTTTTTACACCACTCTGCAAACGCGCCTCTTGGCACATTGCTGGTGTGGCGAAGAGTTCCTTTTGTGTCCTGAGGACCTCAGGACTAAAGTGGACTTCATCCCCCGAGCAGCAGTGCGCCAGGAGGCTCGTTTGCACAGTGGTGTAAAAAGGGGGCGTGGCCTTGGACGACTCTCAGCAATCCAGCTCTGTGGTTGATCTTGGGGGCCAACCACCCCTCCTGTTACCTCCAGTAAGTCCCACACAGTGGAATTGCTAAGAGGTCTTCGGAGGCCACGCTCACCTTTCTCCACCACTCTGCAAACGCGCCTCCTGGCACAGAACTGGTTGGGGGATGAAGTCCACTTTACTCCTGAGGGACTGTGGCAGCCAAGTAGCCCTCCTGATACCTCCTGTAAGTTCTACGCTGTAGAATTCCTGAGCATTGGTCAGAGGCCCAGGCCCCTTTCTGCACCACTTTGCAAACATGACTACTACGTTATAGTGAGAAATTAGCATTTAAAAAACCTTAGAAATTCACTGAAAAAACCATAAGTTTCAGGGACGTTATAGTTAGAAATTAGCATCTAAAAAACCTTAGAAATTCACTGAAAAAACCATAGGTTTCAGGGACGTTATAGTTAGAAATTAGGATTCAAAAAACCTTAGAAACTCATTGTTAGAAATGGGATCTCTAGTTGGCAAGGGCTTGCACCTTTGTCCAAGTAAGGACCCTTCTTCCTAGTCAGGGTAAGGGAGTTACACTCCTAAAATAACCCCTGCTCACCCCCTTGGTAGCTTGGCACGAGCAGTCAGGCTTATTCTAGAGGCAGTGTGTAAAGCATTTGCACATAACCAACAGTAATACAGTGTAAGAACTACAAACGGACACCACACCAGTTTAGAAAAATAACCAATATTTTTTATATACTCAAGACAAGACCAATTACGACAAAAATCCACAATACTATACTTTAAAAATGAATGCTTGATAAGGTAACTTCTTCTTTGCAGGAATAACACAAAAGCAAAGTTCGTACGAGTCGGTAGCCCCGTCCGGGTCTACCGCGATGCTGAATTACACAGAGTCCAACAGTTCCAGCCGACCGCATCGCTACGGGCCAGCAGAGTCGTGAACAGACTCGGTCACAGTACCTTTCTCGTTGTGGCTGGTACGGAGTGTACGAGCCGGTCGGCGTTCGTCGCGGTTGCGGTGCAAGACGGAGCGATGCAAGGTGCGGTGTCCCTCGATGCGGTGCAGGCAGCGGCTCGATGAGCGTCGTGCAGACGGAGTCGGTGAGTCCAAGGCGTGCGGTGCAGGGCGAGACGGTGTACGATGCGGTGCTGGCAGGTTGCATTGCAGGCGACCAAGCCGGAGTGCGGGAGCTGGCGTCGGACAGCGGTGCGAGTCAGAGCGGTGCGTCGCAAACGTGCGAGCGGTGCCCCAAATGCGATGCGGTCACGACTGTTGAGCCAGTTGCAGCGACCGCGTCGGTCGGGTCCGGCTGGTTCAGTGAAGCGATGCGATGCGAACTGCGGTGCCCACAGGTCACGGTGCAAGCAGCGGCTCGGTGTTGACGGCGTCGGACGTCGCCTACGGTGAGACCAGGGGTGCGATGCGAAGCGGGGCGATGCGGTCTGCGGTGCAAACAGGTCACCGGTCAGGGATGGATTCGGTTGACGGAGTCGGTTGCAGTTCCCTTCCTCTGTGGCAACTGAAACAGCGTTCCAGAAGCGGTACCCAGAGGCTTGTGAAGTCTTTGTAGTCCCTGAGACTTCTTAACAGGAGGCCAGCTCGGTTTCAGGCCCTTGGAGATACTCAGCACAAGTTTGTAGAAAGTTCAGTCCTTTCACTGCCCAAGACAGAAGCAGCCACTGCAGGCCAACCCAACAAGGCAATAACTCAGCAAAGGGGCAGTACTCCTCCTAGCAGCTCTCCAGCTCTTCTTCTTGACAGGTTCCTTGATTCCAGCGAGATCTAAATTCATGGGGTCAGGGCCCCAATATTTATATCCCAAATTCCTTTGTTCTCTGAAGGCAGAGAGGCCTTTGCCTAGTCCAAACCAGTTCTGGAGCACTTTGTTGACAAGTCTCCGTCCCTTCTTTCAGAGAGTAGGCCAGGGACATCAGACGCACCACAGGAGGTGGAGCCAGCATTGTGGAGGGAAGGCACTGTCCTATTCAGGGCCCAGGTGCAACCCCTCCCACCCATCTACATGTAGATCTTGCTATTCAGCCCTGTGCTGACTCACCCTGTCTCCTGGCATCCCCCAGCCCCTGTCACTCACATTCCAGACACGGAATACACAACCTCGCAGAGGCAGGCTTGGATGGTTAGACAAGAAAATACCCACTTTCTAAAAGTGGTATTTTCAAACACAGAATGTTAAAACCAACTTCACTAAAAGATGCATTTTATCATTCTGAGTCCAGGCATACTAAACTCGAATCTCTACCATGTTCCCGGGGTCAGTTAGGATTATAAGCTGTAATAATCAAAACTGCCCGTTCTGGCCTATGGGGAACAGGTAGCCTTGCAATAGTGAAAAACGAACTAGGCTGTAATTCACTATCAGGACATGCCACACTCACCAGGGCATGTCCTACCTTCGCATACAACGCACCCTGCCCACAGGGGTACCTTGGGCCTACCTTAGGGGTGACTAACATGTAGAAAAGGGAAGGTTTAGGGACTTGCAAGTGTGCGCACTTGCCAGAGTCGAAATGGCAGCCCCAGGCTGCGCACAGGCTCTGCAATGGCAGGCCCGAGTTACACTTTACGGGCTGTTTGCGTGGGTGGCACAATCCAGTGCTGCAGCCCACCAACAGCATTTGATCTATAGGCCCTGGCACTCGCAGTGCACTTTACAAGGGACTGGCACATAAACCAAATAGGCCAATCATGGAAACACCAATCCATAACACATTTTACACAGAGAGCATATGCACTTTAGCACTGATTAGCAGTGGTAAAGTGCCCAGAATCCTAAAACCAACACACACAGGGTCAAAAACAGGAGGCCAAAAAGCAAAAAGTCTGGGGGTAAATCCGCTGAAAAAGCCAAGTCTAACACAACCCCTCCCAGCCTAAAGCCAGGGTAGACTAATCAATCCCTTGATGGACTTCCCTGCTTGGGGCGATAGAACATAGACCTGGCCCACAACAGCGGGGGCACGTTCTGGTTCTACGCCTTTCTAAACCCAGTTGGATTCCTCTATCCATACTCTCAGGGCCCACTAAGCTAACCCATGGGGTACCCTTCTCTTCACCTGTGAACCCCATCTGTGCAGCGCCTAAACTTACTTTGCTCACAGATGTGTCCCAACAGGCCGACAGGGCCCACATGGCCAACACAGTGGTGTGGCCCAGTCCACCCCCGGGGTGTGACTCCTGCCCCCTCCCAGGGGCAACTCTGTCCACCAGGACAGTAAGCCACAGTGGCTACCGACAGTTGTCAGTGGAGAGACCCAGGCCCTATGCCTCTCAGGGCTCTCTAACCTCTGTGGTGTCAGAGAGTGGGGGGCGGTAGCCCCAGGTGCCTGGCACCCCTCGTCCACTCTCCCTCTGGTCAGGCCAGGGATGACATCCGGGCACTGACCCACCAGCCTAGGGTCTGTACCCGGCGGCTGGACAGGAGACTGGGGTAGGCTTTCCCACCCCTGGTCTTCCTCCCAAGGGCTCCGTACCCTCCCACCTGGAGCGGTACCCCCTTCCAGAATTGTCAGGGCACCTGTGGCAGGTGCCTTGCACAATTCGCCCACCAGTTCAGGGGTGCTATCCTGCAACTGGTACACCAGCCTAGGGTCTGTACCCTGAGGCTGGACACAGGACTGGGGTGGCCTCTCCAACACCCTGTCCTCCTCCCTGGAGCACTGCATCCCCCCACCGGGAGCAGTCCCCCTCAACTCCAGAATTGTCAGGCCACCTGTGGCAGGCGTTCTGCACAATTCACCCACCAGTTCTGGGGTGCTATCCTGCAACTGGTACACCAGCCCAGGGTCTGTACCCTGAGGCTGAACAAGGGACTGGGGTAGGCTCTCCCACACCCAGTCCTCCTCCCTGGGGCACTGTACCCTCCCACCTGGAGCGGCACCCCCAGAAGACAAACTGGTAGTGGCACTGTTAGCAGTTGCCCCTTCCCCCAGGTCAGGGGGGACACCCTGAACCTGGTCCTCCAACCCAGGGCTAGTACCCTTAGGCTGGACCTGTGCCTGGCAACACAGGACGTCCGGGGGAGTACACCAACCCCCCCCAAGGGGAATACACTCCTCATGAGTTGTGTGAGAGTCTGCCTGGCGCAGGTCTCCAGCCTCCTGCCCACCTGACAGAGCATGAAGACCCCTAGGCCAGAAGTGGCCTCACCAGGGTCAGTCCTGGGGTGCTCCGACCTCAGAGCGGGCAACCCCTGACCCACTGGTCCTTGCCAACTCACAAAGTGGGGGCAGTAACCCCTGGTACATAGTAACCATACTCCACTCTTCCTCTCATCAGTGCAGTTCTAAATAGCCACTGATCCTTCAACCTAGGGTCCGCACCCTCAGGTTCACCAGAGGTCTCGGGCGAGGCTCTCCTCCCCTTACCTCTCCTTCTGGGGTTCTGCACTCTCCTCCCAGGAAAGGGACCCTCAGAACCAAAAACTGTCAGGACACTGGAACCAGACCTCCTACACAATTCTTCCACCAGCTCAGGGCCTTGACCCTGCAACTGATTCACCACCCTTGGATCTAAACCCTCAGGTTGAACCGGGGTCAGAGGCGAGGACTCCCTCCCTCTGTACCCTCTTCCAGAGCTCTGCACCCTCCCACCTGGAGTGGTACCCCTAGAAGACAAACCGGTCAGGACACTGCTTACAGTCGTCCTTCCCTCCAGGTCAGGCAGGACCTGAACCTGGCCTCCCAACCCAGGGACTAAACCCTGCAACTGAGCACCTGCCCGGCGCACCAGGACTTCCTTGGGAGCACGCATGCCCCCCCTGGGGGTAACACGTGACTCATGTGTGGTGTGACAGTCTGCCTGGCGCAGATCTCCCGACCTCTGTCCATCTGACAGTGCGCGAAGATCCCCAGGACAGAAGTGGTGTTACCATGGTCACTGCTAGGAGGCTCAGCCCTTCTGGCTGGCCCCTGACCCACTGGTTCTCCCACTGGGGAACGCATCCCCCTCTCACCCCTCCATCTGGACTCCTGCACCCTCCCAACTGGAGCAGTGCCGCCAGACACCAGAACCACTGGAGCTCCGCTTACAGATGCTCCAGGTTCTCCTGACTCTAGGAGATCCCCCTCAACGGATGGCCTATCAGTACAGCCTAGGCTCCCCACCTGGTGTTCCCTCCTGGAACCAACCAGGCTCTGGGACCGGGTTTCGGGCACCTTGGGCCGCAGCCCCTTCCCACTCCTTCTCCGCGGAGACAGGACGTGAGTCCCTACACCCTTCCCATGACACCGGGACCTAGCTGGGCTACCATGAACCTTTCCCACCACCATTGATTGGGAAATACCTAAGCCACTTCCTTCCGGGTTACCCCCAGATGCTACTCCAGACCCTCTGGAATCCACCAAAAGGTCTGCCTCCAGTGCAAGCTCCCTGTGGTCAGAAAACTCACACTCCACTGGGTGTTGGCATAGCTCTGGAAAACAGGGACTTAAAATATGCTCTCCAACAGTTGAATCACACAGCCCCACACAGGTGTTAACCAAACTACCCTTCACCCAACCATCCAGTGCCTCAGACAAGTACCCCACATCATTCTCACAAGACCTGTGAGACAGTGTCTGACTGTTGCTGTCTCTCAACCCATACTCTTCTGGCTGGTCTCCATACTCACTTACCAGGGCTTCTATCATGGGAGAACCCCTCTCCCTGCACCTCTCATCTAGAGTCAGTAGAGTGTCCTCCCACTACCAGGAAAGTGATCCCCTGTGCCAGTTCCCCAATCCACCTCAGGGACGCTATGCACCACTGGAGTAACCTCACAATCCTGAACCCCCTGGTGTATGTCAACCCCCTCCTTGAAGCAGGGCCCCAAATCTGTGTGTGTGTGTACCTCATCCTCAGTACTAGACACTACATTTTTGCTGCCACCATCTGGGCTGGACAAAGCCCTACCGGCTTCCCAATCCAGCTCCAGCTCTCTCATTTTACGCTCATGATCCAGGATCATCTTCTTTTCCTCCATGGCCAATCTCCTCTCCTCCCTCTTCTCCTCCCGCTCACTCTCCAGCCTGAGCTTCTGCAGCTCAAACTGCCTTGCCTCCCGCCTGTCCTCCAGCTCCTCTGGGGACAGACTGCTGCTGCCTGACCTGGCGGGTTCCCCCTCACCCAAAAGCACATCCACCCTGGAAATAGGCTCCTCCACCTCCTCACTGAGATTACCAGGCTGCCCACTGGCATGTCTGGCTGCTACCCAGGCCCTCAGCGCCTTCTGTAGCTCCTCCTTCCTTGTGAGGCCTTTAATTTGGACTTTCAGGTTTTTACAAATTGCTCGTAGCTCCTTTACGGCGTAGGTTTCCAACCTATCCTCCTCAAAGATAACTTCCAGAGATGCAACGGATGATGCAGTTGATTCAGGCATGACAAAAGTAGTGAGTTGAAAACTGGCAAGATCAAAAATAGGCCAAAAGAAAAAGAACCAGTATGTGGTTCGTAATGGTCTGCGATATGGTAGTAGTGCACACCAATCACTGTAAGTCAAGTGCAAACACAAGTCCTATCCTCACCGCTGACAACCAATGTTAGAAATGGGATCTCTAGTTGGCAAGGGCTTGCACCTTTGTTCAAGTAGGGATCCTTCTTCCTAGTCAGGGTAAGGGAGTTACACTCCTAAAATAACCCCTGCTCACCCCTTGGTAGCTTGGCACGAGCAGTCAGGCTTATTCTAGAGGCAGTGTGTAAAGCATTTGCACATAACCAACAGTAATACAGTGTAAGCACTACAAACGGACACCACACCAGTTTAGAAAAATAACCAATATTTTTTATATACTCAAGACAAGACCAATTACGACAAAAATCCACAATACTATACTTTAAAAATGATTGCTTGATAAGGTAACTTCTTCTTTGCAGGAATAACACAAAAGCAAAGTTCGTACGAGTCGGTAGCCCCGTCCGGGTCTATTGCGATGCTGAATTACACAGTGTCCAACAGTTCCAGCCGACCGCGTCGCTACGGGCCAGCAGAGTCGTGAACAGACTTGGTCACAGTACCTTTCTCGTTGTGGCTGGTACGGAGTGTACGAGCCGGTCGGCGTTCGTCGCGGTTGCGGTGCAAGACGGAGCGATGCAAGGTGCGGTGTCCCTCGATGCGGTGCAGGCAGCGGCTAGATGAGCGTCGTGCAGACGGAGTCGGTGAGTCCAAGGCGTGCGGTGCAGGGCGAGACGGTGTACGATGCGGTGCTGGCAGGTTGCGATGCAGGCGACCAAGCCGGAGTGCGGGAGCTGGCGTCGGACAGCGGTGCGAGTCGGAACGGTGCGTCGCAAACGTGCGAGCAGTGCCCCAAATGCGATGCGGTCACGACTGTTGAGCCAGTTGCAGCGACCGCGTCGGTCGGGTCTGGCTGGTTCAGTGAAGCGATGCGATGCGAACTGCGGTGCCCACAGGTCACGGTGCAAGCAGCGGCTCGGTGTTGACGGCGTCGGACGTCGCCTACGGTGAGACCAGGGTTGCGTTGCGAAGCGGGGCGATGCGGTCTGCGGTGCAAACAGGTCACCGGTCAGGGATGGATTCGGTTGACGGAGTCGGTTGCAGTTCCCTTCCTCTGTGGCAACTGAAACAGCGTTCCAGAAGCGGTACCCAGAGGCTTGTGAAGTCTTTGTAGTCCCTGAGACTTCTTAACAGGAGGCCAGCTCGGTTTCAGGCCCTTGGAGATACTCAGCACAAGTTTTTAGAAAGTTCAGTCCTTTCACTGCCCAAGACAGAAGCAGCCACTGCAGGCCAACCCAACAAGGCAATAACTCAGCAAAGGGGCAGTACTCCTCCTAGCAGCTCTCCAGCTCTTCTTCTTGACAGGTTCCTTGATTCCAGCGAGATCTAAATTCTTGGGGTCAGGGCCCCAATATTTATATCCCAAATTCCTTTGTTCTCTGAAGGCAGAGAGGCCTTTGCCTAGTCCAAACCAGTTCTGGAGCACTTTGTTGACAAGTCTCCGTCCCTTCTTTCAGAGAGTAGGCCAGGGACATCAGACGCACCACAGGAGGTGGAGCCAGCATTGTGGAGGGAAGGCACTGTCCTATTCAGGGCCCAGGTGCAACCCCTCCCACCCATCTACATGTAGATCTTGCTATTCAGCCCTGTGCTGACTCACCCTGTCTCCTGGCATCCCCCAGCCCCTGTCACTCACACTCCAGACAAGGAATACACAATCTCGCAGAGGCAGGCTTGGATGGTTAGACAAGAAAATACCCACAAAACAGGAGGCCAAAAAGCAAAAAGTCTGGGGGTAAACCCGCTGAAAAAGCCAAGTCTAACACTCATTTAGAAAAAAACATAGGTTTCAGGGACGTTATAGTTAGAAATTAGCATTTAAAAAACCTTGGAAATTCACTGAAAAAACCACAGGTTTCAGGGACATTATAGTTAGTTGGACTTTTCGCTCGTACAAAACCAGAGAAATTCGGCTGTTATAGTTAGTTGAACTAACTA
Organism: Calotriton arnoldi; assembly: GCA_963921515.1. Classification (NCBI taxonomy): domain Eukaryota; kingdom Metazoa; phylum Chordata; class Amphibia; order Caudata; family Salamandridae; genus Calotriton; species Calotriton arnoldi. Next base: position 274,975 of record CAWUFW010015354.1, on the reverse strand, counting down.
TAACTCGCGCCCCCGCATTGCACTGCTGATGACGTCACATGTTACATCACTCATGACATGGTCAGTGACATCACTGATGACATCTCAAATGACATCACTGATGACATCATCCACTTAGTATCTGATGCACCTCCTCACACCCTAATATAACCTTTCATACACCTACTCTAAAATACAAACTACCATTCTCGAAACCATAGACACACCAATTCCAGTTAGTACATACCCACTCACTGATTCATAGGTCTACACACACATCCACTCACCCATACAGTCACTCATACACGCAGTCACTCATCAATATAGCCACTGATATATGCACTCATAAACCTATACAGATACTCACACACCGCCACTCACCCATAGAGTTACTGACACACCTAGTCAGTCACCGAAAGAATCAATCACACTGCCATTTACTCATTATACAGTTATGCTCACACCACCAATCATTAACACATATAGACATACATACATGTAGCTACTCACCAATGCTGCCACTTACACACCAATTAACAGACTGATACAGACATTCACACAGATTAGTCACTCACCCATGCATTAAGTAAGACACGTTTAATCACTCACTTATACAGTCAGTCACTCACCAACTAAATCAGCCCATCAGTCACTCATACAATCACTCATTCTTCAATACACCTTGACGTATATATATATCAAACATACTTAAATTTTTCAGAAACACACAGTCACTGGATAATGTCATCAGTGATGTAATCAGTGATGTCATTTGAGATGTCATCAGTGCTGTCATCAGTGATGTCTCTGACCATGTCACGAGTGATGTAATATGTGACATCATCAGCAGTGCATTGCGGGGGCGCGAGTTATAGTTAGCTCAACTAACTATACCAGCCGAATTTCTCTGGTTTTGTATGAGTGAAATGTCCAACTAACTATAACATCCCTGAAACCTGTGTTTTTTTCAGTGAATATATATATATATATATATATATTAATATATATATATATATATATATATATATATATATATATATATATATTCACTGAAAAACCATAGGTTTTAGGGACAGTTATAGTTAGTTGGACATTTCACTCGTACAAAATCATAGAAATTCCCGTTATAGTTAGTTCAGCTAACTATAACTCGCGCCCCGCAATGCACTGCTGATGATGTCACATATTGCATCACTCATGACATGGTCAGTGACATCACTGATGACATCACTGATGACATCTCAAATGACATCACTGATGACATCACTGATGACATCATCCAGTGACTGTGTGTTTCTGTAAAGTTTAAATATTTTTAATATATAGGGAAGGTGTATTGAAGAATGAGTGGAGTGGATGAAGGATTTAGTAGGTGCGTGACTGACTCTATAAGTGAGTGATTAAACGTATCTTACTGAATGCAAGGGTTAGTGACTAAACTGGGTGAATGTCTGTATCATCTGTCTGTTGCTGTGTAAGTGGCTGCATGGGTTTGTGAATAGCTACATGAGTGTCTATATGAGTTATTGATTGGTTGTCTGAAGTATCTGTATGGGTGCCTGAGTGTTTGTGTGGGTGGGGTGTGTGCGACTCTGTGCATAGATGTGTGAATGGGTGATTCACTGGGTGGATGGTTTCAAGAGTGCATCTGTGATAGACTGTATGGGTGGGTAAGTGTGTGTAAGAGTGTGTTAGTGAGTGAATGTATGTCCCAGTGGTACATGTGTGAGTAACTACATATGTGAAAGGCAGTATATATGTGTGTTGGAGTATATAAATAGCTATAAGCGAGAGTGTGTGATTGTGAGAGTGACTGTATGGATGAGTGTGTGCTTGTATCAGAGATTGTATAAGAGCGTAAGAATGTGCTAGTATTTGTATGAGTAAGTGAGCTGGTGTGTGTATAACTGTATAGGTGAGTAAATGGGTGTGTGCTTAATTTTTTGCATGACTGACTAGGTGTGTGAGTACCTCTATGGATGAGTGGCGGTGTGTGAGTGTTTATATAGGTATATGAGTGCATATAATAGTCCTGTACTGAGTGACTATAAGTATGAGTGACTGTACGGGTGAGTGAGTAGATGTGTGTGTGTAGACCTAAGATTCAGTGAGTGTGTATATAGTAATTGGTGTTGGAGTGTCTATGGTTTTGACAATGGCAGTCTGTAATTTACAGTGGGTGTATCAAAAGTTATATTAGGGTGTGAGAAGATGCATCAAATTATCACATGGATGATGTCATCAGTGATGTCATCAGTGATGTCATTTGAGATGTTATCAGTGATGTCATCAGTGATGTCACTGACCATGTCATGAGTGATGTAATATGTGACGTCATCAGCAGTGCATTGCGGGGGCGCGAGTTATAGTTAGCTGAACTAACTATAACGGGGGAATTTCTATGATTTTGTACGAGTGAAATGTCCAACTAACTATAACTGTCCCTAAATCCTATGGTTTTTTTCTGTGAATTTCAAAGGTTTTTTAAATGCTAATTTCTAACTATAACGTGTCTGAAACCTATGGTTTTTTCAGTGAATTTCAAAGGTTTTGTAAATGACAATTTTTAAATGTATTAATTGTTATATTTATTTTTTTGATACTGATTTACTACATTTTTTTAAACTATTTATTTTTACATATTTTATTTTTAAATTACATTGTAATTACATTATACATTACATTACAAAATATACTTTCTCAGAATGAATTACTTTAGTTTAAATACTTTGCAAATAGGCAATAGACTTTTAAGTACAGTAGTTACAGTTGTTGCAATGGGCAACACAATTTCAAACACAATGCAACATTGAGCTCAATGTGAATTTCAAGTTACTTTATGGATTACTTTTCTAACCACAGGACTGGATCCTAGATTCAGTCCTGGGACATCTCCTGTAAACAGTTGAGTAAAGCGTTTTGGTTACAGTAGTGATTTTTAAGGAATATTATTGTATTTTAAAAGTTGACACTTAGAAACTTTTTCACATAGAATCACCAATGCTATCCTATGGGAGAAAATGCACTTAGCAGGTAAGTAGTGTTATCGTTACTTTTTCTTACTCAGTGGTGGATCTTGGATCCAGCACTGGTGCATCTCCTGTAAACAGTTGAAATAATGCGTTTAAGTCATACAGGCGATTTTTAAGGAATATTTGTAGTTTGTGAAAATCGACACTTTGAAACTTTTCTGCTGAAAACCAGACAATGGATTCCTATGGAAAGAAATACAAGTTACTGGTAAATACGGTTAAAATTACTTTTCAGGATCAGTATTGGGCTCAAAGATGCAGCACTGAGGTCTCTCCTGATAACAGTGAGTAAATCGGAATTCGTAGTTCGGCTGATTTTAGAGGAATATTTGTATGTTACAAAAATCGACACAAACTTTTTCAGCAAAAAGCAGGCAATGATATCCTATGGAAGGAAATTCAAGTTACTGGTAAGTACGGTTAAAATTACTTTTCAGGATCAATACTGGGCTGAAAGATGCAGCACTGAGGTCTCTCCTGATAACAGGTGAGTAAATCGGAATTCGTATTTCAGCTGATTTTAGAGGAATATTATAAAGTTCCAAAACTCCACACTTAGAAGAATTTCCAAGTGAAACCAGTCAATGTTAGCCTATGGAAGGAAATTCAAGTTACTGGTAAGTACGGTTAAAATTACTTTTCAGGATCAGTACTGGGCTCAAAGATGCAGCACTGAGGTCTCTCCTGATAACAGGTGAGTAAATCGGAATTCGTAGTTCGGCTGATTTTAGAGGAATATTTGCACAATGGTGAAGGGAGGGGCGGGGCCTGAGGTGACATCTGTGCAAACGCGCCCCGTGGCGCGTTTTAAGTTGGGGGTTAAATCCCTTGAATCATGAGGGTCCCTGGGGTCCAACTAGCCCACCCTGTACCTCCAGTATGCGCCAGGGAGCTGCGTTGCAGAGAGGTGTTCAGAGGCCACGCCCCTTTTTCACCTCTCTGCAACGCAGCTCTGTGGCGCTTTCTGGGCGTACCTGGTGGGCTAGTTGGCCCTAGGGACCCTCAGGATTGAAGGGGATTTCATTCCCCATCTTAAAATGCGCCACGGGCCCTGTTTGCACACATGTCACCTGAAGCCCCGCCCCCTCCCTTCACCACTGTGCAAACGCGCCCCGTGGCGTGTTTTAAGTTGGGGGATTAAGTCCCCTTGAATCCTGAGGGTCCCTGGAGTCGAACTAGCCCATCATGTACCTCCAGAAAGCGCCACAGAGTTGCATTGCAGAGAGGTGTAAAAAGGGGCGTGGCCTCTGTACACCTCTCTGCAACGCAGCCCCTGGCGCATACTGGAGGTTCCTGGTGGGCTAGTTGGCCCCAGGGACCCCCAGTATTCAAGGGGAATTCGTTCCCCTCTGCAAGCAGCGCCAGGGCGCGTTTGCAGCGTGCTGCAAGCAGGGGCGTGGCCTCCGGCGCGATGCCGTTTTTTTTTTTTAAGAAGGGGGCTGTGTGGCCCCCTTCTTTTCTAATCTATTGGCCCTGGGGACCCCATCCCCCAGGGCCTGCCCCCTAATTATTATTATTTTTTTATTTTGGAAGGGGGCCGCGTGGCCCCACTCCCGAGAGCCTTAATCGGCCCCAGGGACCCCATCCCCGGGGCATGGCCTTCTTTATTTTTAAATAGAACTTATGGAGGGGGCTGCTTTGCCCCCCTCCTCAGGCCACTTATGGCCCCGGGGACCCCATCCCCGGGGCCGGCCTTTGGATTTTTTTTTTTTATTTTAATTACATTTTTTGGGAGGGGGGCCACGTGGCTCCACTCCCAGTCCCCAATCCCCGCACGGTCCCGCCGGCTCCCGCGTCCTGCGTGAGCCGGCATTGCTTTTCCATAAGGAGCTGCTGACATGCAGCTCCCCTTATGGAAAAACAATTCTGCTTTGCTTCATTGAAGCGAGAGCAGGTTTCCTGCTCTCGCTTCAATGAAGCAAAGCAGTTTGCAATGGCAGGACGGGAGCCGCGAGGCTCCCGTCCTGCCATTACAGAACAGCAGTGTCCCGGGGTAGGCACCCCGGGACACTGCAGGAGCCGGCCATGGGGGTGGCAATCCCCAGGAGCCATCAAGGGCTCCAGGAGGGGGCCGCGCGGCCCCCTCCCCACTTCTACATAGCCCGGGGAGGTGGTGGTCCCGGGGCTTCGAGGTCCGAAACGGACCCCCACATGTATTTTCTTAGTGCCCCGGGAGGTGGCGGTCCCGGGGCATGTGGGGGGCAGGAGCCCCCCCACACAGGTCATTCTTTTTAAAAAAAAGAAGCCCCGGGGAGGTGGCGGTCCCCGGGGCTGCGGGAGGGCTCAGAGCCCTCCCGCACCATTTTTATTAGAAAGCCCTGGGGGGTGGCGGTCCCCGGGGCTTGGGGGGCCTTAGAGGCCCCCCCATTAACTATAAACCCACCCCCTGCATGCCCACGGGACTTGGCCCACCCGGGGGCAAATTAGCATCGAAGCGCGGGAGACCGCGCTTCGTTTTTTTTTTTTATCGACGGGATCCGCGCACCCTAAGCGCATCCCGACGATTTTTTTTAAATTGCTTTTTTCTGCCCAGGGGTCCTTGTGGGACCCCCTGAGCAGGCCTAGAGGTCAGGGTGTTTCTACCCTGCCCCCTTTTGCGCTTTGCGCACTTGTTTCTGTCCCTCGGTTCTACCGAGGGACAAAATGGCTGCCAACACTTACTGATTTGGAGTGTTGACAGCCAATTAGCATGCAGCTCGTGATCGGGAGGGTACGCGAATCCGACGCGGCCATAGATATATATGTGATTTTCCTTTTGATTTTCACAGGAACTACTGAACGGATTTACACCATTTAACAAAAAGGGTTCTTTCTGAACCAAGAACTACCTCTTTGCCAAATCTGGTGTAATTCCGTTCAGCAGTTCGGGCTGTAGCTGTGGCTAAAGTTTCCGATGGGAAAATGAATGGGGAAAACACGTTTTGGGACCCCCCTTTTTTCTCGGCCCCCGCTTGACGAATCACCCCGAAACTTTCAGGGTAGGAGCGGACCGGAGCGGGCCATAAAGTTTGAAAATTTTGCGAAGATTCGTCAACCGACGCAAGAGTTATTTCAAATAGAATGTCGCGGATTTCCTATGGAAAATAGGTCCTAACTATAACTATCTACTGGCGACCGCCAGTAGATAATATATATATATATATATATATATATATATATATATATATATATATACACCCCTTCACCATTTTATTTTTTTCACTATCTTTCCCTCATTTCTAGTGCGGTAAACACTGCCAATCTGTCCACTGGGGCTACATAAAGAATATTGCGCCCTGGGTGGAGCACTTGCACATTTCCAGAGTGAGCACCCCCCCCAAGTCTTTTTCCTGGTGTCTAGTGCAATCTGTGCCTGGGGAGTGTAGTCCTGTAGCGAGCCCCAAGCAGGGATCCACTTTGGAGTGGTACCACTTGAAAGGGGACATTATCTCCTTTGTAACTGTACTTACCCCACATAGATCAGTGCTTGGGAGAGGAATTATGCTCCCCCAAGCACAGATCAAAATGAAAGCAGACCACACCTAATGGCACTGTCTTCTTTCACTTTGTTTACTATGATGCTAGGGTGCTGTGCCGTGTGTCACAGCAAACATTTAAAAAAAACAAGGGACCCAAGGAACGTTATCCCCTCACATCCCGACTTTCTTTTTCACAAGAAAATGCTTGCACCAGAAGCATTTTCTTCTCCATTGTGGTGGATGACCCATTGATGAACGGGCTGTCCACTTCATTAAAGAGGTTAAAAAATGAAATTTTAACTTTCGACAAAAAAAAAAGTAAAATCATTTAAAATATTCAAATGTTTACAAAAGTCATACCTTTTAATTCAATTGACTAAATACTAATTAAACAATTACATTTATACTGAAGGCAATTTTATTTTCATTAAAATATAACATTTAAAAATTAAAGTATTATGTTTTAATTATTTAATGAACATTTAATTTGATAAGTTAATGTGCTGTAACATTCTATCTTATCAGTTCTAAGTTATTATTAAATATTTAAATTGAATTTACAATTGTATTTTACATAAAAAAATGTACTGCTTAAAGTATTAATACATTTTATTAATTTCCCTTTTACTTCACTAGAGGGAGATCTCCTTCCCGGTAGTGGAGATCTCTGTCTACACATAATTTTACAATTTAAATTGTGAATTCTGTCTGACATGTGTACACCCCCTGGTTTAAGAGGGTGAAGACATGTAAGTCTGCTTTTAAGGGTAAATCTAAACTCCAAAATTTTGAATAGTGAAAAAGAGTAGACTTGCAATTAGGTGTAGCAGCGGAGGCTTCTGCTCTATGGAGGAGAAGCATCGCCCACCCAAAAACGTCAGGAAAGGAAAAATAAAACGATAATAAACACTTGTTTTAGTTTTTCCTTTCCTGCCGAGTCTAGGGAGCGGGGCCTGCGGGGTGACAGACACTGAAGGGAGTGGTAGGTGCACTCCCTTCACCGCACATGACAGTTTGGCCGGCCATCTGAGTCCTGCCGAACCGTCATGCGCAGTGAAAGCTCTCTCCAATCCAGCAAGGCAGCTGGGTTGGAGAGAGCAGGCACAGACTCCCAGTCTGTCCTGGAGCGCAAATCGAGGGCGCTCAGGCCAATCCTGAAGCTGCTCTCATGTGTGAGAGCAGCTTCAGGATTGGCCGCAGGGCATTCTGGGATACTGGGCCGCCGGGAGAAGAGGAGCAGAAGAGTGTGACCGGCTGGATGCAAGTAAGGTTTTTTTTAATTACTTTTTTATTTCCCCCGCGACCTCTATGTCCCCCCTAATTCCTGACTCATATGCTACTGAGCTGCGTGTTACATCCATCGCCAGAGGAGCCAACAAAGAGTTTTACGAAGAAATTGCATGTACTCCATTTTCTGTTGTATAACATAGTCCGTTTTAATTCACATTTATTTTCCTTTTCCATAAATGTACCATTGATCCTGCTTCAGCAGCTGCTTCCGCCCCGCTGACTGTTTTCTCTCATTTGTATTCGTCAGCAGGCTTGCTGCTTGACCCTCGTGTCAATCATTTTGCATTGAGCTCTTCATGCTTTAACTTAGAAATAAATGCTCTGCAGGAATTCAGCGGCCACTGTCAAGCTCCGAATACCTTTTTAAATGTTAAAATATTTCATTAGCGAGTGCCAGGTCTGCATTTTCAGAATTAAGACTCATATGTATATGTGCTTGAAAATCAGAATGACTAACAACCAGCTGCTGAAACTTTATAAATTACAGAAGCATTTTGTACAGCCAGCTGCACTGCATAAGTACCCAGTTTCTCCCAGCCGTCCTTTTTTGTGCCATCATCTGTTTGCAGCATCTGGTCGGCGGTGCTTGATGTGCCCTGTGTATATTTATGGTGCCCAGGAACACGCTGAAAGTTATTTATGTTGTTTCATTGACAATAAAAACAGTGCAAGTGCAACTTAATGGTGATTTTCCAGAAAGTGTGGATAATAAATACCTGCATGTCTTTTTCAACTTTCCCCGTGTTTCATGTAGACTCCGCTTTACAGAAGACTATTCCGACGGAATTGTGTCTTAAAAGCAGACCTCGCCTTCAGGCATAGATAGAATACAGGCACCCTCAGGCGTTGTGTTCCCTTATTGTCATGATTGCTGTCAACCGATTTCTCTCCTTTTCTTCTCGATGGCTGTGAGTTCAGATTAGGACTTCTTGATTAACATTAATTAGAACTGAGAGATTTTTCTATGAATGTGAGAGTGCGTGACGTGGTGTACCTCTGAGTCAGAGGTTGAAGTGGGTAGGATCTGGGGGCACCATGAGCCCATACTTTTTTAATTTGACAAGAACAGTTCCCGTACATTATGTTCAAAGAAAACCATCCCAGACGGATAATTGCCAACATTTGACAGTCGTTAGCTGAAGTGGAAGGAAGGGAGTCTCCAGTACTGTGAAGCCGAGGGAGGGACGGAGAGTTAAACAAGAAACAAGCCTTCCTGCCAGGGTGCCGGCTGCCTGAAAGAAACGTAAATGTGCACAATTGATTAAACTGCAAATGTAAAGGCTGCTTGGAAGCCAGTATTGGCTTTAATTGATGGCAACCAATCTCATTGTTCACTTAGTATCCCACTTACAAAGAAATATTGCAACCCACTTAATTTAGACCATGATTTACAAGTGTTTTGCAATTGCACTCTCCCACTACGTGTATGAGAGCCTGAAATGTATGCAGTCATTTGAAATGTAATGATTTGAAGACAGTCACTGCTATGAAGATACCATTCTTTCCAAAACCATTTTAAGTCTGGCTAAAGAAACGTTTGTTGCCTGCAGGAATTCATGCCGTACAAAATAGTGAATAGGCATATACAGAGGTATTTTGGACCTTCCATTTGTAGCTCAGCCTCTTTGTAGCAGCTCGTATTGTTCCAAACTTAAGTCCAGTGGTACTCCTTCAAAATGGGGAGACTCATCTGTATATTAGAGGAATCCTTAGCTTAATCATCAAATAATTTTAGTTTCAACATAAATTCGAAGGGGCAGATTTGCAAGAACTGACGCATATCTGCAAATTAGCAGAGATGCGTCAGTTAATTTGCGTCACGTAAAAAAACCCTTGCGCCACCATGGATGCGTCGCATTTACAATGCGGCGCACCGTGCGCAAGGATAGACAGATGCGTGACGCATCTATTGGCGTAAAGGCAACGCATTCCTGGAGTCATGTCGCAAGCACAACGCAACTCCAGCAATGCTTCGGAATGCCTATTTCTATTATGCTGCGTCACTCCTTACGCCTGCTTCAAGCAGGCGTAAGGTTTTGACGCAGTGGCGTCGTAAAAGTGACTCAGTGAAATCTTGTAGATTTCACTGCGTCACTTTTACGAGGCTTTCTTGTGTCAGAACGCCCACCCTGCATACATTATACCTGACGCAGGTATAATGTGACGCAGGACTTTACAACGTGACGCACCTCCATAGATGCGTCACGTTGTAAATGTGTCGCAACGTGGCGCATTGTTTACGACGCCGCTGCGTCACAAAAGTGATGCAACGGCGGCGTAAAAGTGTCGCAAGGGGCTTGTAAATCAGCCCCAAAGCATTTTTAAAAAAAAAACAGAACAGATCAAATGTAGTTCCCGTCAAAAATACAGCAAGCCAATGCATATGCAGTACAATGTGATTTTAAGTGGTATAGTGCAGACGACGCAATGCTCAAGTAGTGAACATATTTACACCATATACAACATAGGACACTGTACAATTCTGTACACACACATATATATATATATAGATTGAGAAAGGCTGCTTAGGTAGCCAAAACGTTTCTCTTCAGTGGCGGGTCGAGGGAGACCCGAGAAAATAAAGAATGCCATATACCTTCAGCCTTGAGTGCGTGCCTTCTTCTGATGGGAGCAGGATGGATTGTGGATATATATATATATATATATATATATATATATATATATATATATATATATATATATATATATATATATATATATATATATATATATATATATATTATCTACTGGCGGTCGCCAGTAGATAGTTATAGTTAGGACCTATTTTCCATAGGAAATCCGCGACATTCTATTTGAAATAACGTTGGCGCCGGTTGACGAATCTTCGCGAAAGCTTCCAACTTGTTGGGGCGCTCCGGTCCGCTCCTATCCTGAAAGTCTCGGGGTGATTCGTCAAGCGGGGGCCGAGAAAAAGGGGGTCCCAAAACGCATTTTCCCCATTCATTTTTCCTTAGGAACCGTTCATCGCGGCTACAGCCCGAACTGCTGAACGGAATTACACCAAATTTGGCAAAGAGGTAGCCATTGGTTCAGTGTCGTGCCTTTTGCTTAAGTGGTGTAAATCCGTTCAGTAGTTCCTGAGAAAATCAAAAGTAAAGTTACATATATATCTATGGCCGAGTAGGGTCCGCGTACCCTCCCGATCACGAGCTGCATGCTAATTGGCTGTCAAGTGGCTGTCAACACTCCAAATCAGGAAGTGTTGGCAGCCATTTTGTCCCTCGGTAGAACCGAGGGACAGAAACAAGTGCGCAAAGCGCAAAAAGGCAGGATGCGCTTACGGTGCGCGGATCCCGCCAATTAAAAAAAAAAAGCACAAGAAACAAGTGCGCAAAACGCACAAAGGGGGCAGGGTAGAAACACCCTGACCCCCTAGGTCTGCTCAGGGGGTCCCACAAGGGCCCCCTGGGCAGAAAAAAGCAAAAAAAAACCAAAAAGACCGGCATCGTGCCAGAGGCCCCGCCCCTCCCTGCAGCAGTCTGCAACGCGCCCCCTGGCGCGTTTTAAGAAGGGGAGTAATTCCCCTTGAATACTGGGGGTCCCTGGGGCCAACTAGCCCACCAGGAACCTCCGGTATGCGCCAGGGGCTGCGTTGCAGAGAGGTGTACAGAGGCCATGCCCCTTTTACACCTCTCTGCAACGCAGCTCTGTGGCGCTTTTGGAGGTACATGGTGGGCTAGTTGGACTCCAGGGACCCTCAGTATTCAAGGGGACTTAATCCCCCAACTTAAAACGCGCCACGGGTCACGTTTGCACAGTGGTGAAGGAGGGGCGTGGCTTCAGGTGACATGTGTGCAAACAGGCCCGCGTGGTGCGTTTTAAGATGGGGAATTAAATCCTCTTCAATCCTGAGGGTCCCTGGGGCCAACTAGCCCACCAGGTACCTCCAGTAAGCGCCTCGGAGCTGCGTTGCAGAGTGTTGTAAAAAGGGGCGTGGCCTCTGAACACCTCTCTGCAACGCAGCTCTCTGGCGCATACTGGAGGTATCTGGTGGGCCAGTTGGCACCTAGGGACCCTCGGGATTGAGGAGGAATTAATTCTCCAACTTAAAACGCGCCACAGGGCGTGTTTGCAGACATGTCACTTCAGGCCCCACCCCTTCCTTCACCATTGTGCAAATATTCCTCTAAAATCAGCCGAACTACGAATTCCGATTTACTCACCTGTTATCAGGAGAGACCTCAGTGCTGCATCTTTGAGGCCAGTACTGATCCTGAAAAGTAATTTTAACCGTACTTACCAGTAACTTGAATTTCCTTCCATAGGCTAACATTGACTGGTTTCACTTGGAAATTCTTCTAAGTGTGGAGTTTTGGAACTTTATAATATTCCTCTAAAATCAGCCGAACTACGAATTCCGATTTACTCACCTGTTATCAGGATAGACCTCAGTGCTGCATCTTTGAGCCCAGTACTGATCCTGAAAAGTAATTTTAACCGTACTTACCAGTAACTTGAATTTCCTTCCATAGGATATCATTGCCTGCTTTTTGCTGAAAAAGTTTGTGTCGATTTTTGAAACATACAAATATTCCTCTAATATCAGCCGAACTACGAATTCCGATTTACTCACCGGTTATCAGGAGAGACCTCAGTGCTGCATCTTTGAGCCCAGTACTGATCCTGAAAAGTAATTTTAACCGTACTTACCAGTAACTTGAATTTCCTTCCATAGGCTAACATTGACTGGTTTCACTTGGAAATTCTTCTAAGTGTGGAGTTTTGGAACTTTATAATATTCCTCTAAAATCAGCCGAACTACGAATTCCGATTTACTCACCTGTTATCAGGAGAGACCTCAGTGCTGCATCTTTGAGCCCAGTACTGATCCTGAAAAGTAATTTTAACCGTACTTACCAGTAACTTGAATTTCCTTCCATAGGATATCATTGCCTGCTTTTTGCTGAAAAAGTTTGTGTCGATTTTGAAACATACAAATATTCCTCTAAAATCAGCCGAACTACGAATTCCGATTTACTCACCGGTTATCAGGAGAGACCTCAGTGCTGCATCTTTGAGCCCAGTACTGATCCTGAAAAGTAATTTTAACCGTACTTACCAGTAACTTGAATTTCCTTCCATAGGCTAACATTGACTGGTTTCACTTGGAAATTCTTGTGTGTGGAGTTTTGGAACTTTATAATATTCCTCTAAAATCAGCCGAACTACGAATTCCGATTTACTCACCTGTTATCAGGAGAGAACCCAGTGCTGCATCTTTTAGCCCAGCACTGACCCTGAAAAGTAATTCTAACCGTACTTACCAGTAACTTGTATTTCCTTCCATAGGAATCCATTGTCTGGTTTTCAGCAGAAAAGTTTGTGTCGATTTTCACAAACTACAAATATTCCTTAAAAATCACCTGTATGACTTAAACGCATTCTTTCAACTGTTTACAGGAGATGCACCAGTGCTGGATCCAGGATCCACCACTGAGTAAGAAAAAGTAACGATAACACTACTTACCTGCTAAGTGAATTTCCTCCCATAGGATAACATTGGTGATTCTATGTGAAAAAGTTTCTAAGTGTCAACTTTTAAAATACAATAATGTTCCTTAAAAATCACTACTGTAACCAAAACGCTTTTACTCAACTGTTTACAGGAGATGTCCCAGGACTGAATCTAGGATCCAGTCCTGTGGTTAGAAAAGTAATCCATAAAGTAACTAATTGCATTTAACTTGAAATTCACATTGAGCTCAATGTTGCATTGTGTTTGAAATTGTGTTGGAGTGTCTATGGTTTTGACAATGGCAGTCTGTAATTTACAGTGGGTGTATCAAAAGTTAAATTAGGGTGTGAGAAGATGCATCAAATTATCACATGGATGATGTCATCAGTGATGTCATCAGTGATGTCACTGACCATGTCATGAGTGATGTAATATGTGACGTCATCAGCAGTGCATTGCGGGGCGCGAGTTATAGTTACCTGAACTAACTATAACGGGGGAATTTCACGGGTTTTGTACGAGTGCAATGTCCAACTAACTATAACTGTCCCTAAAACCTATGGTTTTTTCAGTGAATATATATATATATATATATATATATATATATATATATATATATATATATATATATATATATATATATATATATGTATATATATAAATGAAGTCAGGGTCACTGAAGCGAATTCACAGTCCCTTCATGTTAAGTAAGGATGCAAACCAAATGGGAGTTTTTTTTCGAGATTTCAACCCTGAATCATTTAAAAGGCCTCCTCAGCATATAATCATACAACTACCACACCACCTTGGTATGGGGTATAGTCTTAAGTCAAAGATTCATCTGTGGATCTCCAAGTGTTGGCTCGATGAGTCTACTTAGTATGGTTAATGGAGCCCGTATAGCCTTCTAAAATCCGATGCATGACCGGGAGAATTCTCTACTCCTCGCTATAAAACCTTTCAAATTCTGTCAGTCTTTGTGGCAGCTCAGCATTTGATTAGTCCATAGTTGTACATCACTGCTCACATGGAAAATAAACTCTTTCTTGTCCACCTTTGTTTTGGAATTCACTGGATCAGCCACATTCAGCTAGTGCCATTTTGGAGTATCATTCTGTAGTATTGTCTGGTGCTGTCTTGTCTGATGCTATGATGTCACAGTCTCAAGTACATGATTAGAATGTTACTGTTTAAAAGGTTGTAACTGAACCTGACTGTTTGGACTGTACCTGGCAAGTGATGACCTGCAGCTGTGTAGTTCCTGACAATAAATCTCTTCTACATCTCAACTGTCTTGGAGTTGATTACTACAAAATTTTGGCGCTGATTGAACTACACAGCGGAACCCGCAGCGTGAGTCAACCCCACACCTTTCAAGAACTTTGTCTTCAATTCAACTTGCCATTTCCAGCGTGCTTTCCACACTCTCAGTTTTCAAAATGTTCAAATCCTACCTACTCGGTGACACCTTCGGTCACACTTGCTCAAGCCGCATCGTTCAGTTTTCCTACCGGAGACCAGCAGAGGTCCGTTTCTAGCCGTCCCAGGTGAAGTCCAGCAATAGCCTGCTTCTGTCTACAGAACGAGTGAGGGAGTCTCCAAATGCTCCACCTTGCAGTCAGCGCTGAATTTTCCGTGCGAGGTATTGGGGATTTTGGTTATTTTGCTCTCCTGGCCCCGCAGTAACAAATTACTCGCGCAGAGTGCGCACGCATTCAGGCGCTCGCGCAAGGTGCATGCGCATTTCATTCCTCACGGGACGCGGAAGTCCTGCTCGGTTGTTATAGAAACCATCATTAAATGTGGCTGCCTTTCTACACTGTTGCTTGGCAACTGATCTGCTTCTCTTCAACGCAGGATTTCTATTCTCAACGCCAGTGCCTTCGTGTCAATTTCAATCTTCAACGCGGCTGTCTGCCTATCTTCACTCTACCTTTGCAGCCTACGCTCTCGTTTTCATTGGCTCGTACGTGAGTATTGCGAGTCTCGGTGATTCGCACACATATTTTACTCCATTTCTATTATATTATTTCTATATTGCTACTGCTGTGGATCTCAGTGATTCACACACTTTTAAAACAATCCAGCTATTTGTCATCAGAGTTATCCACGCACTTCCTGTTTTACATACTTTATGTGGATCTCAGTGATTCACACACTACTTGTGGATCTCAGTGATTCACACACTTCTTGCTTACTAAAGTTTGGAAAACATTCAAATGAACTTATCTAAACTATTAACTTGACAGCATTTTACCATATTGTGTACTTAGTTTTTCTTTCATAGGTGTATCAAATTTTCTACATTTTCTGCATATCCTGCTAGTGTACATTTCTATATTTTACGCTATTTTATTCTCACCAGTACTTGTTTTATTTATTTAGGGTTTTCCACAGTCATGTGTGCAATGCAAGCTGATACACCACCTCCGTCTTTTCTAGACACGCCGGGTGAGCCACCTGTTAAATGTGAGGTCTGGTTTGATGCGTTTGAAACGTATTTAGGGGCAATTGGCGCTCTAAGATTTACTGCTGAAAGAAAAAAATGTTTATTACTTCACTCTTTAGGTTTTGAGGGTAGATCAATTTTTAAACATTTACCTGATTTACCTTTGGCTGATGGTGGAAACATTGACGAATATCAGGAAACTGTACGCAAACTTAAAACTAGATTTGACAAACAGCCGAGTTTGATGGTTCTGAGACATAAGTTTTTAAAGAGAAAACAATCAGAAAATGAGGATGTTGATGCTTATATATCTGTTCTTAGGAGGTTGGCATCAGTCTGTATATTTGAACATTTCACTCATCAGCTCATCAGAGATCAGTTTGTTTGTCAGTGCAAAGATAAGCATATTAGACAGAAACTTCTCGCAATGGGTAATCCGTCTCTCGATGAGACCATCAAAGTGGCCAAAAGCCATGAGATCTCACAAGTTTCGTTGAAAGAACTTGATGAAAAACCTCCTGAAAATGTGAATGCAGTTGGAGGAAATAGATTAAAACAAAGATCAGTCAAAAGCACTAGCAGCAATACAACCAGATTTATATCTGATTTTAGCATTCCGAGCAACGTTTGTCTTCGGTGTGGAAACCCTCCACACTCCAAAGGAAGTAGATGCCCTGCTGTTAATGTGATGTGTAATTTTTGTAAAAAGATGGGCCATTTTGCAAAGGTTTGTCTTAAGAGGAAACTTCAAAAGAAAACTATAGCATGTGTTGTAGAATCTGAAGACGAGTCAGACTCTGAAATTATCTCTGTTGTCATAGATGATAATGTTCCTATGAACAGTGTGATGAGTGAACCTGTAACTGGGGATCCCTCTTCATGCGTTGATCCGATCGTGGAAGTGCATGTTGGTGATAAAAAACTAAAGCTTTTGGTAGATTCTGGTGCTAGGATTACCATGATTACCCAGAAGTTGTTCACTGAAACATGTGGTGACAGAGAACTATTGCCTCCTGATCGTTCACCGGTCTTGTATGAGGGCCGAAAAATTTAACTATTGGGTTTTATTGAAGATGTCATGATGTTCAAAGGAAGAATGATCAGAGGCAAAATATATGTTGCTGTCAAAGGACTCAACATTCTAGGGTGGTTCCACCAGGGATTGTTTGGGATGATACTCAGGCCAGGCACCAAAGACCAAGTTTTGCTGGTCACTTGTCAAGAAGTGGGCACTAGATGGAAAACTGAGTTTCCCTCTGTTTTTGGTGATACCCTTGGAAACATTTCTGGATTTAAGCATAAAATCATTGTTAGAGATGGGGCGATTCCAGTTAAACACAAACTCAGAGGTGTCCCATTTAGTGTAAGAGATGATCTTAACAGAGAACTCAAGAGTCTGTGCGACAAGGGTATCATTGAACCCACAGAATCGTCTTTGTGGTTGTCACCTTTGGTTGTTGACCGCAAGAGAGGTGGACAATTACGATTCTATGTGGACCTTAGATCTCTTAATATGGAGATCTGGGTTGATTCTCACCCTTTGCCTAAAATCAATGATCTGTTCACATGTGTTAAGGGTGCCCAAGTGTTCTCCAAGTTAGATCTGGCTAGCGCCTACCACCAGATAGAACTGCACCCTGACTCCCGCTCTCTCACTGCTTTTGTGACCCCTTTTGGAACATTTCAATATTGGCGGATGCCTTTTGGTCTAGCGTCCGCGGCATCGGTGTTTCAGAGGGTCATGCAGAATCTTTTGAGAGAAGTTGAAGGGGTGCTTGTTTTTCAAGATGATGTTCTAATCTATGCTAAGGACAATGCTTCACATGATACTATCCTTAGCAAGGTACTTAACATTTTCAAGAAAAACGGTGTCGTTCTTAAGACTGAGAAATGCAAGTTTTTCTGCAAAGAGATTGAATATCTTGGTCATTTGTTATCGCATGAGGGCATCAGACCTAGACAAGGACTTGTCGAGTCTATTTCCAACGCTTCTGTACCCAAAGATAAAACTGGTGTCAAGTCTTTGTTGGGTCTGTTTGAATATTATTCAAGGTTCATCCCTAATTTGGCTTCGATTGTCCGACCCATAAGCAATTTACTCAAGATGGGAGATAGGTTTGAGTGGTCTGAAGAATGTGATCATGCGTTCAATGAAGTCAAGACTTCTTTGAAGAATAGTGATGCTCTCAGGCCGTTTGACCCTGATTTACCTTGTTGTATAGCTGTAGATGCTAGCCAAGTTGGATTGGGAGCCATTCTCACACAAAGTTGTAGTGACAAAGAAAACACCGTTGCATTTGCGTCAAGGGTGTTGAGGAGTGCTGAGGTCCAATATTTCGTTATTGAAAAGGAATTACTTGCCTGTTTGTGGGCTATTGAAAAATATCGCCAGTACTTTTGGGGAAGACGTTTCAAATTGGTTACTGACCACAAACCCTTGATTTCTATTCTGGGTTTTGGTCCTAGTAAATGTTGCACACCCAGATAACAAGAATGGTTAGTAAGTTGTTACAGTACCAATTTGACATCTCACATATTTCTGGTGGGAGGAATGGAAGAGCAGATTTTTGCCCCGTTTTCCCAAAGTAATGATGTATGTGAAGGAACAACTTTTCAAGAGTTGTGTGAGGAAGAGGCCAAAGATTGTTTCGTGGCTGCCATGGATATTTCTGATCTTGTTGTTGGTTCAGAGGAAGATTGGAGAGCAGCTTTATTAGAGGATGATCTTCTTCAACAAGTATGTTTGTTAGTCAGGGAGGGGTGCCCCAGAGAGAAGGTGTTGTCCCCTCTTCTACAGCCTTATTGCAAAGTAGAACCTGAAATTTCACTAGAGGATGGTCTACTCATGAGATATGATAAACGTATGCTGCCTCACTCTATCAGATCCACCATTGTCAAGAAGGCTCATGAGGAACATATGGGTGCTACCCTCACCAAACGTCGTGTTCGTGAGGACTTCTGGTGGCCAAGTATGGATGCTGAAATAAGTGTTTTCATGGAAAATTGTCCTATGTGTTGTTCAGCTGAGAGGGCATTGAAAGTTGTTACTCCACCGTTGTTGCCAGTTGAATGTCCTTCTAGTCCTTGGGTTAAGGTAGGCATTGATGTCATGGGTCCATTTGAGGTTTTACCCTTTGGGTGCAAGTACATTTTAGTGCTCATGGATTATGCATCGAAATGGCCTGAGATAAAGTTGGTCAAAGAAGCTTGCTCTGCCAGTCTCATCAATTTTTTGAAGGATGTTTTTCTGAGGGAGGGATTTCCCCAGTTCCTCGTTTCTGATAATGGGACACAGTTTGTAGTTGCTTATTTTATAGTTGCTTATCGGGACCCAGTTTGTAAGTGAAGAGTTTGAAGTTTTTTTACTTCCAGTGGGGTGAAGCACTTAAAAAGTTCTCTATATCATCCACAGACCAACGGTCTTATGGAAAGAATGAACCATGTGGTAGGTGAGTGTGTCAGGTGGGCTGTGTCTGGTAACCATGATGTTGTCAAATCTTTAGAACGTATGCTATGGTTTTACAGTACCATGCCTCACTCATCCACTATAATTTCCCCGTTTGAGCTTTTAAGGGGGAGGAGGGCTAATACGTGTTTCAAGCCTGGGTGAATGAGCAAATGGATTAAATCAGAATCTAATGTGGACTAGCTCATGAAGATTGCCAAAGTAAATTCTGAAATTACCCAAAGTAAACAAAAGGTTTGGTTTGATAAAAAGAAAGGCGTCAACGGAGTGACGATTGAAATATAATAATTTCAACGAGCGCCATATTTGTATGGGACAGCTGTGAGGGGGTGTGTCCCATTACGGAAGGCACACAAGCCTTCCCGTGGCGTATTGTAGTAGCCGCCATATTTGAATGGTTGCCATCCTGCACTCATGATGAACGTTCCCCTGCGACCTCAAAGATTGCCAAAGTCAAAACTGATCAATAATAAATCATTTTGAAAACAAAATATCAGATGGCAAATGATCTTTAATTCAACTCAATAATCGTATTTTTTAAAAGGCCAAGTGCGGAGTCACGATTGAACTATAATAATTATAACGAGCGCCATATTTGTAAGGTTATGAATAAATTATTTGGCACCCGTAATGGATCCTGGAGAAACACCGACCAGCACCACAGCATATTGCAGTGGCCGCCATAATTAGATGGTTATCACCGTAGCTTTGTGACAAGCGATCCCCTAAGCCCTCAGAAAGGCACAGTCACAGGCGGTCACAAGTATGGGGTAACGATTAAGATATTGTAATCTCAACGGGTGCCATCTTAAAGAATCACGAATATTATTATTTGACACACGTGAAACGTCCAAGGGAAACCCAGAATGTCCCATATCCTAATATAGTACCCGTATAGAGATCAGTTAGGTCAAAAGAAATGCAATAACTCCATTGCTAGGGTGACGTGCATGCAGAAAAGAAGAAGTCATAAACTTTGCATGAACGGTCCATGGGTCGCAGCCTATAATGGATCCAAAATATTTGATATTGATGTATATACAAGAAAGGGGACGGGAAAAAGGGTGGCAGACGGAGAGGAGAAGGTGAAGGGAGAAGAGCACCCAACCTAAAAATCGAGGAAAATGGTTGCCTCCTCTTCTGGTCAGCATGTATCCCCTTTTTCTGGTCAACGTGTGTATTTTATAAGCCTATATGCAAACTCTAAATCTTCTTCCATCCACAATGTCAACAAAAGAGAGTAGCACTGAATATACAATGTTACATATGTTAAGGACACATAACAGCCATGCATCGACATCCAAGTGAGTTAATAGAGGGGTTTTACATGCATGGGAGTATATGAAACATCTATTTATATCATCCAGCACAAAAAGCAAACAGAAAGGAAATGAGGTACTGGTCTTGTCTTTA
The DNA here is from genome assembly GCA_963921515.1 of Calotriton arnoldi. Taxonomy (NCBI): domain Eukaryota; kingdom Metazoa; phylum Chordata; class Amphibia; order Caudata; family Salamandridae; genus Calotriton; species Calotriton arnoldi. Next base: position 254,412 of record CAWUFW010015354.1, on the reverse strand, counting down.
CAGGAAGTAGTGTAACTCCTTGTCACTATTATGACCATATTCTACACTGCGTAGTTTACAGATCCAACCCGCCTCATTCTGAATCATTTAAAAGGCCTCCTCAGCATATAATCATACAACTACCACACCACCTTGGTATGGGGTATAGTCTTAAGTCAAAGATTCATCTGTGGATCTCCAAGTGTTGGCTCGATGAGTCTACTTAGTATGGTTAATGGAGCCCGTATAGCCTTCTAAAATCCGATGCATGACCGGGAGAATTCTCTACTCCTCGCTATAAAACCTTTCAAATTCTGTCAGTCTTTGTGGCAGCTCAGCATTTGATTAGTCCATAGTTGTACATCACTGCTCACATGGAAAATAAACTCTTTCTTGTCCACCTTTGTTTTGGAATTCACTGGATCAGCCACATTCAGCTAGTGCCATTTTGGAGTATCATTCTGTAGTATTGTCTGGTGCTGTCTTGTCTGATGCTATGATGTCACAGTCTCAAGTACATGATTAGAATGTTACTGTTTAAAAGGTTGTAACTGAACCTGACTGTTTGGACTGTACCTGGCAAGTGATGACCTGCAGCTGTGTAGTTCCTGACAATAAATCTCTTCTACATCTCAACTGTCTTGGAGTTGATTACTACAAAATTTTGGCGCTGATTGAACTACACAGCGGAACCCGCAGCGTGAGTCAACCCCACACCTTTCAAGAACTTTGTCTTCAATTCAACTTGCCATTTCCAGCGTGCTTTCCACACTCTCAGTTTTCAAAATGTTCAAATCCTACCTACTCGGTGACACCTTCGGTCACACTTGCTCAAGCCGCATCATTCAGTTTTCCTACCGGAGACCAGCAGAGGTCCGTTTCTAGCCGTCCCAGGTGAAGTCCAGCAATAGCCTGCTTCTGTCTACAGAACGAGTGAGGGAGTCTCCAAATGCTCTTTGCTCCACCTTGCAGTCAGCGCTGAATTTTCCGTGCGAGGTATTGAGGATTTTGGTTATTTTGCTCCCCTGGCCCCGCAGTAACAAATTACTCGCGCAGAGTGCGCACGCATTCAGGCGCTCGCGCAAGGTGCATGCGCATTTCACTCCTCACGGGACGCGGAAGTCCTGCTCGGTTGTTATAGAAACCATCATTAAATGTGGCTGCCTTTCTACACTGTTGCTTGGCAACTGATCTGCTTCTCTTCAACGCAGGATTTCTATTCTCAACGCCAGTGCCTTCGTGTCAATTTCAATCTTCAACGCGGCTGTCTGCCTATCTTCACTCTACCTTTGCAGCCTACGCTCTCGTTTTCATTGGCTCGTACGTGAGTATTGCGAGTCTCGGTGATTCGCACACATATTTTACTCCATTTCTATTATATTATATTATTTCTATATTGCTACTGCTGTGGATCTCAGTGATTCACACACTTTTAAAACAATCCAGCTATTTGTCATCAGAGTTATCCACGCACTTCCTGTTTTACATACTTTATGTGGATCTCAGTGATTCACACACTACTTGTGGATCTCAGTGATTCACACACTTCTTGCTTACTAAAGTTTGGAAAACATTCAAATGAACTTATCTAAACTATTAACTTGACAGCATTTTACCATATTGTGTACTTAGTTTTTCTTTCATAGGTGTATCAAATTTTCTACATTTTCTGCATATCCTGCTAGTGTACATTTCTATATTTTACGCTATTTTATTCTCACCAGTACTTGTTTTATTTATTTAGGGTTTTCCACAGTCATGTGTGCAATGCAAGCTGATACACCACCTCCGTCTTTTCTAGACACGCCGGGTGAGCCACCTGTTAAATGTGAGGTCTGGTTTGATGCGTTTGAAACGTATTTAGGGGCAATTGGCGCTCTAAGATTTACTGCTGAAAGAAAAAAATGTTTATTACTTCACTCTTTAGGTTTTGAGGGTAGATCAATTTTTAAACATTTACCTGATTTACCTTTGGCTGATGGTGGAAACATTGACGAATATCAGGAAACTGTACGCAAACTTAAAACTAGATTTGACAAACAGCCGAGTTTGATGGTTCTGAGACATACGTTTTTAAAGAGAAAACAATCAGAAAATGAGGATGTTGATGCTTATATATCTGTTCTTAGGAGGTTGGCATCAGTCTGTATATTTGAACATTTCACTCATCAGCTCATCAGAGATCAGTTTGTTTGTCAGTGCAAAGATAAGCATATTAGACAGAAACTTCTCGCAATGGGTAATCCGTCTCTCGATGAGACCATCAAAGTGGCCAAAAGCCATGAGATCTCACAAGTTTCGTTGAAAGAACTTGATGAAAAACCTCCTGAAAATGTGAATGCAGTTGGAGGAAATAGATTAAAACAAAGATCAGTCAAAAGCACTAGCAGCAATACAACCAGATTTATATCTGATTTTAGCATTCCGAGCAACGTTTGTCTTCGGTGTGGAAACCCTCCACACTCCAAAGGAAGTAGATGCCCTGCTGTTAATGTGATGTGTAATTTTTGTAAAAAGATGGGCCATTTTGCAAAGGTTTGTCTTAAGAGGAAACTTCAAAAGAAAACTATAGCATGTGTTGTAGAATCTGAAGACGAGTCAGACTCTGAAATTATCTCTGTTGTCATAGATGATAATGTTCCTATGAACAGTGTGATGAGTGAACCTGTAACTGGGGATCCCTCTTCATGCGTTGATCCGATCGTGGAAGTGCATGTTGGTGATAAAAAACTAAAGCTTTTGGTAGATTCTGGTGCTAGGATTACCATGATTACCCAGAAGTTGTTCACTGAAACATGTGGTGACAGAGAACTATTGCCTCCTGATCGTTCACCGGTCTTGTATGAGGGCCGAAAAATTTAACTATTGGGTTTTATTGAAGATGTCATGATGTTCAAAGGAAGAATGATCAGAGGCAAAATATATGTTGCTGTCAAAGGACTCAACATTCTAGGGTGGTTCCACCAGGGATTGTTTGGGATGATACTCAGGCCAGGCACCAAAGACCAAGTTTTGCTGGTCACTTGTCAAGAAGTGGGCACTAGATGGAAAACTGAGTTTCCTCTGTTTTTGGTGATACCCTTGGAAACATTTCTGGATTTAAGCATAAAATCATTGTTAGAGATGGGGCGATTCCAGTTAAACACAAACTCAGAGGTGTCCCATTTAGTGTAAGAGATGATCTTAACAGAGAACTCAAGAGTCTGTGCGACAAGGGTATCATTGAACCCACAGAATCGTCTTTGTGGTTGTCACCTTTGGTTGTTGACCGCAAGAGAGGTGGACAATTACGATTCTATGTGGACCTTAGATCTCTTAATATGGAGATCTGGGTTGATTCTCACCCTTTGCCTAAAATCAATGATCTGTTCACATGTGTTAAGGGTGCCCAAGTGTTCTCCAAGTTAGATCTGGCTAGCGCCTACCACCAGATAGAACTGCACCCTGACTCCCGCTCTCTCACTGCTTTTGTGACCCCTTTTGGAACATTTCAATATTGGCGGATGCCTTTTGGTCTAGCGTCCGCGGCATCGGTGTTTCAGAGGGTCATGCAGAATCTTTTGAGAGAAGTTGAAGGGGTGCTTGTTTTTCAAGATGATGTTCTAATCTATGCTAAGGACAATGCTTCACATGATACTATCCTTAGCAAGGTACTTAACATTTTCAAGAAAAACGGTGTCGTTCTTAAGACTGAGAAATGCAAGTTTTTCTGCAAAGAGATTGAATATCTTGGTCATTTGTTATCGCATGAGGGCATCAGACCTAGACAAGGACTTGTCGAGTCTATTTCCAATGCTTCTGTACCCAAAGATAAAACTGGTGTCAAGTCTTTGTTGGGTCTGTTTGAATATTATTCAAGGTTCATCCCTAATTTGGCTTCGATTGTCCGACCCATAAGCAATTTACTCAAGATGGGAGATAGGTTTGAGTGGTCTGAAGAATGTGATCATGCGTTCAATGAAGTCAAGACTTCTTTGAAGAATAGTGATGCTCTCAGGCCGTTTGACCCTGATTTACCTTGTTGTATAGCTGTAGATGCTAGCCAAGTTGGATTGGGAGCCATTCTCACACAAAGTTGTGGTGACAAAGAAAACACCGTTGCATTTGCGTCAAGGGTGTTGAGGAGTGCTGAGGTCCAATATTTCGTTATTGAAAAGGAATTACTTGCCTGTTTGTGGGCTATTGAAAAATATCGCCAGTACTTTTGGGGAAGACGTTTCAAATTGGTTACTGACCACAAACCCTTGATTTCTATTCTGGGTTTTGGTCCTAGTAAATGTTGCACACCCAGATAACAAGAATGGTTAGTAAGTTGTTACAGTACCAATTTGACATCTCACATATTTCTGGTGGGAGGAATGGAAGAGCAGATTTTTTGCCCCGTTTTCCCAAAGTAATGATGTATGTGAAGGAACAACTTTTCAAGAGTTGTGTGAGGAAGAGGCCAAAGATTGTTTCGTGGCTGCCATGGATATTTCTGATCTTGTTGTTGGTTCAGAGGAAGATTGGAGAGCAGCTTTATTAGAGGATGATCTTCTTCAACAAGTATGTTTGTTAGTCAGGAGGGGTGCCCCAGAGAGAAGGTGTTGTCCCCTCTTCTACAGCCTTATTGCAAAGTAGAACCTGAAATTTCACTAGAGGATGGTCTACTCATGAGATATGATAAACGTATGCTGCCTCACTCTATCAGATCCACCATTGTCAAGAAGGCTCATGAGGAACATATGGGTGCTACCCTCACCAAACGTCGTGTTCGTGAGGACTTCTGGTGGCCAAGTATGGATGCTGAAATAAGTGTTTTCATGGAAAATTGTCCTATGTGTTGTTCAGCTGAGAGGGCATTGAAAGTTGTTACTCCACCGTTGTTGCCAGTTGAATGTCCTTCTAGTCCTTGGGTTAAGGTAGGCATTGATGTCATGGGTCCATTTGAGGTTTTACCCTTTGGGTGCAAGTACATTTTAGTGCTCATGGATTATGCATCGAAATGGCCTGAGATAAAGTTGGTCAAAGAAGCTTGCTCTGCCAGTCTCATCAATTTTTTGAAGGATGTTTTTCTGAGGGAGGGATTTCCCCAGTTCCTCGTTTCTGATAATGGGACACAGTTTGTAGTTGCTTATTTTATAGTTGCTTATCGGGACCCAGTTTGTAAGTGAAGAGTTTGAAGTTTTTTTACTTCCAGTGGGGTGAAGCACTTAAAAAGTTCTCTATATCATCCACAGACCAACGGTCTTATGGAAAGAATGAACCATGTGGTAGGTGAGTGTGTCAGGTGGGCTGTGTCTGGTAACCATGATGTTGTCAAATCTTTAGAACGTATGCTATGGTTTTACAGTACCATGCCTCACTCATCCACTATAATTTCCCCGTTTGAGCTTTTAAGGGGAGGAGGGCTAATACGTGTTTCAAGCCTGGGTGAATGAGCAAATGGATTAAATCAGAATCTAATGTGGACTAGCTCATGAAGATTGCCAAAATAAATTCTGAAATTACCCAAAGTAAACAAAAGGTTTGGTTTGATAAAAAGAAAGGCGTCAACGGAGTGACGATTGAAATATAATAATTTCAACGAGCGCCATATTTGTATGGGACAGCTGTGAGGGGTGTGTCCCATTACGGAAGGCACACAAGCCTTCCCGTGGCGTATTGTAGTAGCCGCCATATTTGAATGGTTGCCATCCTGCACTCATGATGAACGTTCCCCTGCGACCTCAAAGATTGCCAAAGTCAAAACTGATCAATAATAAATCATTTTGAAAACAAAATATCAGATGGCAAATGATCTTTAATTCAACTCAATAATCGTATTTTTAAAAGGCCAAGTGCGGAGTGACGATTGAACTATAATAATTATAACGAGCGCCATATTTGTAAGGTTATGAATAAATTATTTGGCACCCGTAATGGATCCTGGAGAAACACCGACCAGCACCACAGCATATTGCAGTGGCCGCCATAATTAGATGGTTATCACCGTAGCTTTGTGACAAGCGATCCCCTAAGCCCTCAGAAAGGCACAGTCACAGGCGGTCACAAGTATGGGGTAACGATTAAGATATTGTAATCTCAACGGGTGCCATCTTAAAGAATCACGAATATTATTATTTGACACACGTGAAACGTCCAAGGAAACCCAGAATGTCCCATATCCTAATATAGTACCCGTATAGAGATCATTTAGGTCAAAAGAAATGCAATAACTCCATTGCTAGGGTGGCGTGCATGCAGAAAAGAAGAAGTCATAAACCTTGCATGAACGGTCCATGGGTCGCAGCCTATAATGGATCCAAAATATTTGATACTGATGTATATACAAGAAAGGGGACGGGAAAAAGGGTGGCAGACGGAGAGGAGAAGGTGAAGGGAGAAGAGCACCCAACCTAAAACTCTAGGAAAATGGTTGCCTCCTCTTCTGGTCAGCATGTATCTCCTTTTTCTGGTCAACGTGTGTATTTTATAAGCATATGCAAACTCTAAATCTTCTTCCATCCACAATGTCAACAGAAGAAAGTAGCACTGAATATACAATGTTACATATGTTAAGGACACATAACAGCCATGCATCGACATCCAAGTGAGTTAATACAGGGGTTTTACATGCATGGGAGTATATGAAACATCTATTTATGTCATCCAGCACAAAAAACAAACAGAAAGGAAATGAGGTAGTGGTCTTGTCTTGACAGGAAGTAGTGTAACTCCTTGTCACTATCATGACCATATTCTACACTGCGTAGTTTACAGATCCAACCCGCCTCATTCTGTCTCAGGGCCAATTCCCTATCCCCCCTTCTGGGGTTAGCCGGTGTATGGTCAATTCCCATAAACCAAATATCAGTGCAGGTAGCATGATTTTCCTGCATGTGGAAGGTAAGGAGGTATTTGAGATCACTGTTTCGTATCGCACGTGTGTGTTCTTGAATTCTCATTTTCAGTGGCCTAATAGTGCTGCCCACGTAGATCTTGTTACAAGGGCAACCCAAGATGTAAGTTACATATTTTGTCTTACAATTGATCAGGTGGTTGACATTATGTACCCTGCCGGTGTTGTAGCTGAACATCTTGGTTTTGTCCTTCCCTAGTCTACATACATTACAGTCCTTGCAGATGTAAAAACCCTTTGTCATGTGAGACAACCAAGTTTCTGCCCTCGGTGGGGTGAAATAACTGGGGCAGAGCCAATTTCTCAAGTTTTTTCCCCTTCTGTACGTAACTCTGGGTCTGGGAGCTATGGTCTCCTTCAAGCTAGGTATGTCCGTGAGGAGGTGCCAGTGCTTTCTCAAAACATTATACACCATGTCACTCCGAATGTTGTATTGCGTATTGAAGGAAACCGGGACCAGCTTAGTTTTTCTGGGAGCGTTAACTGTCAGTGTAGTTTCTCTGGATACTATAACAATCCTCCTCTCTGCCTTGTCGAGGGTTCCTGGAAGGTATCCCCTTGCCAGAAAGCGTCGTTTGGTCTTCTGGATATTCTTGACAAATGTATCATCAGAACTACAATTCCTTCTAATACGCACCATTTCTCCGTAAGGGATGTTATTAACCACATGTTTGGGATGTGCACTCTGAGAATGTAAGGTGCTATTGCAGGCAGTGGTCTTATGGTAAATGGTGCTTTGTATACAATTGTTTTGGACATAGAAATCAATGTCCAAGAATTCAATATGATCCCTATTGTAGTTGATGGTAAAACATACATTATAGGGATTATCATTTAAGAATGCATGGTATTCCAGCAGTTTGGTGACAGGTCCATCCCAGAGCATGATAACATCATCGATGTACCTGCCCCAGAAAATAATATGTTCCGTCCAGTTGGCAGCCCGGCATCCCCAGGCATGCTCCCGCTCATACCAGCCCATAAAGAGCCCGGCATAAGCGGGAGCAATCCTGGAACCCATCTGGGTGCCCTGCACCTGGTAGTACCATTGGTTGTCATGCAAGAAAACGTTTTTGGTTAGTATGATGTCTGTCATTTCCAATAGCACCTCATTGTGCATGTAATGGTCAGCAGTTCTCTGTCCCAGAAAAAATTCTAAGGCTCTAACACCAAACTCTTTTTTGATGCATGTATATAGACTGGCCACATCCATGGTGACAAAAAATAGGTTTTCAGACCACACCAGTCCCTCAAATTTGTTGAGGATATCCTTGCTGTCCTTGATATAGGCTGGCAAATTGTGGACTAAGGGTTGTAAAAATGTGTCCATGTATTCAGACAGTCTCTCTGTGGGAGAGTTGATCCCTGAGATAATCGGTCGTCCCGGTGGAAAGGGGCCCCCCTCATGTATTTTGGGTAGTACGTATATGCATGGAAAAGAGGGTTCTCTAACCATGAGGTAATTACATTCGTCCTCACTTATCAGGCCACTCTCTCGCCATTCGACCAGTCTCATGTTAATGTGACTGCTGAGTGCTTTGGTCGGGTTCCCTGACACTTTTGTATAGCAATTCGTGTCTGCCAGTTCGGTCAATTTCCTGCATATATGCCGTTCTGCCCATCACCACAACATTGCCCCCCTTATATGCCTCCCTGATCACAATGGAAGGATCAGATCTAAGTTCCTTCAGTGCCTTGTTTTCTGCCACAGTCAGATTGTGTGTGATTTTATTAGGGGGGATGGAACCTTCTAAGAGTTTGTAAAAGCTCTTGGCAACCCTCCCTCTAAATATATCAATGTTCGGGTGCTTACCCACTGGGGTGAATTTGGAGCTTGTCTTCAGACCACTGTCAACTCCCACATTTTCAGAGATATTCAATTCAGCTCTTAATACATTTACATCCATTGGTGTGTCATCCTGTAGTGATAACATCAATTGTAACACATGTAAATCCGAAACTCCATGGGTAAATGGTATACAATTCCCGGTATTCTGAACAGACAAAGACGGATTACGGGTGAAATGATCTTTCAGCTTTAATAAGCGTACAAATTTGTATAAATCAACAAATATATCAACATCATTGCCATATTGGGTCGGGCAAAACCCCAAACCTTTACTCAATACAGATAAATCAGATTTGGACAAAACTCTGTCTGAAAGGTTTACAATCATTAGCTCCTGTGTGGTACTCTCAGGGTGTTCCTCTGATGTGGACTGTTCTAGTTCTTTTTGGACCTGGTCGTCATGGCGACGGTCTCGTTCCTTACTCTCTTGTTTTTGTTTGTGTTTGTATTCCTGCCATCTCCTTCCCCCTTCTTGTTTTTGATCTTTTCTCATAGTTTTGACCCCCAGTCTTAATCTCTCCATCTCTACTAAAAAAGTAGATCGATTGTCTGTATCAGATGTACCTGGTGTTTCCTCAATAGGAACTGAGCTTGCCACTGATGACAGGGAACTAATGCTACTTGCGGATGCCAATTCAGATGTCTTCTCCCGGGTTCTCTTGCCCTCCCCCGGTACTTTTAAATTATCATACCTATGAGCAAATGTATAGATCCTCCCGTCTCTATAATCCTTGTCATCCTGTTTGATTTTTTTTACTTTTTTGACCCGCAAATAAATTTGGTAATCCTCTAGTATCTTGTCTAAGATGTCATAGTTTTTCTTTACTGTTTCTTTCAATTCTGAGGATGCAATCTCTTTTTCCAATTTCTCAATTTCCGACTGTAATTTGCTGCCCTTTTCTCCGCATGTTTAATTAATATGCGCATCATAGTAAATGATGCGTCACAGAGATTATCCTCCCATTCCTTAAGTGACTCATGGTCGAGATCCTCAAAAGTTGGAAACATTAATATTCTTAGTCCTCTAGGTATTTTCTCGTTCTCCATATATTTTGCCAGTGTGGTGCCATCCCACCATCTGGACATCTCTTGTTTTTTCAATTTCTCCAATCTCTGGAATTTGGTTTTTAGACCCTCAATATTCTGGCCACCAGTTGCTATTCCTCCTACATTCTGTCTTGGTGAGAAAAGATCTTGAGCCAGCTCCTGTCTTCTGTCTTTAAAGCCTGGCATGTCTGACGTGTATGTAATGTAGTGTTTAGAAAGAAGCAGGGCAGGTTAGTGCAAAAAAGGGTTGTATACTAAAAACATACAGTCGTTGACAGTGGAACCCTACAGAAACTAGCACCTAACCTGCTATTCCCAATTTTATATAAATAATTGGAAGTACCCCAAATACGTGTGCACACAATGTAAGCACCCACTGTCACGGTGCAGTCCACAACTGGACTTAACAAAGTTTAACAAAACAAAGCAGTTGGTGCACCACCTTATGAACAATGTCACAAGATTATAAGATCTGCGTCCAAGGTTGTTCTTCAAGTCATCCTTTTTATTTAATTACAATTTAAATTAAACATATAGCAAAAAAACTGTGTTGAGTAGACCAGCCAACGCGTTTTGTCCAAAAGCATTGGACTTCTTCAGGGCTGTAGAGTAACAGATATATACACATATCAGTACAATAAAAACATTTTAAAAACATTTAAAAGACACAACCTATACAATATGATCAAAAGACAATTACATTATGACAGGACTGGCTATACATATATACATTGTTGAAAAGAGTGCTTCACAATAACCTTATTCCACATACAGCGTAAGTGATGCAACACCTAGACGTGACCCACCAAGATAATATTTATAAAGAAAAAGAAAAATTAAAATCCAAATTCATGTCATTACCATATGGTATGAGACACTATAATACTCCTTATCCGAAGCAATTGATTTGATAGAGAGTCTGAAACAAAGAGTTAAAGTGCCCCCGAGCAGATGAGCAATGCTCCAAGAATAGAAGGGAAAAAAAAAGATCGGAAAGATGAGACTTAAAAAGGGGAAAGAATATATACACCAGAGATCAGCAAGAATAGCAAAACTAACAAACAATAACAGAGATCAGAAAAAATAGCATAGAAGAGGATGATGGCATATAAAAGTCCTTAAAATAAATGGAGCCATGTGAGCATGGACGTGGTCCATGCATATCCACAGACACATATAAACAAGTGGAATGGACAACTAAGGGATAGCAAGAGCCCCAAAAAAGCAAGGGGCAAATTTCTATAACCCACCATTTGCAAGGCGCTCCTAACATATGGCGTCGAAGTATCCGTGGTAAATTTGTATAATCAGCATATGGATATGGCTGTAGAAAGGACAACTGGATCACTCTGTATATGTTCTGTTTGAGCAGAGAAGAGAAAGGTATGTCTCAGTACTCATCGAACATATGTTAATGTATGAATGGAGCATATAGGAGTATCTGAGCCAATCATGATACTCACTGAAAATGAATGAAAGATGCTACTTCTTATTAGTAGATACCGGACTTCCAAAGTACGTCCACATATAGAGATTCGTCTGGTCACACACAAATTAAGGTGGGCCAAAGCAGATGAGATCAACAGTTCCACACCTATAAGCAAGGGGTAAAAACATCTTACATGGGGCCCATCCTGTTACCCTATGTAATTTGACAACATGGTATAAAGTATGAGCATATAACAAATAGCAACTTGTAAGGATAATACTCATGTTGCTATGTGTTTGACAGCCCAAAATTACAACCTCAGCCTCCAAGTGTACTATTGCTGATGAAAGAGAGTGAAATGAACCTAAAGCACACCAGTACCGTGGAAAAAAAACAAAAAAAAACAAGCATCATCAGTGAAGAGTATAGAAACCACTCTATCTTAGACCCCTCCTCTGCCCATAGACCCGGCAACTTGGCAGTGGAGTTCCCTTCTTTGCTTATCACTCGTGAAGTGAAGAAAACCCCCCCGGTATCGGGACGAAGCAACGTCTGTAGTGCAAACCTACCATATTAAGTGCAAAGCAGGAGTGCGGTGTTGTCTCCTTCCGAGATAAGGTCAGGAAAGACTGACTACACGGACCTCGACCGTATAAGTAGCCCGCGTTTAATTACAAACATGAGACACCTGTGATGGAGGTGTGTCCCATTTTGAAAGGCACACAAGCCGTCCCGCGGCGTATTGTAGTGGTCGCCATGTTTGAATGATTGCCTTCCTGTACTTATAATGAACGTTCCCCTTTGACATCAAAAAGACTGCCACAGTCAAAGATGATCAACAATAAATCATTTTGAAAATAACATATCAAATGGCAAATTATCTTTGAAAACAATCCAATGAACGTATTTTTAAAGGCCAGGTACGGAGTTACGATTGAAATATAATAATTTCAACGAGCGCCATATTTGTATGGGACAGCTGAGAGGGGGGGTGTCCCATTACGGAAGGCACACAAGCCGTCCCGCGGCGTATTGTAGTAGCTGCAATATTTGAATGGTTGCCATCCTGCACTCATGATGAACATTCCTGCTACCTCAAAGATTGCCACAGTCAAAACTGATCAATAATAAATCATTTTGAAACCAAAATATCAAATGGCAAATGACCTTTAATTCAACACAATAATCGTATTTTTTAAAAGGCCAAGTGCAGAGTGACGATTGAACTATGATAATTAAAACAAGTGCCATATTTGTAAGGTTATGAATAAATTATTTGGCACCCGTAGTGGATCCTGGAGAAACACCGACCAGCACCACAGCATATTGCAGTGGCCGCCATATTTAGATGGTTATCACCGTAGCTTTGTAACAAGAGATCCCCTAATACCTCAGAAAGGCACAGTCACAGGCGGTCACAAGTATGGGGTAACGATTAAGATATTGTAATCTCAACGGGCGCCATCTTAAAGAATCACGAATATTATTATTTGGCACACGTGAAACGTCCAAGGGAAACCCAGAATGTCCCATATCCTAATATAGTACTTGTATAGAGATCAGTTAGGTCAAAAGAAATGCAATAACTCCATTGCTAGGGTGACGTGCATGCAGAAAAGAAGAAGTCATAAACTTTGCATGAACGGTCCATGGGTCGCAGCCTATAATGGATCCAAAATATTTGATATTGATGTATATACAAGAAAGGGGACGGGAAAAAGGGTGGCAGACGGAGAGGAGAAGGTGAAGGGAGAAGAGCACCCAACCTAAAAATCGAGGAAAATGGTTGCCTCCTCTTCTGGTCAGCATGTATCCCCTTTTTCTGGTCAACGTGTGTATTTTATAAGCCTATATGCAAACTCTAAATCTTCTTCCATCCACAATGTTAACAAAAGAGAGTAGCACTGAATATACAATGTTACATATGTTAAGGACACATAACAGCCATGCATCGACATCCAAGTGAGTTAATACAGGGGTTTTACATGCATGGGAGTATATGAAACATCTATTTATATCATCCAGCACAAAAAGCAAACAGAAAGGAAATGAGGTACTGGTCTTGTCTTTACAGGAAGTAGTGTAACTCCTTGTCACTATTATGACCATATTCTACACTGCGTAGTTTACAGATCCAACCCGCCTCATTCTGTCTCAGGGCCAATTCCCTATCCCCCCCTCTGGGGTTAGCCGGTGTATGGTCAATTCCCATAAACCAAATATCAGTGCAGGTAGCATGATTTTCCTGCATGTGGAAGGTAAGGGGGTATTTGAGATCACCGTTTCGTATCGCACGTGTGTGTTCTTGAATTCTCATTTTCAGTGGCCTAATAGTGCTGACAAGACCATTACCTCATTTCCTTTCTGTTTGTTTTTTGTGCAAGTACCTTTGGTTCCGGGTGTTGATAAAAAGTTTTGAAAATTTTCTTTGTCACACATTTCACTTAGCAGCAGCATCTTAGTGGTCCTGACGAAAGCCTGGTCCGAATTAGGGGCCTCACGGCGGAAACATGTTGACCGTAATCCACCAATTTACACGTACGATTTAAATCCATATCGCAGGTGCACTGTTTTTTAATCCTGACAGCGAGAACTCACGAATAAAGCTTAGGTTCTCTCTAGCCAGTTTTAATATCACTTCACTCACTTTAATTCTTTTTCTTTGCGCTGCGTTCTCACTCACACTAGAAATCTCATTTGGAGGATCTAGTAGATCCAGTTAGAGCAGGTGAAAAACATTCCTGAGCTCCTCCCTCTTAGCGAGGGGGTTGTAGCCCTCAGAGGAACTAGGCTTTTCCTCTGGGAGGAGAATCCCAAATGATGAAGCATGCCACCATAGGTGGGTGAGGGATTTCGTCCTAAAGGGATCTTTCCCCTAGTGTTGTATATATTCTTTCCCCTTTTTAAGTCTCATCTTTCCGATCTTTTTTTTCCCTTCTATTCTTGGAGCATTGCTCATCTGCTCAGGGGCACTTTAACTCTTTGTTTCAGACTCTCTATCAAATCAATTGCTTCGGATAAGGAGTATTATAGTGTCTCATACCATATGGTAATGACATGGATTTGGATTTTAATTTTTCTTTTTCTTTATAAATATTATCTTGGTGAGTCACGTCTAGGTGTTGCATCACTTACGCTGTATGTGGAATAAGGTTTTTGTGAAGCACTCTTTTCAACAATGTATATATGTATAGCCAGTCCTGTCATAATGTAATTGTCTTTTGATCATATTGTATAGGTTGTGTCTTTTAAATGTTTTTATTGTACTGATATGTGTATATATCTGTTACTCTACAGCCCTGAAGAAGTCCAATGTTTTTGGACAAAACGCGTTGGCTGGTCTACTCAACACAGTTTTTTTGCTATATGTTTAATTTAAATTGTAATTAAATAAAAAGGATGACTTGAAGAACAACCTTGGACGCAGATCTTATAATTTTGTGACATTGTTCATAAGGTGGTGCACCAACTGCTTTGTTTTGTAAGGCAACAATCTTTGTCTAATGACCATGGTGGTGGGATGGCTACTGCTTTACCTGTTTTACCTGATTCTTGTGAATGTAGGAGGAGTTCAAGAGTCATTGTCACTCCAAAAAGATTTTGTGAGTGATCTTTTTGGTTTGGTTTTTTTAGTCCTGTTCTTTCTTTTGTTTCGCACTGTATTTTGTTTTGTGCTTTGTTTGTTTTGCAGGAAAAGGGAAGGTATGTAGTATTCTCTGGTGCTGTCTTGTCTGATGCTATGATGTCACAGTCTCAAGTACATGATTAGAATGTTACTGTTTAACACCTTCGCCGCGATCGGAATTCCGCCCAGGTGCTGGACATTCCGATCGCGGGCGTGGTCGTGACGAGCTCAGCTCGTCATGCGCACACGCCCACCGCGCAGCATGACGAGCTGAGCTCGTCATGAGCATCGAAGGGGTTAAAAGGTTGTAACTAAACCTGACTGTTTGGACTGTCCCTGGCAAGTGATGACCTGCAGCTGTGTAGTTCCTGACAATAAATCTCTTCTACATCTCAACTGTCTTGGAGTTGATTACTACACATTCACATTTTGCATCAGTGCAAAAGACAGCATCCATGCTGTGGGGCTATGGTGCAAAGGAAAAAAAGGCACATGCACCTCCTCAGCACTAAGCTACCCTCCTGTGGGATAGTACACTTTACGAATATACATTTCATAACATATGTTGCAACAGGAGATTTGAACAGAGCCTGGATATGTACATATTAATTATAGAGATGATTAATGTTAGAACTGGGGGTCTCTAGTTGGCAGAGGTTGGTACCTTTGTCCAAATAGGGACCCTTGCTTCTAGTCAGGGTAAGGGGGTACACTCCTGAAATAACCCCTGCTCACCCTCTTTGTAGCTTGGCACGAGCAGACAGGCTTAGTTCAGAGGCAGTGTGTAAAGCATTTGTGAACACATACAGTAATCCAGTGACAACACTACAAATGGGCACCACACAGGTTGTATTATAAAAATAAGTATCTTTTATATAGATTTACCACAAAACCATAAACGACAAAAATAATCCACAATACTGTACTTTAAAGATGGTAGAATTCGCTTGAGTCTCTTAAAATGAAAATGCGACACTTTGAGTTCAATGTACCTTAAGATGCGTAACGCAGGGCAACGAAAAGTGTTGCAGGGAAGGTGATGCGGTAGTCCCTTACACGCAAGGACGGTGATGCGTTGAAGATCTGGTGCAAAAGAAATAAAGTGGTGTCTTCTTGAGGTTGCGACAACGAAGGGGTGATGAGTGCACGCCCGACGGCCGTGCGGCGATTTCGATGAATCTTTGGAGCCGCGACAGGCCCTGTGACACGCTTCCCTGGCGATGCGACGGCGTCTGATGCCAGGTCGACGATCTTCTCCTGGGATGCGGGGCGCGCCTCGTGTTGCGATGCGTCGGCGTCTGATGCGAGGTCGATGCTCTGCCCCGGGGAAGCGACGGCGTCTGATGCGACGGCGACACTTTTCTCCGGTGCTGCGAGGCACTTCGAAGGATGCGAGGGTGTTAGCGGCGCGCTTCTTCGGGGATGCGCCGGCGTCTGATGCGATGTCGACACTCTTCTCCGGCGATGTGAAAATCAGCGGCTGCGGCGACACGCTTCTTCGTCTTGAGTCGCGCTTCCAGCTCCCAGAGACAACCAAGTGTGTCAGAAGGTCCAAATTCCCAGCAAGGGAATACAGGGGGAGCTGGTGGGTGAAGTCTGTTGTCCCTGAGACTTCAACAGGAGGCAAGCTCTGAAATCAAGCCCTTGGAGATCCTTCACAAGTTGATGAAAGTACACACAAAGTTCCCTTCTCCTTTCTTTGGCAATCAGGCAACCACTGCAGGCAGATCCATCTAGCTTAGGGATAGTCTTCTCCTCAGTTTCTTCTTGGTTCTGCTCCTCAGCAAAGGTTTCTTCTTGTTTCCCAAAAGTGATCTAATTTCCTAGGGGTCTTGGTCCCCTTTTTATACACCTTTTCTCTTTGTTCTCTGAAGGCAGAGAGGCCTTTTCCTAGTCCAAAACCAGTTCTGGTCAATCCTGGAGCACTTTATTTACAGGACTCCTTCTTTCCTTTCAGAATGTGGGGCAGAGTGCTCAGCCGCCCGGCAGGAGGTGGAGCCAGCATTGTGGAAGGCAGGCACAGCCCTAATCAGACCCAGGTGCAACTCCTCCCTCCACTCTGGATGCAGATCTCTCTATTCAGCCCTGTGCTGACTCCCCTGTCTCCTGGAGCCACCCAGCCCCTGTCACTCACAAACCCAGACAAGGAATACACAACCTAGCAGAGGCAGGCTTGGATAGTTAGGCAAGAAAATACCTACTTTCTAAAAGTGGTATTTTCAAACACAGAATGTTGAAACCAACATCACTAAAAGATGTATTTTATCATCCTGAGTTCAGACATACTAAATTCGTTTTTCTACCATGTTCCCTGGGTCAGTTAGGATTATAAGGTGTAATAATCAAACTGCCCATTCTGGCCTATGGGGAGCAGGTAGCCTTGCAATAGTGAAAAACGAAAATGGCTGTAATTCACTATTAGGACATGCCACACACACCAGGGCATGTCCTACCTTATACTCACAATGCACCCTGCCCTAGGGCCTACTTTAGGGGTGACCAACATGTAGTAAAGGGAAGGTTTAGGGCCTGGTAAGTGGGTGCACTCACCAAGTCGACATGGCAGCCCTAGGCTGCACACAGGCTCTGCAATGGCAGGCCTGAGACACATTTTACAAGCTGCTTCTGTGGGTGGCACAACCAGTGCTGCAAGTCCACCAGCAGCATTGGATTTACAAGCCCTGGGCACACTCAGTGCACTGTACTAGGGACTGACAAGTAAACCAATCATCCAATCATGGAGTCACTAATACATAACACAATTTACAATAGGGAGAGCATATGCACTTTAGCACTGATCAGCAGTGATGAAGTGCCCAGAGTCATAAAACAGCCAACAGGTCAGAAAAAGTATAGGAGGAAGGCAAAAAGTTTAGGGATGACCCTGCAAAAAGGGCCAAGTCCAACAATTATGAAAATAACCCAGCTGATGAACCCCACTAGATTGTGTGGAGAATTCCCTCTTCTTAGATGGCCACCACATTAACACGAGGATGAAGCACCAAGCTTAAATGACAGATTTCTCATGGAGGTGCTACCCCATTGAATTTTGAGGGATACCACTATGTGTATGATCACTGCAATATTAATGAGACAATGTGATTATGCAGTGCTCATCTTAGATGGAGTTGTTCTCCTAAAATCACTCCCAATTCCTGGACTGTGTGCCAGCAGCATAAGAGTAATGACAGCTATAGACCTGGAGGAGCTGTCAGCACCAGAGAGTGAGACAAGCTACTTGTAACTGTTTGCGAATCAGTCTGCCTCTAGCACTCCATGAGACATTTATTAAGTCAATGACAGAGTATTTTAGCTTAACAATCCAGTGACAGGCCTCTAGCTTACCTCTAGCACTTTACTCCTTCGAACCAGAGGTAAAGTGCGTGTGCTTCCTTTTCAACATGATGAAATTGGTATTCTCCTAATTGGCATTTTTAACTTACCTCGAAGTGCAAAGAATATGTTGGCCAAAGTGGACCCAGGGCATGTATGTTAAATGTCACCAATGGTCTGCAGCACCCATTGTGCCACCCGCTGCAGTGGCAATGGAAATCTGACTGCAGGCCTGACACCAGTAGCCTGCTCTGTGCAGGTTTAAACTGTGAATTCGACCTGTCAAAATAAGCCCCTTTTGACAGGCCTAATATCCTTCTTTTAAAGACCACCCTAAGGAAGCCTTAATGCCCATTAAGATAGGGGACAGTGGATGAAAAATTAGGGCATGTAAACATTAATCTTAAACATGTCCTTACAGTGACTAGCAGTTAAAATCTATTTTTAACCTTTCTTCTGCCTGAAGTCCCAGGAAAGTAAATCTGCATCTTGCTCTCTCCCTTCTTCTAGCCAGTAATTAGCATTTCAGTAGTTGTGAATAAGGTGTGAACTTCTTTGTTGTGGGGAGGAATTGTTTTGTCCTTGACAGGATGGCCTGTGGGCTCAACCCAAGGGCTTAATTAATTAATGGTCACAGTAGAACAGGAGCTATATTCAATTTGATACTGACCGAGTTGGAGCACGGGCTGGATACACTAACCTGGTTCATCCTGGACAAAGATGCTACCTTATGACTTTAGTACTCCACAATAATGTGAGCGATGCCCTGGTAGCCGAAAACAGATAGGATCAATTACAATTTAAACAGAAGTGAGTCCCTCTCGTGTTCATTGTTTTAATAATAGAATTAACACTCTCATGACCATATTTCATTCACTCTGATATCCACACACTGAACCTTGTTATATGAAAAAATATCTCATTTATTAAATATAAAAAGTATATTCATTAAAATGAATTCCTCAATTACCATATATAGGGCTTTTCGCTTATTAAAAATTGCAGTCTTACCACAGATGGATGAAAGAGTCGGTTGGAACCTAGAAGCGAGTTTGAGTCAAAGAGTACCTAAAAGCAGAGGGGACAGAGTCTATGTCACTCAGGGGTGACCAGGAGGCATGGAAGATGAAGGCCCCTCGATTTCAAGTATGCAGGTAAAAAGAAATGATGAGGAGCTTCAATCACTGTTGCACGGAATGGGTGGCTCTGCCCGAGCTACCGGGACATCGGAGACGACGGAGTCCGTCAGTTCCAACCAACCACGTTGGCGTGGGTCAGTTATAGTGGGCACAGACTTGTTTACGGAACCTTTCGATGCGTCCGACTCTGTTGGCACGAGTCAGTCAGGACAGCCAATGCGGTTGTCGTGCGGTGAATTGATGCAACGACACGGTGCACAGAGGTTTGGTTGTAGAGACCCCAATGATGGATACTGGCCTCAACTTGCTGGAGGACAGCTCAGGCCTCGAGGTAGAACAGAACCACCACCTGTGTTGCTGAGCCTTGTGGAATCTGTGGGAGCCCAAGATCATCAAACCGGTTAGTTGTGTTTCTGTGCCTTCGGATGCAGGGCAGTGACTCCTTCACTCCAAGGGAGATTCCTTCAGTTGTCTTTGATGTCCACAGGCCTTGGGAGGACTGGTACGGAGCACGGTACAGGCGTTGCGGCGAGCTTGCAGGACGAGGAGGCCAGGAGCAGCAGGGATCTTCCCAGGTGCGGACTCGGTGCCCAAAGCGAAGTTCAGCAGAGTACAGAGTACCCAGACGGTCAAAGTAGAAGTGGAGTTGGATCTGAATCAAATCCCACGACTAATCTAGGGACCCACTCACAGGTACGCCCTTAAGTACCCTAAGGTGAGGGTTGGGACGATTCAGGGGGCCCTCCCAGAGGAGGGGTCGGACAGTGGGGATTATACTCCCATGCCCTTTGTCCAGTTTTGCACCAGAGTGGGGAGCCAACGGTTTCCTGATCTGGTTTGAACTGGAGTATGCAAGGAGGGCACCAAATGTGCCCTACCAGCAGACTATGTGGCACTGGCCAGCACCCCCACCCCAGCCTAATACACTAAATCCTGTCTGGGAGGTGGTCACACCTCCCTGTGACAGGAAACCTATTGTTCTACCTTTCCCTGATCGAGCTTGTCCCAGCAGCAGGAGGGCAGAATCGTGTCTGTGGTTGGCAGCAGCCCTAGGTTGCTGTCAGGCTCTGTAAGATCGGTCCCGGGAGCATGGAGGACTCGACGGAGGGGCCCTACTGTGGATGGAATCATACCTCCAACACCGGATACCGTGTTGGGGTATGATTCCAACATGTTTGATACCAAACAGGCCCCGGTACGTTCCAGCCAGTTTAGAGATGGTCTTCGCGTGATTACGCATGGCCCCTTTCTCTCGTAACGGCTGATTCAATCACAAAGCCTGGAGAATGGACTCTGGGGTTTGTAGGGGTGGTCTGCTCATTCAGGGCCACCCTCACACTCGGAACCGAGCACCCTGCCTTCGGGACTGAAGGCCTGCTAGAGGGGTGACTTACAGGTTTCAAGTGCAGTGGTATTAGATATAAGGAGTCATATCTTTCGTGAGAGGTGCGTGCACCAACTCACAAAGGCTGCAATGGCGGGCCTGTAGTCATAGTTTGGAGGGTCCCCCATGGGTGGCATAACACATGCTGCAGCCCATGGGGGACCCCTGGTGTACCTAGGCCCTAGGTACATTAATACCACATACTAGGGACTTACTAGGGTACACCAGCAGCCCATTAGGAATATACCAAGGTACGCACCGTAGCCACTTTAGGGAAGTAGCACAGTGACTGGGGTCCTGATTAGCATGATCCAAGGCAGACTAGTCAGAAAACAGTTATGACACCAGCAAAAAGTGGGGTAACCATGAAAGCAGACCCTACTTTCCTACACAAGCGCAGTAAGAAAATTCATCAAGCTGTGAGCTTGGCTTGCATTACTGAGAGTGGGTCTAGTATAAAACTATATACACATTTGTAAAATAGAAATCTTTGAGGCCATTTGTTATGTTTCAGAATTTTCCCTGATTATACACAAATACATACAAAGATCTGAAAGCAGCATTGGTAATTGTTTGCCTTTAAAATAAAATGTACACAAAAAAAATTGCAAGTTGAAAGAAAATGTTTTGCGAAACAATTGTACAACTTTAAATAGAATTCCTTTGAGGGGCCATTTAGTAAAACATGTTTGATGCATGGCTATATTTGCAAAAATGGTTCATTAAGTAGAATCAGTGACATCATTATGGGCAACGTGAAAATAAATTAGCCACCAAATTTTCAAGAAAGGTTACAAAAGTGCATCTGCAGGTATGTCTTTGTACTGGTGCAGCCGTTGGACAGAGATATGATTACCTGGCCTACAGGACCTTCAGAAAATAAGTGTTCGAGCACAATCAGGTCATTGTTGATATAGTGTTATTATGAGTGGAGGGCGACCTGATTGATTATTCCCTCTTTAGCTCCTTATTGTTGATGCAAATTTACAAATGACAGGAATTCAAAAAAAGTTTATGAAAAAAGTATGAAAACCATACTCCTTGAAAACATGTGTGAATTCCATTCTTGCATTAGCATACCTACCAGTGTATATTTTTCCATGTGAAAAATGGCTTAACAATGACAAATTCACTTTCCCTACAATCCTTTTTTTCTGCACCCTAGAAACAAAATGTCTCCCTCCACACCCAGGAGCTGCTCCCAATAATGGTTAGCATTTACTTTCCCATCACCTCACCCAATTGACCCTTGCTCCCTCCTCCTCCTCATTGAATTCCTTTGTAGTGGTTTTTTTTCCTTGGAGAGCCCAGTGGCTACTTTGTACTGTTCAGCCACCTCTTTATTTAAAAAAATAGCTTTGGTGCACTTTTCATATTTCTCTAATTTACTGCTCTAATAATTGCCTCCAGCATTTTTCAGCCGTAAATTAAAAAATGAGAATGGCTGAGCATCATTATATGTGTGCATTGATGCATGATGATGACAATGCAACATCTACACTAACCATTTTTTTCTTTTTACCAATGCTGAACTGCAGCAGGAAAAAGAATTGGCAAATACAATAGATCTGCATTGGGGAAAATAAAAGGCAAGACCTATTGGCATTGATTGTCTTCAATCAATGGCAAATAATACAGCATAGTTTATGTAGACTCCATGGAAGTGCTATTGTTCATCTAGAGACTGCACCATATCGGGATCCAGAGAGATGCCCTCATATATATAGCATCATTCCTCATGGGAAGCACTCTGAGAATCCGCCTACCTCCCTTCACCTTGGAGCCTAAGACCACCATCTGCGGCATCCCTCAAGGGTTATCCCTCAGCCCCACCCTCTTCAACACCTATTGACACCTCTAGCTGACATTGCCAGAACCCACAATCTCAACATCATATCTTACGCCGATGACACCCAGCTCATCCTCTCGCTCTCAGCAGATCCCACCATCACGAGAACCAACTTTCACAACTGCATGAAGAATGTCGCGGACAGGATGAAGGCCTTCTGTCTGAAACTCAACACTGACAAGATAGAGGTGCTGATCTTTGGGAACAACGCCTCCCTTTGGAATGACTCCTGGTGGCCCGTCGGACTCGGACCCACTTCCACACCTACAGACCACACCCGCAACCTCGCCATCATCCTGGACAGCAACCTCACCATGAAATGAAAGATCAATGCGTTCTCCTCTGCCTGCTTCTACACTTTCTGCATGCTCCGAAGGATCTTGACATGGATTGCATCAACACGAGAAAAGACATCAATCAAGCCCTAGTCACCAGCCGGCTCGACTGTCCGCAGGAATGACCTCCAAACTCATGTGGAGAATCCAGACGATATAGAACTCAGCGGTCAGACTCTTCCTCAGCCTACCCAAATGGACCCACATCACCCCACACATCAGAAACCTCCACTGGCTTCCAGTCCAGAAAAGATGACAATTCAAGATGTTGATACACGTCTACAAAGCACTCTATAACCTAGGACCAGCTGGCATCAACCACCGCCTGAACTTCCACCAACAATCCAGATACCTTTGCTCTGTCTCCCTTGAACAGACACCGTGTATCCGCCGAAGCCACAGTGGAGGCCGTCCTTCCTCCTACCTCGCAGTCAAGTCCTGGAACGGCCTTCCCCTCCACCTCCAGACATCACCCTCACTGGCGGAAATCAGGAAGAGACTCAAGAGCTGTCTTTACGACTGAGCCCAGCAACCTTGTACCTGTTTTCATAATATTTACATGTTGTGCTTTTATACTTACTACAATTTTACTGATTTCTTTAATTATACTCTTTCATTTAGGCTAGCCTAAAATCAGCTTGTAAGTAAGCCTTTAAAAATAACAGTGCAGATTTATTGTGTGAGTGTGCACTTGTGAGACAAGGGTTCCAGAACGCGCAACAACCATAAATCAGTATGCCTTGTAGTCTCTGACAGAATGTTGTTTCGAATAAGCATTTTGTCTAAGTAAGCTGAGGGGAACATGTGTGTTTTGACTAGTTTCTTCTATCCCCTCAGAGTTGGTAATTTGGTCCAATTCTGTACTTGTAAAAGGGCCAAGAAGAATCTACCCAATTGTGTTCACATAAAGCTTGAGAAAACGTAACACGACCCCCAAGGTTGGACTGGGTGTTTGCGTGCCATCAGGAGCTTCACATTATTATTATTATTATTATTAAACATTATTAAAACAGAGACAACTATTGTAATATTGCTAAAAGAGGAAGTCTCTATATTGTTGGAGTGTTTGTTTGGCATTTCCACGTAATTCGATTTAGCTTTGAATTGCATTCTTAGTCTGTTGAAATGGCAGATAGGACTGTACAAATAAGTGTGATTGTTAGGAGTGCAGTAAATAATCACGACATTATGAGGTTTGCTGCTACTGAGGGTGAGTTAATTCTAGTAGTCACAGAGGGGCTTGTACCAGTTAAGGCTACTGCTGCACGCTTTGCCACAGGCAAGCCAATACATCCTCCTCTAAAACATATGCTGTATGAAATTCAAAGGATCCTGCTAAGTTATCAAAAGTGAGACAGAATGCCCCAAGGTAAACAAAGAATATTGACTATGTGCCTTCCACTTGGAATGATACTGCCCTTTGAAGAATATGGGGCATATTATCAAGAAACGGCGTTAAAATTATCGCCGCTTTAGCGGCAGAAAACCGCCGCTAAAGCGGCGATAGTGGGCTTGATAATATGCCCTTGAGAATTCCAATAGAAGCCCATGTTCTCGTGTCCCATGTTCTGGTGTCAACATGGGCTTCTATTGGAATTCTCAAGGGCATATTATCAAGCCCATTATCGACGCTTTAGCGGCAGTTTTCTGCCGCTAAAGCGGCGATAATTTTAACGCCGTTCTTGATAATATGCCCCATGGTATTTGGTGAACCACATTTGCTAGCATGTATTCCATTACACATGGTACACACTGTATTGCACTTTTGCCAGAAAACACATAGAGAGTGATTTTTGGTATGAGATTAATTGGTAATTTTGATGCAATCTTTTTGATAGTTCTTAGCAAGATTTGTGGGGAAAGAGCATTGTTGGCCTTACACTGCTGTCTTGCACCATACCAGTACCTGATCAAAAACAGGAATTGCCTAAAATTATGTCAGAATCTTACACCTCAACACGATGAAATACCTTTGGTACTCATCCTATGAAAATGGAACTCAAGCTGAAGACAAAGGCAGAGGGAGCATAGAAAGAGAACAAACCTTCTGAAGGGAAAAAGAAATGGAAGGATAAATACAAAACATGTACTGGAACTTCATCAAACAGGAGTCTAATGAGGAAAGTTATAATTTGAAGGGCCATGATAAAATAGGTAATCCTGTTCTGTATTAGTATACCGAGAGCCCTTCTTCACGTTCTTCAACAGACCCTGGGAGATCATACACTCAGAATACTCTGCAAACAAAAGGACCAGAAAAACTGAGGGGCATATTTACAAGCCCCTATCACCACCACAGCGTCACTTTTTAAGACGCTGTGTTGGCGATAGGGGCTTCGCCTTATTTACAAGGCAGTATTAAGCCACTTAACGTGGCTTAACGCTGCCTTGTAAATAAGGCCCCCTTTCACGCTATGCTTAGCATGAACGGGGGGGAGTGGGTGTTGCGGTGGGCGTTCCACTGCAACACCCATTGATTTTGACGCTGCCCCCTATTTACAAGGGTAGCGTAAATAGGAGGCAGCGCCAAAATTAAGACCAGGGAAAACCTGGTCTTAAACAGGCGAAACAATGAGAAATGCTTTATTTCTCCTCGTTTTTGCTTTTTCCATGAAAGCAAAAAGCCTTGGATTGTTTATGTATAGGAAGGTCCCCCTTCCTGCACATAAACAATCTTTAAAAAAAATGAAATGTTGTGACTTCCATGTGTGCTGCTTTATGCAGAACACAGAGAAGTGACAAAATGGCATTTAAAGATTGTTTATGTACAGGAAGGGGGACATTCCTGTATGTAAACAATCTTTCCCCTGCAAGCAGACACCCTTGCACTATGGTGCAAGGGTGCCTGCGTTGGTGCTACACTGCTAAGTGTAGCGCCAGCGCAGGGGGAAATGCAAGGCTGCACCATATTCTCGTAAATATGGTGCAGCCTTGCGTTTCTGGAGTGGCAGAGTGAGGCATTAAGCCATGACAACTAATGCCTCAATTCGCCACTTCAGTTGTAAATATCTCCCTGAGTATCATAAAAGAGATGAGAAAGCTGAATCAGGACAGTATAAGGATGCCGAGGACAGTGTGGTGAAGGGGAGAAAATCTCATAAACCTTAGGTACTCATCCTTTAAAACTGGAACACAAGCTCAAGCCTGAGGCAGAGGGAGCGCAGAAAGATAACACACTTTTCAATGGGAACAAAAAATATAAAATTAACCAGAAAACATGGACTGGATCTCCATCAAAACAGGAGGCCAGCTGGGACAGTTAGAATTTGAACGGCCATGATTAAATAAGAAATCCTGATCAGCATCAGTATACAGAGAGCCCTTCTTCGTGTTCTTCACAGGACCCTGGGAGAGCACACACTCAGAAAAATATTATGCAAACAAAAGCACCAGACAAATTGAATATCATAAAAAAGATGAGAAAGCTGAGAAGCAACAGTCTAAGGATACTGAGGACAGTGTGAAGACAAGTATACAATCTTATTATAAGAAAAGAAAGTGGCAGACTAGACCAGGGCCGGACTGGCTACCGGGCGTTTTGGTGTGCTGCCGAGCTGGGGGCTGATTTCACTGCGGTGGGGGCTGATTTCGTTGATGGGGACCTGCGTGAGCTTCGAAATAAACAAAGCAAAACAAATGTTTTTAAGCACACGCAGGTCCCCATCAACGAAATCAGCCCCCAGCTCGGCAGCACAACAAAATGCCCGGTAGCCAGTCCGGCCCTGGACTAGACCTATTAAGAGAAATAACACGCTTCAAAGAGTGAGACTCCTTCTTGGGAACAGGATATGGGCAACAGCACTGTTGTACCTGCTGCTCAGCCAGTGTGAGTCTGGTGTGGAATGTTGGGGTGGATGATGCTGCGGAATGTTGGGTGAGTGAGGTTGGCAGTGGGAGAATGGGCTGAGCAGCAGGAGGCTGCTCCTGGTGGGGCTCTCTGTACCTGTAACTTGGAACCATCTACCTTAATAAATACCATCCTAAGTTTACCAAGGAACTGGACCCTGTCTTCATTACAACAAGCACTTCTGGGCAGCGCAGTGGAAATAACAATAGTTTGTCAGATGCTAAATGAGCATCTAGTTACGAATCCTATTGATGATTACATTTCAATTAAAACAAGTGATAGTCTTGTAAATTTCACTTACATTGTTTATAAAGTATAAATAGACATTGAGGATGAAATATTGAGCACTATAAAACTAGTTCTCTCGTCACATTTGTCAGAAGCATATCATATCATCCTGGCTGAGGGCCAAGGATGATGGCCACCTACCTTTGTACGAGGGGGGCATGCCTCTTGGGAAGGAAGTAATATTGGAAGTGTTTTCATATACTGTGCCTTTGGATGCTAGCGCCAAATATGCACAGGAATAAGCTTTAAAACAAACTATAGCATTATACAGAAATCAGATAGATAAAGACTAACATGATTCCTCTTCGGATAGAGCTGCAGGTGCATGCTCAATATCTATGGAAACCCATGAAGAACAGTGATATAAAAATGATACTGATCAATTGCAGCATCAGGGAGTAATAGTAAGTAAGAGAAATAAAAACAGGAAGCAAGACTGGGATTGGATATTCCTTTTAAAGTACAATTTCCCTCACCCACCATAGGTGGCATGGTTCATCATCGGGCACCTCGTCGCACCGTGATGCCTAGTCACGGTGTGAGCTATAACTCTTTTGCTGAAAGAGAGGAACACAGCGGATACTTCCAGAGGTTTATGAAATACCCTACAATGAGCTGGGAGTAGTGAGATAAGCAGAGTGTGCAAAAAGGGAATGTGATGGTTAAAACTGGCTACAGGGTAGGCGGACACCTTTATTTGTGCGCCTCTGGGTCAGGATTAAAACGAAGGACACTGCAGGAAGGGTTAAACCTGCTGAGGTGTGTCACAGAAGAAGGTCTACATGTTATAGTCATCAACACTCATTTGAGGTGTTGTGGCATTCATCAGGACCTAAAGTTATTGTCCTTCTGCTTCAAGTTTGTGCTTAAAAAGTGATAATGCAATGTAATACAGAACCATTCAGTGGTCCTCTGTGAATTCAAGGGCGGATACACTGGTGCTCATTGGCAGTCGTCGGGTGTGATGCCTCAACTCAGGGACCTGGTGTGGGGCTCAGGGTACTTTCTATCCTCTAATTAGGTCAAATTCAGCTGCTTCCGACGCCAGGTGCGAGAACCCTTATATTTAATTGTGAAATATGTAGGTCAACATTAGAATGGGCAGACAGAATAGTACATTTTTATATGATATGAAATAAAGTGACATAAATAAAAGATTGCCTGCCTTAGTATAAACTTTTTGATATATAAACTTTCCAGGAAATACAAAGGATTGGCAACATATTTATTAACAAAATTTGCTACTTTCAAAGTCCCAGATTATGTTAAAAAAAACTACAAGCCTTATTTTGGTTTTCAAATTTGAAAAGGGCTTATCCGCCACATTATGCTGAGAGGGCGGCATGATCGCGAGCAGCCGCTAGTGACCAGAGCTCCTCCCCCAACCTTCAGATCCAAGTACGGCAAATGGACGCCGCAGCCGGGGGAATCAGCGGCAGCGGCGGCACATGCTGAAACTCGCGAATACCGGGAGCCGGGAACTTATGGCTTTTGGCTTTCATTGGGCAACAGATTGGAGCTCTTTTGGCTGGAGCCCCTTTTGGCTAGTTTTGTGGGTGTACGGAGGGCAGAAGGCGGCTGATGACGGATGGCTGAGCGTGAGGGAAATGTAAAGGAAGGCGCTCAGCGATGGCGAGTTCAATAGAGAAGGTGAGCCTGGCGTTTCTTTTCTCAGCGATAGCTGGATTGCTGGAGAACTGGTAGCGCTGGCAGCAGTGAGGGACGGCTGCTTATTGACTGTGTGGGGGGCCGACCCTAGGCGACCCTAGGAGTCCTGGCTTTCTTTCCCTTTTTTTTAAATTTTGAATTTTGATTGTCTTTGGGCTGATTGATCTAATTGATTCCGGTCTTGTGGTGTTTCAGAGCCACAGAAACAATCTAAGGGGCCAGTGGGAGAGAAGTCAGCCCCCCAAGACTTAAGACCTAAGCAGAGCTGAGCTGGGCTGGGCGGAGGCAATTGAGCATAATTCTTGGCTTCAGAGATTATCTGATGTGAACAAATCTAAGTGCGGGCACTGGAAGGGTCTCCCAGATTTCAAAATAAAAAAATGGGAAAACATTTAAAGCAGGCAAATCTAATGGCCAAAGTCGACTCGGCAGCAGGTCTTAAAGCCAAAACGCGATTAGCTTAATCTAAAGCTGTGTCAACCGCGACTAGAGCTGAGTACAACTTAAAAAAGTGACCTGGCATAAACTCTAGCTTTGAGAGCTCGGAAGAAGAGCCGCCAGAATTTCAACAGGAAGTGGGCATAAGAGACCCTGGCGCAGAGAAGGAAATAGAAGGAGTACCAGAAGAGGGGACAAGATCTGAGGAAGAGCAGGCAGTCGACTTAACTGCTGGGGGAAGCAAGGAGGGAATGAAAAACTATAAGGACTTCCGGCTATTTTTAAAAGGAAAGGCATCACAGGCTGCTCAGTCTACACCTGCAAAACCGCCGCCAAAACCACAAAGACCCTTTGAGGGGTCCTCTGAGGAGACGCTAGTTAGTCCTTCACAAAATGCGCAATTACTCTCATGACAAGTAGCCATCTGAGAGGAAAAAGCTCTAAAAAATTCCCTTCAAAAGATCAATAATACCTCAATGGATCTCCTACCTCATGGTCAGGTATTGCCACTATTCCCACAGGCTCAGGCCCAGGCTCAGTCGCAGGCACCCCCACAAGATTCAATATTACTGCTGCAGCCAACTCAACATCAGTTTCACCCTCAGCCCCCGTCACCTAGCAAAGGAGGATCGGAAGTTTTAGGATGGCAAGTAGGGAACCAGAAGGAAAATGGAGAAGTTCAACATAGCTCGCCGGAACAAATTCAAGAAAGAGACACCATCCAACAAATGGACATAAAGTCAATGCTGAATCTTATTTTAGAGGAAATAAGAGAAATGAAGATATCTCAAGTGAACGAAATATCCTCCCTCCATCAACGCCTCGGAAAAATTGAGGAGGCAGTGGCTAAGTTTCCAGCTAGAATACAAGAAGCAGAAACAAGGATTGCACATCTGGAAGATCAAATGAATACTATGCATCAGAAAGTGAATAAAGCAACAAAAGAAAAAGTTACCTTACAGAGTAAACTTGAGGAACTTGAGAACCACTCACGCTGTGCAAATTTACGAATAGTTGGGGTTCTGGAGGGAAGTGAGGGGCCCCAAACACTTCAATGGGTCGAGACTTTTATTAAGAAGAATGTTTTGCCTAAATTTACTGGAGACCTCACTATAACAAGGGCACATCGGGTCCCCTCCCACCCATTACCAAATTCAAAATTTGCACGTACAATTTTGATTAATTTTACCGATTACCGTATTAAAGAAAAGATTTTAGCTAAGGCAATCCAGCAGAGGCAATTTGCGATTAATGAAGTTTCTAGCTGTAGGATCTTTGCTGATATGTCGGCAGTAGCCGCACGTAGGCATAAAGAGTTTGTTAAATTGCTATATCTTTTTAAGGCTCAAGGTGCGCAGGCTTCAATAGCTCAGCAATCGAAGTTAAGAGTACTTATGAGAGGCAAGTTCCATATGTTTACAAACATAGAGGAAGCACAGAAATTGCTGAGAGAAATTTCCTCTGTGAAATAGAACAAAATCTACAGATTGTGATGATGGGTCAGTAAGGAAGGGGGGGTGAGGGGTCACTCAGGGTGCAGCACCAGGGCACCCCATAAGAGTAATAGGAGAGGATGAGATGTGCTTCGCGAGCTTCTGCACATCTCTTGGGGGAGGGTAGGGTTTGGGATAAGGGAGGGAGTAGGGGGGTGCATGGCATTAAAAATATAAAAGAGCAGAAGCATAGTGTAGAGAGGGGAGAAAAACATGGTTCTGAGCTAAGTATTATCATTTTTTTTGGAATAAACCATAGAGATGGATATTATTTGTCGAATCATTTCGGTTAATGTCAATGGAATTTTAAACAAACAAAAGTATGGAGGGCTAGTAAGATGGCTGGTTTCCTTTACACCACAAGTCCTTTTTCTCCAGGAAACTCATTTGAAAACAAATTTACCAAACCTCTTTATCCCAAGAGCATTTTCGAAGCTTTTTTTGGTAAGGGCCTGGATTGGGAATTAGTTCAAGTGCAGAGGGATCCTCATGCACGATGGCTATGGATAACGGTGAATTTAAATGGGACCATTTTAAATTTTGTTAACTATTATGGTACAATTACGGATGATCCCACATCCGTGATAAAGAATTACTTAGAGGAGCTTCGGGGCAGATTATTTTTGGAGGGGATTTTAATTACATTCAAGATTTGTTAAAGGATACTTCAAATAAAAATAAGAAACAATTAAAGCCAAAGACTAAAAAATGTTAGATACAATAATACAAGATCATCAGTTAATTGACCCATGGCGCAAAGTTCACTGGGAAGCGCTCGAATATACTTGCTATTCCCGTCAATTCCAAACTGCATCCCGTATTGATTTTTTTATAATATCCCGCTCCCTGAAACATACTGGCTCGGAAATAGGGGCCATCTCATTTTCAGACCATTCTTTGGTTAAGTAAGATCTAGTAATTGAGGAGGGAAGGAGGGCAAGAACCAGATGGCAGATGGATCGACTCCTCCTTTCAAACCAACAATGGGTAGTAAGGCATAAGGGAATGGATACAAGAATTTTTTTAAGGATTAATGAGGGAACAGCAGAACTTTTTTCAGTATGGGGGGCTTTTAAGGTGGCAGTGCGAGGGCAAATGATTGCTTTTATGGCCGCTCAGTCCAAAAATCGAAGCATTCATATAGCCAAACTCCAGCGGGCAGTCGATACTGCTTTGATACAGAAGAATGCCTCTTTACGGGGTCTCGGGTTAGCTAGAAGTCAGCTTGAAAAAGTAAAAAAGGAATTAAGAGAATTTTTTCTGTTAGAAGAAATTAATAGCTCCCGGACATTCCAATAGCGAACTTATGAAGAAAGTCAAATGATAGGCAAACTGCTAGCTTGGTCAACCAAGGTAAAACAGGAAACTGCCTTAATTACTGTAGTTATAGACCCAAGGACCAGGGATACGGTGACAGACGAGGATTGGATTGCCCAAGTATTTGTGGAGCATTATGAGCAGTTATATGCTACTAAGTATAGGGTCGAGCAAGAGTCAATCCAGCATTATTTTGAGGGCGTAAATCTCCCGCATGTGTCCATTACCCTGGCTGAGAAAATGCAACTTGATATATCAGTAGCAGAAATTTTGGCAGCCCTGAATACAATGGTGGCTGCTAAAACTTGTGGAAATGATGGGTTGCCAATAGAATTCTATAAGGTTTTTGTTAAGGAATTAACACCTTTCCTGACAAAGCTTTTTAATTATGTTAAGGCGGGTGGCTTTGTTCTCCCAACTTTCAAAGAATCCATCATTGTTAGTTTTGTGAAAAAGGGAAAAATCCTACAGATATTAATGCCTATAGACCAATTAGTAGGGTGACCAGAATTGTAAAGCCAAAAACCGGGACATTTCAAGAAAATAGAAAAAGGACTACAGTTTTACTTCGCGCGAGCGCCCAGAATGACAGCGCTCTGCAGCAGAGAATTACAGAACAGGCAGTTAGAACATACATAAAATGCAATTTTTGAACCCAGAATCTTGCTTGTTAATTAAATTGCTTCCTTGAAACAACTGCTAACAATCCCTGCTTTGTAAAACATAAAAAAGCACCTCCCGCCGTTTTCTGTCGACCCTCTCTAAAAACCGGGACAGGAGCTACATTTCCTGAATTCTGCCGGGACAGCTGATGAAAAACCGGGACCATCCGGGACGCCTGGTCACCCTACCAATTAGTCTACTTAACTCGGACTACAAAATTTTAATGAAAATCTGGGCACAGCGTTTCACCCCTTTGGCACAAAAAGTGATCCACAGAGACCAGACAGGGTTTGTCGCAGGGAGGTTGATGTCTGCAAACACAGGGTTTTTAGTACAGGCACTCGACTTTTTTGATAGCAATCAAACTCCATCGCTCGTCATGATGGTAGGCGCAGAAAAGGCTTTCGATTTGGTCAATTGGGATGCTCTTTTTTATGGTCTGGGCAGGTATGGGGTTTCTCCCCAGGTTATAAAATGCTATGGAATATTTACCCGGGGGCACAGATTCAGGTAGTTATCAATGCAAACTTAGCAGGGATAGTTAATGTGAATTGGGGGACCAGACAGGAGTGTCCACTTTCACCCATTCTATTTACTTTCTTTATCGAGCCCTTGGCCACTAAAATTCGTAATAATATGACAATTAGAGCCCCAGTATTAGGTATGGCAAAATTAAAGTTGTTTGCGGATTACATCATTCTCTATCTGAGTCCAGAGAGTCAGAATATGGAGCGAGTATTAGCAGAATTTGAGCGATTTTAATTAATTGGGGGTTATAAAATTAACCAGAATAAGACTGAGATTTTAACCATCAACACTGAGAGTGATTTTCTCCCTGAAAATCTTAAGCTACAAGCCCTTAATACCGATCCAATTCGATATCTAGGGATATATGTTACTAATCAATATTGGGAACTTTATAAATTAAATTACGAAGTTATGCGGAATAAAATTTTAAAACTGCTAGACGACTGGTCATTATTACCCCTCACATTGATAGACTGTGTGGCCCTTATTAAAATGACCATTTTGCCTTTACTTGTTTTTCTTTGTACAAATATCCCTATAAAAATTAATACCATCTATTTTAAGGAGCTTGAAACAATGTTTAGAAAGTTTACCTGGAGTAAGAAGGCACCCAGGGTTAAACTCTCGGTGCTCCAATTGGATACTAACCAGGGGGGGCTTGCACTTCCTCAAATTCGTACATATTATGAAGCCGCCATTCTAGATCTGACAGTGCGCTTAGTGGACTCAAATGGATTAGTGGATAATGTTTTGGGGGATAAAAAGATGCAGGAGGCAGGTTCGCAGATTCTGACATTTTTAAAAACAGCAAAACTCCCTAAAAAAACTAGGTAGAAGACTTTGCAAGAATATTCGTATAAACTGCAGACTTTTTTTAAGCAAGCATGTGCTACAGGGTTCTATGATTTAAAATTAGGAGAATGTAAAAGTCTGGGTCTTCAAATACAGACTAGCCATTTAAGAGGTTGGAATAACTGTGGCCTGAAAGAGCTAGGACATTGTCTAGTGGGAAATAGAGTGATCATTTGGCAAGAGGTCCAAAGTAGATGTGGCGACCGGAGTAAGCCTCGATTTTTTGAATATATACAGATTGTATATTTTTTTAATAGATTCAATCTTTCTTCAAGTGCCGGTCCATCTAAGCTCGTGACTGCCCTACTGGGAGCTAAATTAAGAGAGGTGGGAAATTGGTACCGTCTTTTATGCTCCCAAAGGGAATCAACCCTTGTCGAGAAATTTCTAGAAAAAGTCACCCAGGAGACACAATGTACACTCTCGAATCGGGACTGACAGGCCATATCACAGTTAGGGAGTAAGGCCCTCAGAACAGCCAACTTTAAAAGAATGGCTTTTCTGTCCTGATGGATGGCATATTATACACCGAAAGCACTACATAAAATATGTCCAGAATTGGAGAATAGATGCTTTCGCTGCCAGGCAGAAGGAAGGAGAGATTGGCTTCATACTTTTTTTACTTGTCCAAGGTTAGGGCAATTTTGGGAAAAGATCTTCGCGACCTTAAGTCAGGGGATCCAGAAAAGATTAGATCCCGAGGCAGATGTAGCTCTCTTCGGTATTAGTAGGCAAGGCGCAAACCTGGCAATGACAAGAGGTGAGGAGACATTTATAGCAATTGCCTCCCTTGTAGCACGCTCTCTGATACTTCAGATTTGGAGGTCTTCAAACTACCTACTTATGTGGGATGGCTAAATAAGATGAAACTAACAAGGAAATTCGAAGAAGCGTATGCAAGGAGAGTGGGGGCTACTAAAATGTTTACTGCTGTTTGGAATTTTAACGCGAAGTTAGAGAGCACGCTGGAAGAATAAGATTATATTGTATTGCATGTTTTGTTTAAAATGAAAGGGGGTTGATAAAAAAAAAATGCACTTTAATATTGCACTTTAGGATGGGTAGTTTAGGAAGATGAAGGAAAGTTGGCACTGGATGCACTTTACTACTTTAAGTACTGCACTTTAGAATAAAGTAAGGATATTAACCACAGTATTTTATAAACATTGTATCCAGTCGAGATATTGCTGGAACATGCCATACTGCACTTTATAAGTGTATGCTTTATTCAAATGTTTTTCATATGTATAAAAATGAATATTGGTCTAATGGTGTTTTAATTCCCTGTTTTTAGATATGGTTGTTTTTCTTTTTATGCTTCTGCTCAATGAAAAAAAAAACAACATTATGCTGAGAGGGTGAAGCTTTATACAGTTTAATTTCACCACCTTTTCTGGAAAGAATTGGACAGATGCACATACAACTATTTTATGTGGGCTACATGCAGCTATGTCAGAGATGAATTATGTGTAAGCTTTTGACAATACTAAAAACCTAATTATTAGGATTACTCCAAATACATCAGGCTACACACATGTTTAATTCAATGAGGAACAAAAACCCCACCATTGCCTACACATCACAGTTATATACAGTAGCTGGAGAGTGATGCACCCCAACTGAGAAACATCCTCTAGCCCAGGCAGAGGAAAATGCCTTTTTAGCTTAATCATCCTCAGTTTGTTTGAGTGATGCTGCTAGTTTTTTAAGTCTGTTCACTGGGACTCTTCTACCCAGGCTGCAGTACACTGCTCTTACCCCTAAACATGTTGAAATAGGCAATGGCCCTAACAAGCATAATTACATTACCTGTAAGTCCCTAGTATATAGTAGAAAGTGCACCCAGGGCCTGTAAGTTAAATGACATTAGTAAACTGCAGCATACCTCGTGCCACCTCTAGAGTGTCATCTGACGTGACTGCAGATGTAACCTACAAATTCAACCTGTCAAAATAACTCCTTTTGACAAGCTTAAACCCTCTTTTTAAATATGAATGTCACCCCTAACTAAGCTTTACTGTACAACAAGGCAGGGTTTGTGATATTTTGAAGTAGGACTGTGGCAGGGCAAGCATGACAGACTATGGCAGGGACCTCGACTAGCATTCTAGTCGTGGCGGTGGCCCTGCCCCCGCATCAGCAGCAGCAGACTCATAGGCCACCTCTATGAGTGGTGAGGGAGAGTGATAACGGACCTGGATGTGGATCAGCATCAACAGTGGTGCGGCAAGAAGACGGAGGTGAGGAAAAGTACATCGGCACACCAGGAGGGAACGGCGGTCTGGGCGAAGACAGCGGAGGGAGCCGGTCGAAGGAGCCTGAGCCGGCTACGATGTCATCTGTCCTGGCAGTGTGGACTTCAGAGACGGCTGCAATGCTGGAAGAGGCGGAGGAGCTTTCAGAAGGAGCTGGCGGTACTCCTATCATCCTGGGGAAATGTGAGAAGGATGAGGCTGCTGCTGCTCTTCAAAAGGGTCACAGCCTCAGGCTAGTGACCCGGGAGGGGGCGTGCACATTGGCTTAGTGGACGTACTTGGTGGGGATGTGACATGTCTCTTGGTGATTTGTGCATGTGTAATGTGGTATTATATGTGCACTTTAAATAGATTCTTTTGGCACTCTTATTCTTTGTTTCTGTGCACCATACCTTTCTATTCCCTCACAGGTGAGAGGGAGTGGTGTGGAGGTGCATTATCGTCATGGGCACCTGGCGAACACCTGTAAATTGTGAAACACTGGGGACTATGTTACAGAGCCCTTTACAGTCACAAAGGACTGATGAGAGTGGTCTCTCAAGGCACGTCTTGGACAGGGGATCCTGTCAGGCAGACATCTTACTATGGTGTTATTGGTGAAAGGATTTTACATATTTTATGACCTGATAATTAAGACCTCCATCTTCTGTTTCCCCAAGGGTGCAGTCCAACCACTGAGGGAGCATCAAGGGAGATTATCCAAAGAAGGCCTGGATATATTGAACAGAGAACCTCAGATGAGACATAGGGCATGTACAGCTTGGTGGCTCCCTTTAATGACACTTGTTAATAAAATCCTCACATAAATCATCAGGCTGGTTTGGGTTGTGTCTTACCTTCCTGTAACAAGGGCACCACTGCGTTCATCAATAAACTACCCACTGAATTTTATAATGGCTGGGAACACTGTGAGACTCCATAGGCTGAAAGCCCCTGGGTCTTTCAGACACAATTTGTGCCTATTGACATCAACAGAAATCTGATTTATTTGTTTGCTTTTATTTACACAATCCTGTCTTGTTATCAATGGTTTTGGACATGTGGCATAACATTATATATTACCATGAATGTTACGAGTTCTTTTTAAAAGAAGGTTACAGAAATTGACATGAAACCGTTCTAACAAAAAGTAATTAGGCCAGTGGATTGTGAAAAATTAAGGAATTTGACACATTATTTCTGGCTTTTTGCCAAGAGATCATATTTTGCCAAAGGAAATTGCATAGCAAACTACATGCCTAGGCTTTATCTCACTAACCAATTTGAATATTCCATTAGATCCATAGGCTAAATTAATGCACTTTCCAGATTGGAAATGGGGAAGAGTTTTACCCAATGATGTTACTAATAAGTTAACGAAAAGATGTAATCAAATGCATTCATTCTGGTCAGTCCACACAAACCAGTGTACAAAATGATTCCTGTCAAAGACCCTTGGGGGCATATTATCAACGGCCAGCGATAATTATCGCTGGCCGTGCTTAGCGACAAATTTCCTATCGCAGGCTATCTCTGGAATTTATCGCCCTGGTAGCGCGTTATTAACAACGCGTTTCTCCAGGGCGATTAAAATTCCAGAGATAGCGAGGTTATCGCCGTTTTGCAGGGAACATCGCTGGTTTTCCAGCGATGTTCCCTGCAAACGGCGATACTTACTGCTGATACGACCCTGTGGTCGTATCAGCATAATCCACCCCTATGTCAAACATAGGTAAGTCAGGATTTCAGCATACGTTAGATTTTGGCGAAAACTGCAGTTTTCGTCAAAATCTAACGTATGCTAAAATCCTGTGGGCTGCCTTGTAAATATCGCGATGTGAACATCAGCGATATTTGCAAGGTAGTCCATCCGAGTACGCCCAGTGACGCCCACTTTGCATCTCATTAGAGATGCAAAGCTGGAGTGTTAAGGGAAAGAGCGCTACGGCAAGGATTCACGCGATAGCGTGACCTTGCTGATATGGCGATAAAATTATCGCCGCTTTTCGACAAACGGATGCAAAATCGGCGATAATTTTATTGCGCCGCTATGACAATATGCCCCTTGGTCTTTTAAATAATAGTGTGATCTAGACCTTCACCTGTCATTGTTATCCCCAGTAGTCTTGAAAAATTGTAACAAAAATGATTGTTAAGATATGACCTTAATGTGGTGTAAAATGGATGATGAAAATACAAGATTGTATTAATTCAGTTGGCATTCCTTTAGTTTTTGCTCCAATAAGAAAAACAAGAAGCATTCTTCCTGTTTTGCTTTATAGTTTGATCCAGAGAGGTAAGTATATAATGAAAAAGAAGCTGCTATTTGTATCAGGACTATAGATAAGATGCTATTTACATCAAGATTAATGATAAAGCAGCACTAATGATCCGATTATGATTTTGGCAGTGCTGCGCGGGATCTGCATCAGCACAGCTCCACCAATGCCGTGCAGGGACCGCCCGCCAGATTACGAGTACAACTTGTGTCTGGCAGGCTTTCCTTGTGTTTTCTTTTGCCTTCCCCAAGGCAGTGCCCTGAAAACGGGCAGCGCAATGGAAACTCAAAAGAAGTTCCAGAATGGCATGGACTGTGAAGTCCATGCTGCATTGGAGCTTGGGGTGCATGCAAACAGGGGGGCACATGTTGTGCCCCCCTGAATGCATCATGCACACAAATTAAGTTACTCGAGAATTATATTCAGTTACGTTACAGTGTCCCTCTTAGCACTACTTAATAGGAGTGCTGGACATAAGAAAAGTTTTTTTGATATGTAAGCATGCAGCATTGCATGTTAATGTGATATTATGACACTGCACACCTGAGAAAATCGTTAAAAAGCTTTTCTCTACTGAATTGTGAGACCAGCTCATGGCCTTAACCCAACGTAGGGCCTTCAATTCCCACGGAAGAAGGGTTTAGGGACCCCTGTAGTCACAGTCTAAGGATAGAAATTTGGTAAGAGAAGTTCAAGTTAGGCCATCACACACTTGCATTCAGAAATATCCAGGGAGAAACTCCCTTCACTCATTCGATTTCCTACTGCCTCAAGGTGCGTCCCTCGCCATACACCTACGTTCGTCTACCACTACCTCCAGATGATGTTGGAATGGAAGGGACCTGTGGCTGATTGTAAGCACCGGTGCACCTGTTTGTTTTCCAGTGTCTGAAGCAACGCCTGCGTGGGGTGCGCGTAATGACATTGCGTCCCCAGCCGGTGCTGTTATTCCATAGGTGCATGGGAGTTAGAAGCATTTTTGTATAGAAATGCCGAGTGGCATTGGCAATATACTTTTAGCTTCTCTCAGTATGTTTAAGAGGTTACCGGGGTGTGCACGCTGTTTGTACAAGTGCATTCGTGTAAGATGCACTTGTATCTTTTATGTTTAAAGCAATGACTGCCTGGGGTGCACGTGATAACGTAGCTTTCCCGGCCATTACTTTTTTCATAGGATCAAAAGAAATTGTGGTTCCTATATCTCGAAGCTGTCAAATCATAATAAACTTCTCTCAGGCTGTTTAAAGAGGTATCATGATGTGCCGAATTACTAACGTTTGGATATTATGTTTTATTAGAACATTGGAATGTGGAGCACTCCATTGAATACAATGGAGTGCTCTGTGCTTCTACGAGCCGATAAAAGCCTGCAGAGCAACATTCCACGTTGTTTTTGTTCACAGCTGTTGCTGTGAACAAAGGCCTCTCTGAGCCCGAGGGGTTTTAAACCCCCTCGAGCTCCGTGAGGCCTTTGTTTTATTTGCTAGAACATTCTGCCCTCTAGTGGCAAAATGTTCTAATACCCTTATAGCCCGCAGTAGCGGGCTACACCTGCCATTAAAGTCCTGGTCCCGGTGGGCCACTACCCGTGTGGCAACTGTGTATCATGTCAATTCACAAGAGTCACAAAAGAGGTTGATATAAAGACAGGGAGACCTTGGATTCTTACGAATTTGACCAACTGCAACAGTGAAAATGTTGTAGACCTAATTACGTGCCCAAGTGGTCAATTTTATGTGGCAATGACCACGCGCAAACTAAAGACATGAATCAATGAACACAGAAGTACAATCCGATGCAAACGGAATAACACAAAATTGACACGCCACTACCATGAACAAGGTCATTGGGACATGGATTTGACATGGGTGGTCCTGGAAAATGTCAATACAAACTACTCAGACATTTAAAAAAAACTTCTGACCTGAGAACAGCGATGGGTATACCACCTAAGGACATGGGGGAAAGGACTGAATGATGAGATCCCTTGGCTACAAATCACATAAAAAGAAGATGGTCATTATCATGAAGCATACAACTCTAAGTATTTGAAACCACACTATATGGCTAACAGCTAGAATGTAACTCCAATTAGACGTTACGATGTAGAATAATATATGACCACGCATATCATACATCATGATCAGCCTTATCTATGGGGAGTACTGATGTGTCATTTCCTGCCATCAATCACTATCTGTTACACCTACATGGATGAGTCATTACCCCCTGTTAGAAATGGGGGTCTCTAGTTGGCAATGGCTGGCCACTGTCCAAGTAGGGACCCTTCTTCCTAAGTCAGAGTGAGAGGGCTACCCTCTTTAATACCCCTGCTCAACCCTGTGGTAACGTAGCACGAGCAGGTAGGCTTATCTCAGAGGCAGGGTGTGAAGCATTTATGACCATACACAGTAACACAGTGAGGAACACTACAAAGGGACACCACACAAGTAGTTATAAAAAATAAGTATCTTTATATAAAGGCAGATTTATCACAAGACCAATAACTGTAAAAGCCACAATACTGTCAAAAATAGGATAGCTGTTGAAGGGCTGTCAAAAATAGTTCAAAGGTTGCAAAAATAAGGTTCAAGTTCAAAGCAGTGGTCTCTGCGACCCTTTCTTTCACAAAGTACCTGGGTTTATAGCAAAACCAACAAAATGTCGCAAATAAGCTGTAGCGATGATTCTCGGCACGCGAGTCCGGCGATGCGTTGAAATCCTTGCCGCAAGGGAGGATGATGCGCCGATCTGCGTGATGCGTGCGGAGACGATGCGACAAACTTCTGCACGCTGGACCGCCGATGCGATGACTTTCTTGCCGTGTGGGAGAAGTCGATGCGGCGATCCTGTTGCGCTGTGCGATCGTGTTGCGATGCGAAGACAAGACGCTCCGCGAGGGAGCGACGAAATTCGGTGCGATGCGATCAAAGTGGCGGACGCACGGCGTCCGCAATGCGATGTCTCGAAGCGATGATTTCTTTAAGGGTTGCGAGTGCGCGGCGACAGCAGCGCGATGATCTTTCCAGTGCATCTCGGCTGCAGCGGCTCGCAAAGGGGCGTCAGCGATGGTTTCGTGTTGCGGGCCCTCGGCGGCAGTAGCGCGATGATTTTCCCAGCGCTCTCGACTGCAGCGGCCCGCAAAGATGCGTTAGCGTCGATTTCCCACACTCTCTTCTCTGATGCAAACTAGAGGCCCTGGAACTCACAGGAGCCTCATCAGCAGATAGCAGTCCTCGCAGGGAGGAAGCAGGAGGTTGGTGGTGGAGTCTGATGTGCCTGAGACTCCAGCAGGAGGCTAGCTCTTTTCTAGCCCTTGGGTAATTGCTTGTAACAAAAATAAAAGTTCTCTCAAGAGTTCCTTTTCCTCTTCTTCAAGGTCCAGTGGTCACTGCTGCAGGCCAGTGCAAGAAACAACACACAAGCACAGGGACAGTCACTTCCTGCAGATTCCTCCAGTGGCACGGACAGAGTTTCCTCTCCAGATCCAAAAGCAATACAAAAAGTAGGGGTTTGAGCACAGATATTTATACCCCAAAAGCCTTTGTTCTTAGAAGCTACCAGTCACTGAACCTAGCCAGAACCAGTTCTGCTCAGGCCTGGAGCACTTTGTTTACCAGGCTGCATCCTTCCTTTCAGAAAGAGGGGTCTGCTAGCAGACACACAGTGGGAGGTGGAGCCAGCATTCACCTTGCCAGGCACAGCCCTATTCAGGTCAAGGAGCCACCCCTCCCCACACTCTAAATGCAGGTCTCTCTATTCAACCCAGGTCTGACTCAGCCTGTCCTGCCCCTCTAAAACCAGACAGCCAATACACATAACGGCAGAGAACACTGGAAGGCTTAGGCAAGAAAATACCTACTTTCTAAAAGTGGTATTTTCAAACACAGAATATAAAAATAAACTTCACTAAAAGATGTATTTTAATATTCTGAGCTCAGGCATACTAAATTCGTTTTTCTACCATGTCCCTGGGGTCAGTTAGGACTATAGAATGTAATAGTCAAACTGCCCATTCTAGCCTATGAGGAACAGGTAGCCTTACAGTAGTGAAAAACGAAATGGGGTGTAATTCACTACCAGGACATGCTACATACAC
Organism: Calotriton arnoldi; assembly: GCA_963921515.1. Lineage (NCBI taxonomy): Eukaryota > Metazoa > Chordata > Amphibia > Caudata > Salamandridae > Calotriton > Calotriton arnoldi. Next base: position 211,857 of record CAWUFW010015354.1, on the reverse strand, counting down.
CAAGGCATGTCCTACCTTACACATACAATGCACCCTACCATAGGGGTGACTTACAGGCTGCCAAGGGAAGGTTCAGGGGCTGGGAAGTGAGTGCACTTCACAGCCAAGATGGCAGTTCTGGACTGCACACAGACACTGCAGTGGCAGGTCTGAGACACACTTTACAAGCTGCTTCTGTGGGTGGCACACATCAGTGCTGCAGGCCCACCAGCAGCATTTGGTTTACCAGCCCTGGGCACACATAGGCCACACTACTAGGGACTAACAGGTAAACCAAATAAGCCAATCAGGGATATACCAATTCACATAGACATATTCACACAGGGAGCATTCGCGCTGTGACACTGAATGGCAGTGGCACAGCGCCCAGAGCATCTAACACCAGTAAAACAGAGGAGACAACAGCGAAAAATGGAAGGGAGACCCACGCCAATGGTGCCAGGTCTAACACCCCCTATATATAGAAAGATAACAAGTCCCAATAAACGAGTAACCCCAAAAAAGAGTACACTTGTTATAGGTATAAAAGCCCAATTGAGAATAGATCATTAAAACAGGACAAATCAGACATTCCCGGGCTCTTGATCCTACCCTAAGAAATGTGACTGGACACCGCCATGTTACACCGTCATATAAGGGTCAAGTGAGCAAATGAATGATGGATTAAACCCAGATCCTTGTGACTGGGGGTGAATGTTTGCATTGTTCAACATTCCGTCCATCAATTGTTTCTTTTGCATTTGTCACTCTAAGTGGGAAGGGTATGCCCAGACGTGGGTCCCGTGCTCACTGCACCACTGGATTCAAGCTAGCCTGGCTGATGAGGGGTGATACCCCGAAACCGGTCCCAAGATGCTTGTTTCCGGTCCAGGGAGGACCTGGCTTGGCAGTTTGGGATGGACAGTTCCCATAAGGAACAGGGTCAATACTGATTTGCATATGGCTGGGTCCAAACTGGTGTGGCGAGCAAAAGAATGATGGATTTAACCCAGATCATTGTGACTGGGGTGAATGTTTGCATTATTCAACATTCCGTCCATCAATTCTTTTCTTTTGCATTTGTCGCCCTAAGTGCGAAGGGTATGCCCAGATGTGGGACCCGTGCTCACTGCGCCACTGGATTCAAGCTAGCCTGGCTGATGAGAGGTGATGCCCCGTAACCGGTCCCATGATGCTTGTTTCCGGTCCAGGGAGGATCTGGCTTGGCAGTTCGGGCTGGATTGTTCCCATAAGGAACAGGGTCAAGACTGATTTGCATATGGCTGGGTCCAAACTGGGGTGGCGTGGTTATCAAAAGAATGATGGATTAAACCCAGATCCTTGTAACTGGGGGTGAATGTTTGCATTATTCAGCATTCCATCCATCAATTGTTTTTTTTGCAGCGGACTCAGTAGAGTCACAAGGCAGAAACATGTTGACGATGGCAATAGTGGTGATGGGTTAATAGTTACCCTTATCCCCACATTTTTATCTTTTAATACCAAGTGGTTTATCCAATGAATAAATACAATTTAGGATGCACATTGGTTTTCAATTCACTGTTTACACAGGCCCATTCTAATTTAATAGTGCCTCCCTGTCTTCAGGTGTAGTCCCACTCTCCCTCAAACCGGGTTTTTGGAGAGCAAGGGTTGTCCTATGATGAAGCATGACACCTGGTGGTGTGTGAGGACAACCTGTTACATTTTTTTGTATGTCCAGCACTCCTATTAATTAGTGCTAAGAGGGACACTGTAACGTACCTGAATATAATTATCGGGTAGCTTAATTTGTTTGCATATAGTAAGATGGAGGCCAGCTCTCCCTTGAGACACCGTAGCCTCTAGTTCCCTCCCCTGGATACCCCTGGGGGCGGGTGTTGACGCCCCTGCATTGCATACCCATAGCGGCTGGAGCATGGGGGTCCTGTAGGGCCCCCATTGTTTGCCCTCCACCAGCCTTTTCATAGCGGTGAGCCCACCATGAAAAGGCTGGCGGAGGGGAAACTCATAATATGCTCGGAGGACTGCGGCGGCCCTGCCTTGCATATTACATAGGCCTGTGTGCTGTGCCACTGCCAGAGAACGGCGGTTCCCTGGCATAGCCGGTGCAGCGGTGGACGGTCAAAAAGCCGCCTCAGAATAGGGTGGATGCATGACCGCCAGCGCTGCGTCACCGCTAGTCTGGCGGTTAAAGACCGCCAGACTCTAAATCGGGCCCTAAGTGATACTTTTCATGTCATAGATACATTTTATTAACACTATCCAAGCAAGTTTATACTATTTCCACTATCAATTCATCAACTTTAAAACTAATTCAAGAGAGGAAGAATACATTCAGACATGTGCCATTACAAGATTGCATTGGAATTTTAAAATGCTTAAATCACATATGGTGTAATGGCCCCTCCCTAATGGAACTTCACACTTTGTACCTTACATTCTTACTTTACATCATTGTGCTACTTTGCCAAAAAGGGCACATTCTAACATCTTTTGTTTATCCAACAGATAGAAGGGTTACCTTGTCCTTCTAATAATGATCCTAACCTAATGTGATTGATAAATAGGACTATTTCTCTGCAGATCATCACCTCTCGTTTCTATGTCTGTACTTGATAAATGGATATGGGGAAAGTAGGAACCTAGGCATAATACATAACACATATCTGCTTCACTGCTGTGAACTTCTGTTTCAATTTCACTGCATAAGCAATGATGATCCTTACCTTTCTAGGTCAGAATACTTACTACTATTTGATATTATCACAGTGAACAGCTTTTCGTGTTTCAGATGTCTGCCCTTGCTTGTAAATTACTTGCACATAAGCCTTGTAACAATCTCATTGTAAAAGCTGTTTGTTTGGCAGCGAGTGAACAGATGAGAAGAGGTGGGACAGTTAGCCACCAGTTGAAGTGGGACACTGAAGCGAAAAGAACGTGCCTGATGATGGGGAGGTAGACAGGGCCTTCTTAGTGTTGATGGCGAAACTCTGCTTAAAAGCACATCGTTTCCAGAGTACAAGGAGTGGTGGGGGACACAGTGTTGGCACTGGTCACTGAAGCAAGCAGTGAATAGTGGCAGGGGGTTGGGCAAACAGCAAACTGTGAGGGAGGGGTGGGGCACACAGTATAGAGCAGAACTTAAAAGAACAGGGGTAGGACAGTGTGCCAAATGGTGGGTGGACAAAATATCGAAAACACAAATATCGTCGGACACAATATTGTGTCAAAAATATCGAGGACAAGAATATCGTGAAGGTCATTTTCTATGGGTAAGTAAAGTTTTACTATATATAACTCCACATATATGTACTTTGACGATATATATATCTTCAAGGTACGTAGATCTGGAGTTAAGAATAGTAAATTGATACCCATCTATTTGCACTTACCTAGTCGATATTCTTGTCCTCGATATTTTGGACACAATATTCTGTCCACACGATATTTTGTTTTCGATATTCTGTCAGTGAACCATGCCAAATGCAGGCAGTGTGCGGGAGTGGCGCATGACACTGGCCAACGAAAAGCACCACTGGTGAAGGGCAAGAGGGAGGGTAGGTAACACAAGTTGCAGCGAGGGCAAGGCATATAGTAAAATTGGCCAAATATTGATACCAATGACCAGATGCAGAATGGGCATGAAAGTCTCCTTTCTGTTGGTGCCCCCCTTTTCCCAGTAAACACTTTGAAGTAAGCAAACAAAATCCAATCACTTATGCATCCAGACATTCCAAACAGCAAATAGCAGTCCTGTGGGATGACCTAAAAGCTCAATGACAATGAAGCAAAGTCAATGGATGAAGCGGCTGACCCAAGGGCCCTTTTATGTATTTTTTGTATATGTTTATTTCCAATAGCTCTTTCAAAAAGTACAATTAAAGTGTTTTTTATGCAAGACCAGTAACATCTCTGTGTGTCAGGCTTTCTTTTGATTCAATTGCATTAAAAACATGCCAGTGCCCATATACTGTTGTTAGCAAAATCGTACAGAGTAGTTAAGGTATGATATAAAACAAATGACTAATATACCAAATCCAACAATTGCAAACTACAACCCAATTTATATATTAGGAGACTGCCACAAATTTGAATAATGTAGGCTTCTCTCCTAACAATTGTCTTCCTAAAGAGTTAAAGTTTTCAGCGCATGTCAAAATAATTGTTAGACATCTAAGCAGAGTTAAAACAATACTTTCAGTTCGGTCACTTTCCATCGTGAGCATGTTGTGAGTCAAATCTCTTCTGACTCTCAACAACAAATTATCCTGAGCACTACTCAGTATATATTATAAAATCAAAGTCCAGTCCGTCTTCTTGTAACTCCAATGTTTATTCCAGGTAGAAAAATAGCCAACACGTGTTTCGTCAGGTCTGATGCATCCGCATCTCTGACTTCATCAGGGCTTATACAATATCTCTCTAGTCCAGACATCCACTGCTTGACATAGACTTAGTCTAAACGCCGTCAAGACGAGTGAGGAGTACTCTCTGCTACTCGGGTTAGAGAAAACGTATTTTGAATTTTGGATATCCTGGATGGAGGCCCATATAAGACTATTGACTGTATATAAGTCTATGTCAAGCAGTGGATGTCTGGACTAGAGAGATATTGTATAAGCCCTGATGAAGTCAGAGATGCGGATGCATCAGACCTGACGAAACACGTGTTGGCTATTTTTCTACCTGGAATAAACATTGGAGTTACAAGAAGACGGACTGGACTTTGATTTTATAATATATACTGAGTAGTGCTCAGGATAATTTGTTGTTTATTGTAGGACCGGATTTTTCTGGTCCAGTTTTGTGGGTACGAGTGGCTGCCCTCTTTCTTGGAGCACACAATTGGATATTTCTGCATATGACTGTGGGGATTACTGTGGACAAACTTTGCGCATAGAGCCTTGCCACATTCAGCTTTTGCTCTTCTGACTCTCGTCCTCTTATATTTACATTAATTTATAGCTCTTCATCCAAAACAAAATAATAAAACATATTGGACATTAATGATTGTTGTTAATTCTTAGAAAAATTTAACGGCACTGTAAATCTTTTTCTTTAAAAAAAATCCATAAAGTAATGAATATAATTATTCAGTTGTGCAGGAAAAGTATCATTTAGTGCTTCAAGCATTATCTATGATGTGTTTATGTAGCACAATGCACTATTAGGGATCTGAACCATGAATTGCTGCTTAACTGTACTTCAATAATAGCACAATTCTTAATTTAGCACATTGGCTTACCATAGACAAGGGAAAAAGGGACAATCTTCCAGAATTTAACATTCATTTTAAGAAGTGACAAGTCAATAATAATGGATAAACTGCCTGTTTTAACGTTCCTGGATTATAAATCCCATTCTTCTTTACGCTGCAAACAACACTAATGCCCTCAAAAGCGGGCAGTGATGATTGATTAATTATTTCTCAAGTTGTATGTGTCAAGCAGAAATGCTGATCAATTTAAACATTGGGTGTGTGTTTACAGCTTTAACATGACAAAGGCACTACTTTTTTCTGAAAGGCTTGGTAGTGCCTCTCTAAGTGCAGATGGATAGAAAAATGCAGGTGTTCATTGGCATGAGGCTTATTTCTGATGTTATCAAGTGCCTCGTGTGATGGTGTGCAAAGTGTAGTGCAGTGACGCTTAACCTGTATCATATGGACCTCTGTGGTTCCACAGCTACTACTCAGGGGGTCCAGGACTGATTAGAAAACGAATTAATATTAGCAAACTGATAAAGTATATGTAAATAAATATGTGCAATAGAAAATGTAAAAACATTTTGTAAATGTAAAGGAATCTGAAATACGAGGCTAGAAATTAAGGGCCTCATTTACTATATTTTGCTGTAGGGCAGCCCATCAAGCCTTCCTGCTGCGCTGCCCTACGGCAAAAGAAAAGGGCAGGAATGTGCTGTATCTAGCAGATACGGTGCATTCCTGTCCTTTATCCCTGTGCTGGTGCTCAATTGGTTGCCATGCGGCAACACAGTCACCTTTGCACCATGGTCCAAGGCTGTCTGCGATGGGGGAATGATTGTTTTTGTGCAGGAAGTGACACCTTCCTGCACACAAACTATCGATGGAGGTGATTTCCTCCTTCTACGTGTGCTGCTGAATGCAGCACACATAGAAAGAGGAAAAAACAAGGAGAAATAACGTTATTTCTTCTCGCTGCGCCTCCCCTATGCCTCCACAGGTTTTTCAGAACTAACTAAATCTAAGAATGTGTCAAATGCCATGGGTGTTACGTGGGAACACCCACCGCAACACCCATGGCATGCCTCCCCCTTGCAGTGTGAGGCAAAGCAGCAACTTGCGCTGCGTTGCCTCACACCATATCGACAAGGCTATGAAAAGCCATGCAGGGTGGCTTTATGTGGCCTTGTAGATATGGCACTGCAATGTGCACCGCTGGGGCATCATAAAAAGTGATGTTTCGGCAGTGCAGGGGCCTTGTAAATGAAGCCCTAAGTTAATATCTTTACCTGGATCCGTTTGAGCAGCTCAAGTATAGCAAACAGAATATAGTATCTCTGATGAGTTACAAGTTAGGAGCAAAAAAGACAAAGTGATATTCGAGAGTCTATCATATTGCTTCATCTTCTTCCTCTTCAATCTTCACATTAAAATTAAAAGCTTATTTTTTTTATATTTGTTTGTGAATTAAATATTTCATTATTTGTGAATTTATTTGATGTATACTAATATCTGTATTTTTATGTATTGTTTTGAAATTGAAATCATAGAAATTGCTTAGGACTGGGTCCCTGTCTTCCAGTAATGACTTAATTGGGTACCTTGGATTCCAGTAATAATTCAGTGGGGGTCTCTCGATTTCAGTAATGGCTCAGTGGCAGTCAAAAGGTTAGGAACTACTGGTGTAGTGGATACACTGTGAGCTGTGTCAGTGCAATTACAGAACAGATGTGTAAAGAAGTAGATAACAATAAGTAATGGAGGGACTGGGATTAATAAAGGCCCAGGACACATACTCCCTTTATCTCAAAATACTATAATACTGTGTGCAGTTCCTATCCAATGCAAGGGATCACAACATAAGGCTCTATGCAAATTGTGGTGAGAAAAAGTGTTTACTTAGCGGAGCAAGAGCCGTCACCCACCCAAAGGGTGGCATGCTTCCTCATCGGGCTAGCTTCTCATTTCCAAAGAGACCAGACAAACTGTTAGGGAAACAAGGAGCTCATATCTAGGCAAAATAAACTTTTTTAGGATAAAATGTCAGAGCTGATAAGATTTGTACCTTTAAAGATCCTAACCTAGAATGTGAATGGCCTCAGGGTGAATAACAGGAGGGAAATAATCCTAGAATATCTGAGGCTATTGGACAGTGAAGTTATAAAATTACAAGAGACTCACTTGTTTCAAGAGGAATGGAAGGCTATTCTAACCCCTTCGCTGCTAGGCCTTTCCCCCCCCTGTGCTAAGCCTTTTTTTGGTTATTTAGGGTAGTTTGCGCTTAGGCCCCTGTAACTTTTTGACCACATAAGGTATCCACGCCAAATTTGCATCCTTTTCTTCCAACATCACGGGGATTCTAAAGGTACCCAGGGTTTGTGGATTGCCCTGGAGGGGACCCAGAAATTAGCCAAAATACAGCTACATTTTGATTTTTTTGGGAAAAATGGGGAAAAAGTGCTGAAAATGAAAGCATCTGTTTTTTTCCCTGCAAATGGTATCAGCAAAGGGTTTATGGGCCTTAAATCACAATCTTCCCAGCTTTCCGAGACTGACAGACTTTTGACCGAAAACAAACATTTTTTACACAGTTTTGGCATTTTACTGGGACATAGCCTATTTTTGCTATTTTTTGTGCTTTCAACCTTCTTCCAGTTAGTGGTACAAATGGGTATGAAAGCAATAATGGATCCTAGACAGCTATACATTTTAGAAAATTAGACAAAATTCTGCATTCAGCAAGGGGTCATTTGTGTAGATCCTTCAAGGTTTCTTTATAGAAACTAATAGTTGAAAATAGGAAAAATTGAAAATGAGTTGAAAAAAACAGCCATTTGTGCCAACGTTTTCACATGTAACTTCTTCTAATTATGACAGATGTTTGAAAGCAATATACCGTTACATCCGCTGGACCTTTCTGGTTGTGGGGATATATAGGACTTGTAGGTTCACCAAGAACCCGACGAACCCAGAGCCAATAACTGAGCAGCGTCTTGCAATGGTTTTTTATTATGTACCGAGTATATAGCAATTAATTTGGGAAAATATATATAGTGAAAAATCGGGATGAAAGACACCTATGTATTTCTGAAATTGGAACAAAATATAAAGTTTAGAAACAGTAGCTATTTGCACATTTCCGAAATTGTGAGTACCCATACTAGCATGAGAATTATAGGACATTTTTCAAAGTGACTTCTTTTTACACATTGTCTTTCACTTGGAAGGCAGAAATACATCGAAAGTCAATAGGTAATAACAGTTGCTCTACAATTCTCTGTTACCCTAAGTCTCCCGATAAAAATGGTACCTCACTTGTGTGGGTAGGCCTAGTGCCTGCGACAGGAAACGGCTCAAAACGCAACGTGGACACACTTCATTTTTACAGTGAAAACTGACCCTTTTTTTGCAAAGTGCCTAGCTGTAGATTTTGAACCTTAGCTCTGCCGGCACCTAGGGAAACCTAGAAAACCTATACATTTTTGAAAACTAGACACCCAGGGGAAACCAGGATGGGGTGACTTGTCTGGCTCTCACCAGGTTCTGTTAACCAGAATCCCTTGCAAACCTCAAACTTTGTCAAAAAAATCACATTTTCCTCACATTTCTGTGGTGGAAAGTTCTGGAATCTGCGTGGATCCACAAAATTCCACCCACCCCGCATTCCCCAAAGACTTCCTAGAAAAATGGTACCTCACTTGTGTGGGTAGGCCTAGTGCCCGTTCCTGGAAACGGCCCAAAACGCATTGTGGACACACCACATTTTCACAGTGAAAACTGACCCTTTTTTTGCAAAGTGCCTAGCTGTAGATTTTGAACCCTAGCTCTGCCGGCACCTAGGGAAACCTAGCAAACCTATACATTTTTGAAAAATAGACACCCAGGGGAATCCAGGGTGGGGTGACTTGTCTGCCTCTCAAACTTTGTAAAAAAAAAAAAAAGAAATTTCCTCACATTTCTGTGGTTGAAAGTTCTGGAATCTGCGTGGATCCACAAAATTCCACCCACCCCGCATTTCTCAAAGTCTTCCAAGAAAAATGGTACCTCACTTGTGTGGGTAGGCCTAGTGCCCGTGACAGGAAACGGCCCAAAACGCAACGTGGACACACCACATTTTCACAGTGAAAACTGACCCTTTTTTTGCAAAGTGCCTAGCTGTAGATTTTGAACCCTAGCTCTGCTGGCACCTAGGGAAACCTAGAAAACCGATACATTTTTGAAAACTAGACACCCAGGGGAATCCAGGATGCAGTGACTTGTCTGGCTTTCATCAGGTTCTGTTATCCAGAATCCCTTGCAAACCTCAAACTTTGTAAAAAAAAACACATTTTCCTCACATTTCTGTGGTGGAAAGTTCTGGAATCTGCGTGGATCCACAAAATTCCACCCACCCCGCATTCCCCAAAGTCTTACAAGAAAAATGGTACCTCACTTGTGTGGGTAGGCCTAGTTCCCGCAACAGGAAACAGCCCAAAACGCAACGCGGACACACCACATTTTCACAGTGAAAACTGACCCTTTTTTTGCAAAGTGCCTAGCTGTAGATTTTGAGCCCTAGCTCTGCCGGCACCTAGAGAAACCTAGCAAACCTATACATTTTTAAAACTAGACACCCAGGGGAATCCAGGATGGGGTAACTTGTCTGGCTCTCACCAGGTTCTGTTACCCAAAATCCATTGCAAACCTCAAACTTTGTCAAAAAAACACATTTTCCTCATATTTCTGTGGTGGAAAGTTCTGGAATCTGCGTGGATCCACAAAATTCCACCCACCCCGCATTCCTCAAAGTCTTCTGAGAAAAATGGTACCTCACTTGTGTGGGTAGGCCTAGTGCCCGCGACAGGAAACGGCCCAAAATACAACGTGAACACACCACATTTTCACAGTGAAAACTGACCCTTTTTTTGCAAAGTGCCTAGCTGTAGATTTTGAACCCTAGCTCTGCCGGCACCAAGGGAAACCTAGCAAACCTATACATTTCTGAAAACTAGACACCCAGGGGAATCCAGGATGGGGTGACTTGTCTGGCTGTCACCAGGTTCTGTTACCCAGAATCCCTTGCAAACCTCAAACTTTGTCAAAAAAACCACATTTTCCTCACATTTCTGTGGTGGAAAGTTCTGGAATCTGCGTGGATCCACAAAATTCGACCCACCCTGCGATCCCCAAAGTCTTCCGACAAAAATGGTACCTCACTTGTGTGGGTAGGCCTAGTGCCCACGACAGGAAATGGCCCAAAACACAACATGGACACACCACATTTTCACAGTGAAAACTGACCCTTTTTTTGCAAAGTGCCTAGCTGTAGATTTTGAACCCTAGCTCTGCCGGCACCTAGGGAAACCTAGCAAACCTATACATTTCTGAAAAGTAGACACCCAGGGGAATCCAGGACGGGGTGACTTGTCTGGCTGTCACCAGGTTCTGTTACCCAGAATCCCTTGCAAACCTCAAACTTTGTCAAAAAAAACAAATTTTCCTCACATTTCTGTGGTGGAAAGTTCTGGAATCTGTGTGGATCCACAAAATTTCACCCACCCCGCATTTCCCAAAGACTTCAGAGAAAAATGGTACCTCACTTGTGTGGGTAGGCCTAGTGCCCGTTACTGGAAACGGCCCAAAACGCAATGTGGACACACCACATTTTCACAGTGAAAACTGACCCTTTTTTGCAAAGTGCCTAGCTGTAGATTTTGAACCCTAGCTCTGCCGGCACCTAGGGAAACCTAGCAAACCTATACATTTTTGAAAAATAGACACCCAGGGGAATTCAGGATGGGGTGACTTGTCTGGCTCTCACCAGGTTCTGTTACCCAGAATCCCTTGTTTCCCCTTTCCAACGATACCTCTCCCATGTGTTTCGCTGCTCGGGGGGCTGAGATAGCCCCACAAGCCCCGAAACTGTTTTGTTTTCATTGTAATGACGACAGCGTGCCATGCGCGCGATCGTCATTTCAATGAAAACCCCTAACAGGCCTCGGGAGGTTCCCCACCTCCCAAGGAAAAAAAAAATGGGAAATCCCTCTGCTGTCTGCAGCAGAGGGATTTCCCTTGCCTGTACTCATGACGTAATGGTTCCGTCATGAGCACAGGAGAACTGGTGCTCATGACGGAACAATTCAGTCATGAGCATCCAAAGGGCTAAAGAAGCAAATCATGCTGTGTTAAGGGAGGTGGCAATCCTGATTAGAAATTCTGATAGAGCTGTCTTGGGAGAATATATTATAGATTCAGGGGAGCGATGGCTGATTGTAAAAGCAAACATATATAGTACATGGAATGCTTTTGTGGGGTATTATGGGCCAAACATCGATGATCCCGCTCCCTTCAGGCTCTGTATAATCAGCAGTTGGAGGTTAAAGCCCCTATACAACTAGGTGGTGATTTTAATTTATTTTTGGACCCGAACCTAGATAAATCTACTAAAAGAGATACGACAAGCTCCCCTAAAATGAGGATGTATGTTAGGTAAGTAATGAAAGATTTGGGGCTAATTGATATTTGCATTTATAGAGCTACTAGAAATAAAAGTTTCTTTTTCCATAATAAAAAGTATGGGCACACCTCTAGAATGGATTTCTTTTTGGTAGATATTAGACTAAGCAAAAAAGTTAAAAAAAGTGGAACATACACCAGAACGTCTTTCAGACCACTCTGCCGTGAGTTTAGAATTACTTCTTGATAAAATGCCAGTTCCTCATAGATGTTCCCTGAATAGAACATTATTGTTGGATCTAGGAGTACTTGATAAACTGAAAAGATACAACTGAATTTTTTCAGCTAGATAAAGATTTGCGCCCTCCACTCATAATTTGGGACACATATAAACCCTTTATTAGAGGAAAGATAATTAATCAGGTAGTAAATAAACCTAAGGAAACACAGAATAGATTAAGAAACCAGATGTCCAGATGTATGAACACATTTTTCCATGGACACAGAATGGGTAAAACTGTTTGATACATCTGGCCCCTAGAAGCTACAATTCAGAGGCTTCAGAAGGAGGCAGGGAAAAAACATAAAGCCCAGGATCAGATGGTTGTGGGAAATAAGATCAAAATCCCAAAAGCTGATATTGCAAACTATTTGGAAGTTATATTTTGAAGCAAATGGGAGGCTAGCAAACTAGCCCACTTTGAATATGGTGATTGTTGTGGTAAATTATTGGCTTGGAAAATGAAGGTGGAACAGGCCAAGAACAATATCAAAGAAATTGCAATTAAAGAAACTGGCAAAAGATGTAAGGAGGACTTGGATCTAGAGCAGGCTTTCACCAGTTTTTTTTCCTAGAGTTATACACAGAGGATCTAGTAGCTTAAAAGAACCACATAAGGAACTGTTTTAGGGGCAATGCTATGCCGACACTGAAAGCTGAATTAAAGCAGAATTTAAACCATGGGATCAGTATATAGGAGATGCAGGTAGCAATCAAATAACCTAAAGGGAGGGAAAGCAGCCAGCCCGGATGGCCTACCAAATGAGTTGTTTATGGTCCTGAAAGATGAGCTGTTCCTGGCCTTAATCAAGCTACTAAATGGTGCTTTCTCCAAAGGTCACGTTCTGCCACACTCCTGGGATGAGGCTACAATCCGCATAATTTTAAAACCAAATAAAGATCCTAAGATCTGCGGATCATATAGACCAATCTTGCCACTTAATAGTGATTATAAAATCTATATGCAGGTGCTAGCGAGGCGATTTGAGTGGGTGATCGGAACTTTAGTTCATGAAGATCAAAAGAGTTTTATTAAGGGAAGGCAACTCCACGAGTTAACGCATGATTTGGTTGGTGTAATAGATATGGTTACAGAAAATAAAACTGCACTAATGGTATTGACCTTTGTCGCTGCCAAGGGCTTTGATAGGGTGAGCTGGCCTTTCTTGCATCATAAAAAGTCAATAATATGACAGTGAAGAGGAATTTGCAAGGGCAATTGCTTTAATTTATAAAAACCCAACAGCTAGGATTGTAGTCAATGGAAATCTAACCAAACAAATTGATATACAGAGAGGGATGTGGCAGAGGTGCCCGCTGTCACCGGTGCTTTTTAATTTATATATTGAGCCTCTAGCAAAACAAATCAGGGAGAGTTCGGATATCATCCCCTTTGAATGTAATGGGTGAGTGAAAAAAGTTGTGTTCTACACTGATGACCTGATGGTTTATACAAGGGATCTAGCAAGTTCCCAGTAATATTGAGTACTTTGAATGATTTTGGGAATGTTTCCAGATATCTGGTTAACCAGCAAAAGACAAAAATAATGGAATGGAATTCTCACTGTGATAGTCCTCTTGTGAAAAAGGAAAAAAAGATACCCAGGGATTCAGGTACTATATGAGTTAGATAAAATGGCCCAGGTCAATTTTGATAAAACAATGACACGAACCAGGAAATTACTAAGATCATGGGGCTGTCTCCCTCTTTCCATTATAGGAAGGACTAATATTTTTAAAATGGTGAAACTCCCAAATTCACCTTCATATTTAACGTGATACCAGAGTGGTTTAAGAAGTTACAGGGGTGGATAAGCAGCTTTATATAGTCATCTAAGGGGGTGAGAATTGCCTGGAAGTAACTCCATAGGAATGAAAAGGTTTGAGGTATAGCAAGCCCGTACTTTCGGTTGTACTGCTGGGATCTTCAGCAAAGGAAAATAAGAACCATGCTATCATATAGTCTCTCCTTTCCCTCTCTGTTTCAAGTTCTGACAAACAATTTGCCCCAAGGAGGTGATCACTTCCTTTTCAAATTTGGTCACCCTAAGGGGCATATGTACAAGAACTGCCGTTAACTAAGGTTAGCGGAAGTTAGTGGTAGTAATCTTAACGCGGCCCATCGCCGAAAACTATCGCCCTGTTAGTGATGTATTTACAATACATCGCTACATGGCGGTAGTTTCAGGTAGCCACAGTGAAAACTGCCGCTAACACTAGCGTGAAGGTGATACAAATACTGATGTTAGCGGGCAAAAACTGACAAAAGGCCAATTTGCGGGGAAAAAACTCACGTTAGTCAGCCCAACGTGACTTTGTTTTGCCTCTAGAGGGAAAAATTGCCTATAAGTCCACCTCCAATGAATAATTGGAAATAAAACCAATGGAGTACAGTACAGGGAAACAACCCCCCAAACCCTCCAATGGCCAGGATGACCTGCCAGAGTACCAGGGGAAGAGGAAAATCAGGGCTACATTTATGAAAAGAGATGCATCGCTGGGCAAAACCAGTGATGCTTCACTTTTCATTGCGCAGTCCTTGCAACTCCATGACATCCAAAACCTTGAAAGCGCGGACAGTCCCCTAGAGCCTGGAGGCCTCGCTGGGCCTGAGTCTGGGACCTGGAGTGGGAGGAAGAGGTGCTGTGGAGTTGCTGGGCCGTGGCGGTAGACATTGAGGCATCGGTGATCGTCCTTACCTGGTGGTGAAGTCTGGCAGGTCGCATGAACACATTTTGCTGACCTGTGTGAGAAGACCGCCTGGCGCCCCTTGGAGCTGTGAATGGCAGAGGCGCTCCTGCACACCAACGTAGGGAGGTCTGCACTGCATCGCATACCACGTGCCATCACTACACCGGGGTGCACAGAGGAGATTCCCAATGGTTGGCCGCGCATCTCTGCATCACAGGACGGAGGAGGTGGTGCTGCCCGGATGCTGTGGAGGGTGACGCCCATGAGCTGCGCCGAATTTGTGTGGCGGGAGCACTGCAACTTGTCGCCTAAGGGGGCCCTGATTCATCACCTGCAACAGAAGGTTCTCCAGTGGACTTTGTGGCGACTGCTGTACCAGGCTTGTGAAATCCCACCTGGCTTAGACTCCTGCTGGCTGAGTCACAGATTTGGAGAGAGTGCAGCGCATTGAGCCCCGGTGTCAATGTCCAGGTAAGGAGAAGGTTGGACGCTTAGCGGAGGAGGCCCGGGGGCGAGTCGGGCCAAGACCTAGCACCTGTGGGTGACGCACACTGTGCCCTGAGCAATCCCTGCGCTGCGGCTGACCTACATCCCTGAAGGCACCGCACAAGACTTGTGGGGGACTTCACTAACTCGCTAAAGTCACTGAGATCGGCCATTGGTGGCAGTGGGTGGCAGGGGCACGGGGTCCGGTTCTGGCCCAGACCCTTGGGTATGCAGCTTGATCCGCTGTTACTCACTGGGGAACTGAGGAACACGGAATCTGGTCGCCACTGTCAGATCGGAAGAGGCAACCGGGTGGTGCTGCCTTTCCTTGCCCCCTGTTAGTTTGCTTATGGCTGTACGGGGGACTAACCCTTAGTGGACTTCCTCTTCCCACAGCGCTGCACCATCTGGTTGCTGCTGCTGCTGTCCCCATCTGCTGCTGCTGGTTCCTCTGACATGGACGTCAGGTGTTTGAGTCCCTCCTCCACCCACAGGCTTGTGCCTGCGCCTCATCCCTGGTGGTCCAGTGGTAGAGTGTCACTGCTCTACAGCTTGGCTGCCCTCCTGTCCCTCTCTTCTGCTGTTCCTGTTCATCTTTCTGCTCTTCTCAGTTGCTTTCCTACCTTCTTCTTTTTTTTATCTTTGCTGTGTTTGGCTTTGTTTTTCCTGTGCTTTTTTGCAGTTCTTTTTTCCCTATCCTCTCCCTCATTGCCGCTGCAATCCCCCGCATCCCCACCCCCTCCAGTGTCCTTTCCCACATTTCCTGCCTCCCAGCTGTCCAGCCCCCCTGCAGCACTACTTAATGGCGGATTCTGTGCGGCCATGCGCAGCGGGCATGCCACTGGTGAGCTGAAGGGAAGCCAAAGGCAAGCCTGTCTGTGTCCGTCTGCCTCTGTACCGTGCCCAGCACCACGGACCCTGCCTCTCGGACACTCCACTGCTACGACCACAGCACCCTCCTCGCCCTCAACCCTGGACGCCACGCCACCTGACATCTAGCATCACCGAAGAATACCCTTGCACCCTGCACCTGCCGAAACTGCAAACGCACCTCCTGCCACATCAGCACCCCAGCATCTCTTGCCGCCCAGCCGACCAACAGTGCACCCGACTGGCTCAACTGCATTCTCCTCAACGTGCGGTCCCTCCACAAATATGCCACAGACACCTGGGACCTCCTCGAAGCCACCTCTTCAGACATCGCCTTCTTCACGGAAACCTGGAGAAACCTCTGCTCCATACCAGACATCGCCATCCCTGACGGCTACAAAATCAGCTGCAAGGACCACCCCGACCATCCAGGAGGAGGCATTGCCATCGTCTACAAAAGCTCACTCTGACTAACCACGCACTCTAATGACCCAACGGTGACCATGGAACATCTCCACTTCCAGATCTGGACCAACCCCAACACCACCCTCCGTGGCACCCTCATCTACAGGCCCCCTGGGCCATGAACCCACATTCAACGATGCCATTGTAGACCTCATTGCACCCCAGGCTCTCCCATCCACTGACTACATCCTACTCAGAGACCTCAAGTTCCACCTGGACAACCCCAGTGACCAGAACACCAACGTCCTCCTGGGGAACCTCGCCAACATAGGACTCAAGCAGCTAGTCACCACACCAACCCAAATAGCCGGACACATGCTTGAGCCCGTCTGAATCCACCAGCGGGAACTTCAACTACAGCCACACCACCGAACTCTCCTGGACCGACCATCATTGTATACATCATGCCTTCACCATGTCCACTGTACACCACCGCCATCATTGCCCCCCCACCCATCGCAGCTGGATCACGGCCACCAAAGAAATTCTCGTCAACTCCCTCAGCACCACCATCCACCAACACTTACAGACAACAACACTGCAGCGCGGAACGTCCACCAATATCTCCAACTGCGTTGACACTCTGGCACCCCTCATGTAAAAGCCAGGCAAACAACACTCCAAGAAGCCCAACTGGTTAACTCCCGCCCTCCACTAGTCCAGACACACCTGCAGAAGTCTCGGGAAGAGATGGAGCCACAACAATACCCCTGAAAGTCACACAACCTTGAAATCCACCGTCAACACACACCACACAGAGGAAGAGGAAAAGGCAGGTGTCCCTTCCTGAACAACATCAATCAACTCCGCAACACCATGGCACAAGGGTGCCTGCGTTGGCGCATGGCAGCCATTGTGCATCAATGTAGGGGAAAAACCTTCCGATAGTTTAAAGCCACTGGTGCATCATTTTCTTGACGTCCTTGCAGCATTAATTTTGCACCACATTGAGCCGTATTTACAAATTGATGCATCTAGGCATATGCGTGACCTTGTGAAGCCCTGTTCCACATTATACCTGCGTCAGGCATGATGTATGCAGGGTGTCCGTTCCCACGCAACCAAGCCTCATAGGAGTGGCGCAGTGTAATCCATCAGATTTCACTGCGACAATTCTAGGATGCCACTGCATCAGAATCGTAAGGGTGACGCAGTGCCACAGGGATAGGCTGGCCCCATGCACTGCTGGAGTTGTGTCATGCTTGTGACACAATTGCAGCAATGTGTCACTTTAGCGCTGACAGATACGTCAGGATTCCAGACGTAACTGTCATTAATTGCGACATGGTGTGCCGTACAGTGAATACAGCGCATCCATGGTGTCACAAGAAGTGCGCAGTGAAAAGTGTTGCAACACTGTTTTGTTGCAGCGCTGCAATACTTTTCATGGATGAGGCCCAGGAATGAGCCCTATCTTATTGATAGTGCACATTCCTGTCCTTTTGTTTTGTCGCAGGGCAGCGCAGCAACATTTCTTGCAGCACTGTCCAGCACCAAATCCTTCTGAAATGAGGCCACAAGTGTTTGCACCAATTTTAAGACCAGCTATTTTCTGGTCTTAGAAAACTGCCTCTAACTGAAGTTAGAGACAGTTTTTTGGGGTTTGCACCATACAAGGAATTCCTTGTAAATATCGCGAAGTGGGGTTAGCGGCAGTGTTTTCACAGGAATGCCCACCTTGCACCTCATTTTCGCTAACATAAGTGGCGATCTTAAAATTCACATTTACGCTGGAAAATTTGCCGCTAACTGCAGTTAGCGGCAACTTGTAAATACGGCGGGAAAAAAAACCTGCCGTAATGTCAAAAAATGGACGCTACGACGGCGTTAAGTTCTTGTACATATGCCCCTAAGCATTTTAAAAAGGTTAGGTTGAGGATTCTGGTTGCTGCCTGCAAGCTTTGGTACCAGGTCAAACGGGTACTGGGGATACCGTATTACAGTGAATTTGCACCAATATGGAACTCACCTGGAACACCAGAATATCTGCAGGATAAACTGGCAGGCCCCTTAATTGAGGCAGGTGTGAATAAATGCGGCCAAATTATGATGGAAAATCTATTGGTCCCCTGGGAATCTCTGACTGAAATTACAAATGAGAGCTCACCCAAATTTAAGTATTATCAATTGGTAAGTTGGGCACACAAAATGGACAGATATGAGAAGGAAACAGAGATTGGAAGGAAAAAATACGAGGAAGCCCCTTCAAAGAAGAGAAGTCTCCAAATGGTATTGGATGCTAGTGCAAGGTGGGGAGGAAGCTTTCACCTTGCCAGTCGAGACCTGGAAGAGGGCCTTGCCGAAGCTGGAGCTAACAGTTTTATGGCAAGTGTCATTGTCTACTTTAAGAGTTTCAGTCCAATCTGCCCCTCTCAGGAAAAATCATCTATTTAAAGTGCACAGAGAGTATTGGACACTAAAGAACTTACCAAGCTAAGGAGGTCGAGAGGTGAAGGCCTGCCTTAAATGTGGTTTGGAGAAGGTGGACAACATTCATATGCTCTAGCAGTGTCCCGTGATCCAGGCTTTCTGGCAAGAAGTGGGTAAGGCACTATCTGACATAATAGGAAAAGAAATAAAGGTAAGCCTACCACTGGTGATCTTTGGTGTCATAAAAGGTGAGGGGTCTCTGTTAAAGCTACAGAAGGAGCAGGTGTCCTTATTATTTTTGTTAACACTGTTAGCACAAAGGGAGATTTACTTGAAATGGGTGGCATCTACACCTCTGGTTTTTATGGATTGGGTAATTTCAGCTCAGCAAGTAAATTGGTTAGAGTACAATTGTTTTTTTAAATAGAGAGTAGAGATGTGGTAATTTTGGGAGCACTGGTCTAGAACTAGATTGAATGACATATGAGCCTGCAAAATGGCTTTTAGCAAAACGTCCAATTATTATGCATTAAAAACAACCAATAAAAGGAGACATACCAGGGCCAACAGAAACCTCTGAAAAATGGTTGTATGAGGTTTTGGACCGGTTAGTAGAGAATTAGGGTTTTGGATCTTCACAAAAAATTCCCCTTTTTCTTTTATTTGCCGGAGCTCTTGCCTCGTATTGCACAAATGAGGACTAAAAAAAATAATAAATAAATAAACTCATAAAGATACAGAATAACAACTGGAAATCCCAGACACCTGAAGAAATTGAGGCTGACCAGTATTAAACAAAGATGCAATTCTGTTACGGCAATACAGAATAATAGCATTAAGATCTGATGCTCAGATAATAGTCTGAGACTCTCTCTACTATACCTTAGTAATCTAGAATTTCAAAGTCCAGAGAATGGTAAGGGAACAAAAGACTCACGAATAAGGGAATTTACATGAAGAAAGTCAGGACAGGACAAAAGAAATCAAGTGGATAAAGGTTAGCATCTCAGAAGCTTGGTCATGAGTCTTCTATGCGTCAGGAATAAGTGTGAGCCTAAGCCACATTTAAGAAAGAATCAAAATGAAAGCATTGAGGTCTAAGCCTCTCAAAGTCCATCCAAATAGCGGGGAATCAGGGAAGATGTTTCTGCAAAAGTTCTGAAGGGGGCAGAAATCAGGAAGGGAGTCGGGAAGCAATTTGAAGTTAGTCCAGGTGGAATAGTATATTATAAAGTGCAAAGTCCACTTAGGCAGCACCCACTTGATCACGCCATCAGGGGTCCATTGTTTTTGTCAAAGTCCAAAGTTGCAGACTGCAACATAGATGGATTGTCCCACACTGGACATGGAAACAATATATCTCTCTCAGATACACGTTGATTGAGGCAGTTGTTAAACAAGTATATTCAATTAGTGCTCTGGCTTTCCATGTACTTTTGTCAATGTCTTTTTCTCAGGCTTTTTCCCCTATCACTAGTACAGTAACGTATCTGTTCTAAACTAACAATGCATGTGAATACCTGGAAAAAACGTCATGTTAGCAGAATATGGAAAACAGTATTTTATGAAATGCAGCATGGTGAAATACAGACCTAAACTGTTAAGTCAAGTTAAACATTAACATGGTGCACATCTAATATGCATTAGCACATTCAAACACAATTTAAACACAAATGAATATCATGTCTAGTGCATTGCATTAAGTTAATACCATACGTAGCATACAGAAAACCTTTAGATTTGATCAGGTGTAAGTATGACTGAGAACTACTTTAAATGCATATATACGTGTGACATTAATGCACACCTTACATAAACCTTTTTGTTTCAGGTACGATCACATTCTACATATATGAGGAAAAGTGTAATCACTGTTTCAAGTCACTAAATTTTATTCATAGGTTATAGC
Organism: Calotriton arnoldi; assembly: GCA_963921515.1. NCBI lineage: Eukaryota > Metazoa > Chordata > Amphibia > Caudata > Salamandridae > Calotriton > Calotriton arnoldi. Next base: position 191,166 of record CAWUFW010015354.1, on the reverse strand, counting down.
AAACATTTAGAAAAGTCAAATCTCCTCTTCAGAAAAAGTACATTATCTACTGAACGATGATGGTTTAATTTCATTAAGACTTCATTGAAACATCTAAATTAGCATTGTTAAACACACACTTCTCTAATGCTACAATAAAGGCACTCTTTAGTAGTAATGTTGAGTAATCTATCTTCACTAATCATTGAATCAAGTAAGAAACGTGCTAAGTGCATGTTCATGTCATGTATCTGTCGTAATTTGTAACGCGTAATGAGTGGGCAACTTTGTGCTGCGCCAATCTCCCCTCTGATCGCGAATGAAACTATCACATCAATGTCTTATCAGATGGACAGATTTCAATCTGGACGTTTTCATCATTTTTCTTCTGGAATCCACCAGAAATGTCATGCCATCATAGTATTTACTCTGTCTATCCTCCAGTTCCATATCTGCTCTCTTTCTTTTCACTCCCTTTTTCACTTGAGCACATCTGTGTACCTTAAGTATTCCAAACAATAATAATCCACAAAGAGCAATTATCACTAAGGGTTTCAGATTGCTTCCAGCAATTCCACTAACTAGATTTTCAAACCATCTGCCTATAGCAGAAAATCCATTCTCCATTGCTTCCCAAGCACCTGTTGCTGTCAACCCTTTCAAATCTTTTTTAGGTCAGTAATGTTGCTAAAGTATTTCTTCAGGTCCTTATTCTTGTCTGGAATATAAGTCCAATGCGGTTGAGCCTTTAACATTTGGCAAACTCCGCCCTCTTTTATGAGAAAAACGTGTAAAGCAAGTCGATTCTGCAAAACCATTGATCAGATTGCAACCATTTCTGTATCTATTACTAAGAGTCCTCCAGCAGTACTAGTAGACAACTTGTCAACTACAGTAGAAAACTTTCTACTCCTGAGTGAGTTGAGTATCACTCCTACAGATGGTATCAAAGCTCCAAAAATATATCCTTCAATTTCACGAGCACTTACACCTCTTTTGGTTCTCACATGTTGTTCCCTTGACGAATCATCAATTATGTCCCACATAATAAATCTGAGGAAAAACTATTCCTATATAACCTGTTGCATACCATCTCTTGGATAACCTGTAAAATGCATGTTTCCCACAAATGTAACAAAATCCAGAACATACGTGATCTGCTCCACATAAATATAAACCTCAATTTCCTCTAACTTCAAATGTATGGTCACATTCACTAGTCCCTACGGAATTTGTGTCAGTTGAGGATTTTGTAATAAAATGCTGCCATATTTCCCACTATTCTGCGTTCACTTTCATCTTTAGCCCATTGTGGTACTTTTGAATGATTTGTTCCTTTTGCCAGTAAGTCTCTCCTTCTGCCTTCTACAGAATCTATGAATTTCTTTTCTACAGCTGTTAAAATACAAGCTAGATTATGTCAGTGTGCATAAGCAGTGTCCACTGGCAAAGTGAGTCTAAAGAAAAGACCCACTATCTCTGTTTTTTTTCCGCATCAGGCTGTCCATTCAAGTGCTTCAGCACAGGGACTTCTGAAAAGACCAAAGGGCTTATTTACAAGCCCCTTGCACCACCAGTGCATCTTTTTTTATGACGCTTCAGTGGCGCAAAGTGTAGACCCATATCTACGAGGCCACTCAAAGCCAATTTGTATGGCTTTTCATGGACTCATAGGTATGGTGTAAGGAAACGCATCACAAGTCACTGCATTACCTTACACTGCATCAAGGCAATGTTCCATGGGCTTTGCGGTGGAGTTTCTCACGTAGCACCCATGGGTTTTGATACATTCCCAGATTTAATAGGAGCTGTAAACCTGGGAATGTGTTAAAAATATACAGCCCCCAGGCGAGGTGTAACAAGGAGAAATACCTTTATTTCTCCTCGTTTTTCTGCAGCACAAATAGAAAGAGGACACATCCTCCCTGGATTGTTTTTTGTGCAGGAAGGTGTCCCTTTCTGCACCAAAACAATCCTGCCAACAAAGCTGTCACCCTTGCACCATGATACATGCATTGGCGCTAGGCACTAAATTGTGCGTCGGCACAGGCAGAAAAGACAGGAATGCACTGTATCTTGTAAATACGGTGCATTCCTGCCCTTTCGAATTGGCATAGGGCAGCGCAGCAAAAAGACTTGCGGCGCTGCCCTATGCCAATCCATTGTAAATGAGGCCCCCAGTCATGATTTGAGTAATAATATTGGAAATTACCCTTTCCATAAAATAAGCTCAGCAACAAGCTACAGGTAATTCCATATGTCAAGGGGAGGTCATGATACTTTATCCCCTCAGAAACCGACGCAGGCAACTGCATACTCTCATTACAGTCCCTTGCATACATAGTATCAACATATTCATAAAGCAGCTTTGAATAAACCTTCAGTTAATAATCTCCTCTAGAAACATCTACATGTTATACCTTCTCATCTATTGCAGGTAAACTATTGTCAGTAGGATGTGGTGTTTGAGGGGCACGTGTAGATTTAGGCTCTTCTATCTGTAAATGATGGGGTATATTCAGGATTATAAGTAAAGCAACTAATACTATTGTCACAACAGCAAATACTCCTGCATTTATATGTGCATTTGTATCTAATAGAGTTTGGGCTCCATGAGTTCTAAGGTAACAGACCATTTAAATAGAAGATTGCAGCACATTCCTTCAGTTAGTTTCCACTAGCGCAACCAGGAAAGCAAAGTTCAAATGTCCTTTCCAGTAAAGTATGCATAATGACCTTTGTAAGACTTCCTTAGCCCTACTCCGTCTTCTTCTAAGGGTCAACCTTACGCTCCTTCACCAACTTGGGCCTTGGTATTCTTCTTTGTAGCAAAGCTATAGGGTTCAGTCCCTAATAAATGTGCAGTTCAAGTTCGCTAATGATCACATCCAGAATAAGTGGACTCAGTCTGTTTAGTGGCAATGCAATTTCAAAACTGAGTACAGCCACAAAGTTCAGTTCAAGGAGGCTCAATTGAATGCAAATTGTTATAGCAAAAGGTGCAAAGGACTTCTCCCAGCCATTGACAGGCAAATAAGTCCATTCAGGTGAAGAGTACCTTGGACAGAGTATCCTTGCTCTCTTGAATCTCCTTACTGTTGGCCCTTCTTCATCACTGTCCTCAGGCCAAATCCTTCAATATCTTCTAGGATAGTGTGGGATATGTGTACTTCAAACAGACAGCCACTACCTATTTCCTGTCGTTTTGTCCACTGGTCTCCAGGTACAATTCATGTTACAACTGCACTAAGCCCTTCACCAGGGTCTGAATCTGGCACAGTCAACTCTACTGGATGAGACCCTCCTGTACCGATTTCAACTGTTGACTGTCTCAGACCCTCCTCAGGCAAAGCAAGTGCTGTCCCAGCAGCTTGCTGATCCCCAACAACGTGACTAACGTGCTCCTCTGTCCCACTGTACCACCGGCATATCAGGAACAGATGCTGTTATATCACCAAGGGGACACAGGACTCTGCGAGTATGGGCAGCATGTACCTGGTAGGCGCCACGCCACCTATGATCCAAGCATGACTAGTGCACGTGCTTCTTCACCATTACCTAGTCAATGGGACTAAGGTCATGGCACTGCTTCTGTTGAATCATCAGTCAAAGGGACAGGATGCACACCTAATATTTATATTTTTCTTCATTTGGTTTATCCTATTTCTCCATGAGTGCGTGCAGACTGGTTTTTAGTGCCATGCCCAGCAGGCACCAAGGGGCATATTAACAATAGACGGCGATAAATATCGCAAAGCGCGCTTAGCGCTTTTTTATTTATCGCCGTCTATCGCTGGAATTTATCGCCCGGTTAGCGCGTTATCAAAAACGCGTATCACCGAGGCGATAAATATTCCAGCGATAGCGGGGATATCGCAGTTTCCCATGGAACAACGCTGGTTTTCCAGCGATGTTCCATGGAAAACGGCAATAACCTTGCTGATATGACCCTGTGGTCGTATCAGCATAATCCACCCCCAATGACAGGTATAGGTAAGTCAGCATTTTAGCAGACGTTAGTTTTCGGCAAAAACCGCGGTTTTCGCCGAAAACTAACGTCTGCTAAAATGCTGGCCACCTTGTAAATATCGCGATGTGCATTTAGCGATATTTAACAAGGTAGTCTGTCAGGGGTACGCCCAGTGATGCCCACTTTGCATCTCATTAGAGATACAAAGCGAGGCGTCGGCAAAACGGCTGCTAACATGCGCTAATGCATGTTTGCACCGGCTTGCAAATAGGGCGAAAACATTATCTCCGCCTTTTTGGCTATTTTAAAACCAAAAAAGCGGAGATAAGGCCCTTGATAATATGCCCCCAAGTAAGTTAACACTTTTGATAATGGGGCGTACATCTCACCCCAACCAATCGCACAGCTAAATTGCGCCATCTTGGCAATAATTACTTGGATTACTGTGGAGGATCATTATCGCCAAGATGGCGCAATTTAGCTGTGCGATTGGTTGGGGTGAGATGTACGCCCCATTATCAAAACTGCTTCTGTTAAGACAGGCTGTACCCTCTCAAAACTGGTGAGGCAGAGAACGTATCACATCAGCCAGTCCTTTGCAGAAATTAAGAGTCATGTCATCTGTAATGTTCACAAGCGCATTCAGAGGCACAGCTGGCAGTGTCATGGACCTCCCCATCATGATTTCATGGGGCAACACTCCTGTCCTATCCGGAGTACTGCGTATACTCATTAACACCGGAGGCAAAGCATCAGGCTTCTTCAGAAATGTTCAAGCACTCATTTTAGCCAATTTGGATTTCAACATGCCTATGACTTGCTCCACAATTCCAGAAGCGTCCGGCCTGTAACTGAAGTGGCTCTCTGTTCAACTTGTAATGTTGCATATAACATCTTCAGAACCTTATTATTAATATGAGTTCCTTAGTCTGACTCCAAACAAGTCGGGAAACCAGAACGTGGTATTAACTCCCTCAACAACATCTTGGCCACTGTGAGACTATCATTTCTCCTTGTTGGGTAAGCTTCAACACACCGTGAAAAGATGCACACAATCACTAGGACATTTCTCAATCCATTGCAAACAAGAATATCAATGAAGTCTAATTGCATTCTGTTGAAGGGGTTTTCTGATCTCCCTATGTGACTCAGTGTTACTGCTGTTCTTTTGCCTACATTTTGCTGTTGACACACAACACATTTGTGGCACAAACTTTCAGACATCAACCATGTTTGCCTAAAGAGGAGCACTATAGCGTCTCTCCCTACATGTACGGACCATGATAATGTCTCACCATTGGAGGTAACAAGCTATCTGACACCACAGGTCTTCGATCTCCTGAAACCCAAATAAGCTCTTTTAACACAACCTGCTCTGACCCTACCTTGTTTTTCTGCTTCTGGCACTTCTTCCTGTAACCTCTTAACTTTCTCCCAAGTATCAACTGTAGACAACAACAGATTACAATTTGTAGCATCCGAAATTTCATTGACCTACTCCCCATTAAAGGTGTATGAATTCAGTGCACAATACCTTGAAGCCTCATCGGCATATTTGTTACCACTGTCACATACTCAGTGCCTTGTCTGTGAGTGACACATTTTACTATAGCATTTTGGGCAGGTAAATGCAGAGCCTGTAACAAGTTCCTCACACTTTCACCATTGCATATAGGTGACCCAGAAGAGGTAATGAATCCACGTTGGGACCATAACTGCCCAAAGTCATGAATGACACCAAAGCCGTACTGACTATCAGTGAAAATTGTCACCTTCAGCTGGTCTGAAACACAGCAAGCCTTTGTAGGATCAATCAGTTCAGCCACATGTGCTGAAGATACCCCTTCAAGCCAGGAAGCTTCAACCACACCTGAGACAGTACAGACAGCATAGGCATCTCTCAGGTTTCCCTCATGGTCTCGTACGCAAGAGCTATCACCAACAGCACATAATCTGACTCTGGTAGTGACACATCTTGTATGTCAGGTCTCGGCTTGCTGCAAAGTTCAGTCACTTCAAGGCAGTCATGTTCCACTTCACCTTCAAACGTTTCATTTCCAGGGAGGGGTAATAGGGTGGCAGGACTTAGTACGGTACATCTCCTAAGGGATACATTTTTGCCACCAAGGATAACTTTTTCATACTTGGTAAGCCGACTATTAGTAAAGTGTTGTGTCCTAGTGGTTAGCAACACCTCAACTGAGTGGGGTACGAAGACAGTCAAAGGGTGACCCATAACAATGTTCTTGCACTGCTTAAGGCTAACATTAGTGGATGCAACAGCTTTAATACATCCAGGCAAAGTAGCAGCTATGGGGTCAAGTGTGACAGAAAAATAAGCCACAGTTCCTCAAGCATTGCCGTGCATCTGGGTTAGCACTGCATGAGTGCAGCCCTCTCTTTCACTGCAAAACAAAGCAAAACATTTATTATAATAAGGCATTCCCCATGCAAGGGCACAGCAGAGACATTCTCTCAGCTCTGAGAAGGCACGCATACAGCTGTCATCCCATGGTACCGGATCTGACACATCCTTGTCTGTCAGCCTCTGTAAAGGCTTGGCCATCAAAGAAAAGTTGGGAATCCACTGTTGACAGCAGCTCACCATTCCCAAGAACATTCTGACTTCTTTATGTGTTGTTGGCGGATTCATTCTCAGAATCACCTAGATTTTCCCTTGTGAGACCTTTCTTGCTCCTTTCTCAATATGATGTCCTAGATACAGGACGTGTAGTTCCTATAAACCTATATAGGATCTTAGCGTTTAGACAACATACACTGTAGGATTGGTGTCCAGAATGATTCTAGACACCCCCACTGGGGTATGTTAGCCTGGATACCAGCTAGCTCACAGTGCCACTAGAAACCCCTCTTACCAAGGAGAGAATAGTTCTTGGCAACTTATCGAACATGACAACCCTGATCCCACAGGATCATGGAAAAAGCGCAAAACTTTTCGCTCAGTCACTCGTGCTCACTTCGTCTCAGAGAGATACACAGAATAAACGGTGGGGATGTTTTTCAATAAGCATTTATTGAACCAGCGTCATTTTAGTGTAAAATAGGTGTGCTGAAACAACCTTTAGACAGTAACAGATATAAATGATTATTAGCAGTAACAGAGTAAAAGGATGGTAGATTTCTACCATCGTGCTAAAACAATAAATACAGGCGAGTATATAAAATACATGACAGTAGTAAATGCGTACTCCTACGATGCGACCCTAACTAGATGTACCGAAGTGTACCTAGCATGTATGTGGGTGTAAAGCCAAGAATCCCTCTAGGATAAAGTCAACCCCATTACCTGAAGTGAGAGACTGTGGGACCCCGTCTTAGTTTCGAAGTGAACACCCCACAAGAGATGTCAGAGCACTGCAAGCTGGAGTGTCTGCATGCAGGAGCCTCAGCGTCTCGCGTCATTGTGTCGGCATGGAAGTCTTTTTCACCTTACTACCTCAGCAAGATATGGTGTATATATATACAAAGTGGTACCCCCTGGGGATATACCTTGCTGTGTCATGTCGGACTAGGATGACGGAAGGAATGACCCTTGTACATAGTTATTATGCAGGAGATGGTAGGCCTTCTGTCCTGCTGTGATTCCGAGAATCCTCATGCATAATGAATGAGGCTTAAGCTTTTCGGAGAAAACCCCATGTCATCTTTAGGCATTACCGTAACTAGGTAAAAGGTCAGTACTAAGAACCGTTATGCAGTGTAATTGTAGGGGAGAAAATAGGTGAAAGGTTAGGTGACTACCTGAGCCTATATTGGGGTACCTATATGGAACATAACAGCTTGCTGCAAAGTTCAGTCACTTCAAGGCAGTCATGTTCCACTTCACCTTCAACCGTTTCGTTTCCAGGGAGGGGTAATAGGGTGGCAGGATTTAGTATGGTACATCTCCTAAGGGATACATTTTCGCCACCAAGAATAACTTTTTTATACTTGGTAAGCCAACTATTAGTAAGGTGTTGTGTCCGAGTGGTTAGCAACACCTCAACTGAGTGGGGTACGAAGACAGTCAAAGGGTGACCCATAACAATGTTCTTGCACTGCTCAAGGCTAATATTAGTGAAGGCAACAGATTTAATACATCCAGGCAAAGCAGCAGCAAGTGTGAAAGAAAAATAAGCCACAGGTCTGCAAGCATTGCCGTGCATCTGGGTTAGCACTGGAAGAGCGCAGCCCTCTCTTTCACCTCAAAACAAAGCAAAACATTTATTATAATCAGGCATTCCCCATGCAAGGGTGCAGCAGAGACATTCTCTCAGCTCTGAGAAGGCATGCATACAGCTGTCATCCCATGGTACCTGATCTGACACATCCTTGTATGTCTGCCTCTGTAAAGGCTTGGCCATCAAAGGAAAGTTGGGAATCCACTGTTGACAGTAGCCCACCATTCCCAAGAACATTCTGACTTCTTTATGTGTTGTTGGCGGATTCATTCTTAGAATCACCTAGATTTTCTCTTGTGAGACCTTTCTTGCTCCTTTCTCAATATGATGTGCTAGATACAGAACTTCTATCTTACAGAACTGTAATTTTGTCTGGGGTCACTTTTTGTCCATTCTCAGCTAAGTGGTACAACAATGCAGTTGTGCCACATTTGCAAGCCTCCTGCATATTTGATGCCACCAACAAGTCATCAATGTACTGGGCTAAGACTGAGGGAAAAGGCATCAATAAGGACTCTAGATTCTTTTTAAGTAGCTGATTAAAGATTGATTGACTTTACGTATACCCTTGTGGGACTCGGCACTATGCCAAGACTCCGGTGCCGATATGGAAAGCAAAGAGAAACTGACTATCCTCATGCAATTGTTTGGAAAAAAAGGCTTGAACAAAATCAATACAGAGAACCATTCGGCCTCACATGGAATCTGAAACAAAATCACAGCTGGAGTCGGTACCACAGGGCAACATGAAACAATAATCGAGTTTACCTTTTGCAAATCTTGGACAATGTGGTACCTAGTGTTGGGTTTTTGCAAACCCATAATGGGGGAGTTACAAGGACTCCCCATAATTTCTGTCAGAATGCCTTGCTCAATCATTGAGTCAATCACAGAAGTAATCCCAGCAATGGTTTCAGGGTTCAGATTCTCGGGTACTCCGCATTTGGCTTCACAGTAATGCGGACTGGTTCAACACCTTTGATAAGTCCGATGTGTTTACCTGAAAATTTCCAGTCTCCAGGTAACACTGTCTCTCTCATTTCTGGAGGCAAATTGTTTTTTTCATTATGGGGTACATTTCAATTTCTGATCTCTGTCTAAGACATTTAAAGACACTATCCTCATCATGGGTCTGGAATTCGATTCCATTTGGGGTACAGTAAATGAAACAATTCAGCTTGCACATGATGTCTCATCCAAGCAAATTCACAGGACTAGAATCACACACCACAAATTGGTGATGATCCTCAAAGGACCCCATCTTGACAGGTACAGCTACTGAAACTGGGTTAGTCATTTGTTTTTTTGCTACTCCTACAACTTGGATTCTTTGTCCCAAAAGGGGTAGTTTGGGAACCTCTGCTGTTCGTACAGTAGAGCGGCTGGCACCAGTGTCAATGAGGAATGAGATAGGATTCACCCGGACACTCTTGTTGAGTAGCCGTGCACTCTACAAATATGCTTCATTCATATGATTCATTCATTCATCCCCATTCACCTCACCATGCAAGTATGGACCACTCTGGTCTACCTCTAACGTTGCACCAAGCACGCAATCCTTCTCCCCTCTCATACCCCATCATTGTGACAAGCCTGAGCTGAAATCATCTGCTTGGATCATGGAGTACTGTTGGGACGTACCCTGATTCACAAAGGGAGTAGTGTTTACATGGGGACCTGATTCACATTATATCTCTGGACATTTGCGTTCTGTTGTGGCATTGGGGCTTGTGGTATTTGCATCACCTGAGCATGTGGCACATTGAGATTTGGATTCTGAATTCTTTCTCTCTGTGCTTGCTGTGGCTGAACCATATTATTTCCCTGTGACTGCACAAATCCACCATTCTGAACCTGACTTCCATTAACCATATTACCAGCATTAAACCGACATTCGTGCTTCCAATTCGCCAACCTGCCACAGACGTGGCATGGGTTGGTTTTCTTTAAAGTTGGCAAATCAACCCCTGTTCTCAGATCAATCAGGACACCTCATCCTCTACCTTGTGGTTGAAACTCTTGCTGTTAAAACCCATTAACACCTTGCATCATAGGGTCTCCCTGGTGAGACACTCCCTGCATGGGTCCTGCATTCTCAACAAATGACTGATTCTAACCTCTCTGTGCAGCCTTCATTTGTGCTATCATTAATTTCTCCTTCAATTAATTCTGCTTCATCTCCAATTCATTGCAGCAATACTTTCATACCTTAATATTTAATCAATGGCTTACTCTGCCAACAAATAAAATGCTGCTGAATCAAGGAACTAACCTCAGGCTTCAAGCCATACACAGATCTGTAAACAAAATGCCCCATGTCTTTTGCCTCAATAGTTTCAGTCCAACTGAACAGTTTAAATGCCTGCAACAATCTCTCATAGTAAGCATGTGATGACACTTTGGTATACTGGGTCGTCCTGTCAATCTTGATCCAATCAATCTCTTTCGGAGAGAATTTTGATTTCAAAAATGTATTCACTTGATTGTACTTTTTCATTATAAGTGCGGACAGAGCATGTGATTGAGGATGGTTCATTGGCCCACTTCAGGCCAATTCACAGAAACTTTGCACTTGACCCACAGATCACCTGGAACCACAATTTCAAATAAAGTATCCAAATTTTTCTATAAAATGTTTGATATTTTCACAAATCAAACAACCTGTCTGTACCATTCTACTGGATTCTCCCTCAATTTCGGAAGATCTTTTGTGAAGGATACAAGATACCGACCTACTCCATGGTATTCGGACATACCCTCCAACAAGCACCTCCATCATGGGAAGCATGTGAACATCCTCATTTTCCTCCTCTGTTCCATATGGAGGCATCTGTAACTTGACTTTCTTTGGTTCCTGTTTCTTTGACCATGTCCCGTCCCATTTATCTAATTCACTCCACTTTCAAACATAGGCAATTCATTTCTTGATCTGTAATTTTATTCCAGATGGACGCAAGTCTGCAAGATCTCTGTCAATAAAGCTTGACCTGTCACTTCTTTGTAGGGCTTTGGAATTCTATATATTAGTTCCATGTCTTTAAGCCAATTCAGAGAACTGAGCCTGTCCTGCGCATCTGGTGATATCTTTTCACAGGAACAATAGATCATCGTCCTGGTAAGCATTCAGTTGTGAGAAATCAAGAGTCCCAATTATCATCCCTTCTAATTCTACCTTCGAGGATTTACATTACTTGTCAGCGTGTCTATACTTCTGAACCAATCATCAAGTTCTCGGGATTCAGAGCTGATTGTTCTGCTGGGGTATTAAGAATTATCTCTCCACTATAGGTACCACTACTTAAAGCAGGTGGTGACTTCAGAAAGAAAATGTCAGAAGTTGGCGCCCCCATAGGCACCCCTGTTCTTAGGATACTCTAATAAATCATTGGTTGGGCATTTGTGTTGGGCATGAAAAAGGGGGATGGTCTTTGAGGAAACCTTCTGCTCAAGTCAAACCCCGTCTGATTTAATGTAAGGTCTGCACTCACAGCACATGGGGTAGTCCCTTGTGTCGAGACCATAGGAGTCTGAAGAGCAGGTCTCATTGTCGAGCCCACTGAATTACTAGCTGCAGCATGCGTTCCTGTAGGAACAGCTAAAGTATGGGCAGTATTTCCTGCTCCTCCAGGCTTATATAAAGGAACTACAGGACCAATTGTGACAGGAACAGTTAATGCACCTGGGGCATTCAGAGCATGTGAAATCGAAGCGGCAGTCATTCCTGAATTCTCTCTCATTGGATTTGGATTTATGTTTACTGGTGCCGTAGGCACATCAAATGTTTCAGTCATAGGTACATTATTCACTCTACTAGTCTGGGTATCATTGCATGGAGGGGGAAGATTTAATAGTAGCTCAGTTATAATATCATCACTTATATTGCTGTCACTGTCCTCAGCTTTATTACCTGTGTCATCTGTCCCTTTATTCTTTTTCTTTTTCTTTTCCTTGCATTTGCTTTTCCCTTCTTTCTCACATGTCAACGTAGGATATAGTCTAGCTCCCTCAATCTCGTCAGTTCTCCAAGATTACTGTTCTGCATCCCATCTAGCATCCACACAAGTGCGTATGGCTTCCTTGACTTTTCCATGAAATCTCTTTCTGCATAAGATGATCCATATGTTCCCAGGCACTAAGTGCTTTATATTTTGGAGGTGTAGAAGACGGTTTCATTTCATACAGCGTCCTCCTTAAATGTTCAATAATTCTCAAATTAAATGTCAAACTTGCAGCAGCTCACACTCCTCTACACTTTTTCCCTTGAGTGCGTTCTCTAACAATTTATGCAAAACAATGCAAGCAACTTTAACAACTAACTTTGTCTGCTCCTAAAAAGAAATTAAAGATTATTCATACAAGAGGCAATTTGGAATAACACTTTCTGACCGACTCTATCATTCACTTCAAGTGAGACCTCCACCAGTGAGATCTCACTTGGATTGATACAGTTATTCTCTGTGCACTGAGATCAACTACACCAACCACATCTCACAATCACACAAAGTAAGGTACCCATATCTCAATAATGCTCATGACAAGCACCACAACATAGCAGACAACTACACCAAGTGTCTTCTACACTTTAACTTGACTTTACATTTTTAATCTATCTCGGGATGTTAGGCCACGAGGAACCCAATAACCACTTCAACTTCTCTGCATTAGGCGCCCCATTCACACATCAACTTAAATCATCTCCACATAACACCACACAGCCATTTCAAAACACTGCAATCTAAGCATAAGCAACTGCAATGTGCAAACCTCATAATTTTCACACTGCTCCGCTGCTACAAGTTGTTTCTGAACCGCTCGATCTTCATCGATCCTCTGGCAGAACCATGGGCTTTTGGGATTTGGACTGAGTGTGGGCCAATTCTAGATCAGACACCCTAACTCCCTCATGTAAGTGAATAAACAATACGATATGCTAACAGATTTCATACAGCGTTTTCTGGGCCCACTTGCTTACCATTGGTGCTCCAGTGGATCTTTTACATCAGACTGAGAGGTGAGGGAAGATAGCATTTGCATTCAATCAATTTCTAATAACAGTTGAACCCATTTGGCTTCACAATGAGGACCAGGAATTGGTAGCCAATTTCAAAAGGTTTATTACAAATTAATAATCAAGTTCAAATAAGCATCTTGTAAATCCATGCAGTAAAGATAGAGAAATATAACTGGAAATCCCAGACACCTGAAGTAATTGAGGTGAACCAGAATTAAACAAACAAGCAATTCTGTGACGGCAATGCAGAATAATTGCATTAAGAAATGATTGCCAGAAAATAGTCTAAGACTCTCTACTATACATTAGTAATCTAGAATTTCAAAGTCCAGAGGATAGTTAGGGAGAAAAGGCTCACAAATCAGGGAATTTTCATGAGGGAAGTCAGGAAGGAAATCAAGTGGGTTAGAGTTAGAATTTCAGAAGCTCGGTCAAGAGTTTTCTATGGGTCAGGAATAAGTGTTAGCCTGAACCACATTTAGGCAAGAATCAAAAGGAAAGGAGTGAGGTCTAATACTTTTCAAAGTCCAACCAAAATGTGTGAATCAGTGTAGGTGTCTCAGCAAAAGTTTTGAAGGGGATAAAAGTCAGGAAGGGAGTCGGGAAGCAATCTGAAGTTAGTCCAGGGGGAACAATATTTTATAATATGCAAAGTCCACTCAGGCAACACCCTCTTGATATAACACACAAAAAAAGGGAAAAGAGGTACCTCTCCTAGACCACCCACCATACAACCTTACACACACACACATACACACACAAAGGAATAGGAGGAAAAACAGCCTATGTGAGTAGAAGCGGAGCGCACAAAACTGCAAACATGTGTTAAAACTGCCCTCACCCACTAGTAGTGCCATTCTTCATCATTGGGCTTGCTAACAACATCTCTGCGCAAACCAACACCTGGAATAGAGCATAAGGGAAGGGCAGACAATAGAAGCATACAAAAATCTTTGGGATCTTAATGTGCAGAAACTAAATTGAATGTGATTACAACTGGTTCAAAAATATCCCAACAGTTTTATTTATGGATTTCCTGGTCAGGACTAAAAATACTGTACAGGACAGTGATGATAGGGAACACTATTATCCCTGCATCTCTCCTATCCGCAAATTTGTTGACATGTTTCAGCCATAATTTGTTGCCCTTAAGGGTCAATCGGCCTTCATCAGGACTGTAGATCCTCTAAAGCCCCTACTCTCCTACCTGTATTTGTCGGTAGACTGAGGTCTGACCCAATCTGGTCTGTTACCACATAGTCACACTACAGTAGTGCCGAGTTTCATCTAATGATCCTCTAGAAATGGTGTGTTAGCAGGAGCGTCTCCCTATAGTCACACATTCGTCAAGGTTAAGATTCTGCCTATGTCAGCCTCTCGATACACCGGGTAGGTCAGTCTCTTGATTACACCATCAGGGATCCATTGGCCTCGTCAATTTACAAAGTTGCAGATTGCAACATCGATGGATTGTACCACACTGGACATGGGAACAACATTTCTCTCTCAAACACATGTAGATTGTAACAGTTGTTAAACAGGTCCATTCAATTAGCGCTCTGGCTCTCCATATATCTTTATCAAGGTCTTTTTCTCAGGCCTTTTCTTCTATCTCTAGTTGAGTAATGTATCTGTTGTAAACTAATAATGCATGTGAATACCTGCAAGAAATGTGGTGTTAGCAGAAAATAGAAAACAGTATTTTATGAAATGCAGCATGGTGAAAAACAGGTGTAAACTGTTGAATCAATTAAACCTTAATTCAGCGGTGCACATTTAATATGTGTGTGCACATTCAAACACAAATTAACATAATATCTAGTATATTGCATTAGGTTAATACTATATATAGAATACAGTAAACCTTTAGATTGGATCAGGTGTAAGTATGACTGAGAACTACATTTAAATGCATATACGTATAACATTAGTGCACACATTACATAAACCTTTTCGTTTCAGATAAGATCACAATCTACATATATGAGGATAATTTTAATCACAGCTTCAAGTCACTGAATGTTATCCATATGTTATAGCACACGTTTAGAAAAGTCAAATCTCCTCGTCAGAAAAAGGGCATTATCTATTAAACAAGAATGGTTTTATTTCATCAAGACCTCATTGAAACATCTAAATTAACATTATGAGTAGATCCTCTAATTCTACAATAAAGGCACTCTCTAATAGTAATGTCGAGTAAAATAACTTCATTAATCATTGAATCAAGTAAGAAATGTGCTAAATTCACATTCATGGCATGTATCTGTTAACATTTTCTGTCATAACTTGTGACGTGTAAAGATTGGGCAACTTTTCACTGCACCAGCCACACAGAAGTATCTACATATCAACATTTTCAGTCCAGAAAAGGTTATTCTACCTGAGTTCTCACACAAAGTCACTGTGACTTTGTTCAATTCTCACTGACTGTCATCTCTCACTTTATCCCACAAGAGCATCAATCTCTGCAGGAAAGTGTCAAGGTCTAAATGAAAAATCTGTGAACAAAATAGTAACAAGCATTTTTGCATCAGCCGTATATTCGTGCGGGTTACATAAGCTTGGCACCTTGTCTCACTTAGTAGACTGAATAGCAGAACACCAACAACATACTTTGAATTTACCTAGAGCCCTGTTTGGTTACAGGCTTCATGGTGGTAAAGCTGAAGATTTAAATAGAATGCACAAGGTCTAACAGGGGTTAACTTTAAAAGGGTTAACACCCAACTTCAGACTGGCTGCCTGGCCTGTTTGGTCAACTTAATTTTGCTACTTTTTCTCACTCAGGCCTTTTCCAACTGGATGTTTGGATTCAATAAGGAATTCCACAAAGGCAGATCCATTCTTCTAAGATACTGTATTCCTGCTCAATTAGACGTTAATTTGCCCCCTTATTTTTTCTAACTCTTGAGGTAGAAACCTTTAGCAGGATACATCTCCATCCTGTATCTGACAATCCAATTGAAACAATGTTTTTCCATATATTGGATTGGCAGCAGTTTTTCTATTCTGTTAGCATTTCAAACTCTTCCCACTTTTCTTTGTTTGTATAATCTTTCTTAAATAGGAAAAGAGATATAACAAAAGGGCGCACTGGGAACTGAGATGAGAATTAAGGGGCATATTATCAAGAACGGCGTTAAAAATGATCGCCGCTTTAGCGGCAGAAAACTGCAGCTAAAGCGGCGATAATGGGCTTGATAATATGCCCTGGAGAATTCAATAGAAGCCCATGTTCACACCAGAACATGGGCTTCTATTGGAATTCTCCAGGGCATATTATCAAGCCCATTATCGCCGCTTTAGCGGCAGTTTTCTGCCGCTAAAGCGGCGATAATTTTATCGCCGGTCTTGATAATATGCCCCTAAGTCTGCGAAAAAATGAAAACCAAGAGAGGGGTGTATAGAGAATAAAATGTAAAGAAAGTGTCCTCACATGTCACTTATTGCCCATCCTTCTGTCATCATTCCTTCATTTCAATTAAATTGATCATTTCTGCACAAAAAAATATCAGAAGGTCAAGATATGTTTTTTCTTTACTGAGAGGGAATTCAATTATTTGGTCTCAGAAGAATTTCCCCGTGAATAATCCCCATATTGCATAGTGCAAAACATCCAGCCTATTGCAGAGTTAAAAGGGAATCCAGAAGAAATCATGGGCTTCAGCAGACAGAATATTGTATAAACCACCAGAATTAAATACCTTAGAAGAAAGTGGTGTATTAGCATAGTTATGTCTACCATTGATATTATTTTCAACGCATTCAGGAGATTGATGGGGGATTTCAGTACCAGTTTGTCTGGCAGGGTAGCAGGCTGTGTTTGAGGGGGAATGGTGTCAGAAATAGATGTGAATACAAAAACTGAGGCTAGTGATAGACTACAGAAGGCTAGCATGCCAGTCTTTTAAGGCAATTTCAAATCTTATGGAACAGATGTCAGATGGTTTAGCTGTAGAGGCACTTTGGGTCCGTTAATTTGCTTGCCAGAAGGATTGGCGGTCATACATCTGAAATACCATGTTAGGCACAATTTTTTTTGTTGGAATAGACAGCAAGGATGAGTATCAGGGAATTCCAAACAGGCAAACATGAAATTTCCGCCCACTGGTTGTTTGGGATTGGCTAATTGTTGTGTAAAAGAGCGCTGGTTTCAACATCTGATTCTTCCCTGTTCTGATGGTTCTCTGGCACGGGTTGAGCCACTGCTAGCACCAGTCTCCAGAGATCTATGGGAGGGCAATAGAAGGGTGGTTGACAGACAAGTTGCCTACTTTCTTCCGCCTCTCTATGGTTGCCACAGACCAGAGGGTGGCAGACCATGAGGCAGCTGCCTGAAGTGCCCTTAAGGTATTGCTGTCCCCAACATAGGCTGCAGTGCAGGGAAAGCACTGAGTCATGTCTCTGGGTCCAGTAGCAGAGTGCAGATCGATTGGTTTGCCATGTTTCTTCCTGCACATACTGTAAAACAATGATATGGCTTCTGTATTATCAGTCTTATGTCCATCCTTTTCCAGCAGGTTGTAATATTGATTGCTATTGGACATGTTATGCAGCACTAAACAAATCTGGCATTGCTCATGGTTTCCTCTTTATTAGTTAGTTCTTGCATTGGCGGCGTGGTCTGCGTGCCGGAGAAGATGGCGGCGTTTGGCTGAGCTCCGCTCGAGCGCAGAGCTCATTCTTCTATCTGCTGCCTTCTTTCTTCGTGTTTTGCAGCAGCTGCAATCTTTCACGATGTCCTTGGCGGACGGAGCGGCATTTTGGGCTGCTCCGACTTCCTCTGCACGCTTCTCTGACCAGGAGCCGCGGCAGTGAGTTTCTCTCTTCGGACGTGAGCGGTCGCCATTATATAATCCTGCTGCTCGCGTCCCATGGTGTCCTGCTGAGGAAAACTGGTGTTTCAATAATTATACACCCGGCAACGTTTTTTTTTCTTTTCCTACATGCTTTTTTACAGCACTATTCTCTACATTGCATATTTGCTATGCTTTTATTGCATTTTATCTATCTAAATGTTTTTTTTTAATTCATAAAGGCCATTTAAAAAGCTTTTTTTCCCCTTTTTTGCTCTGCTGTACTCACACAGCATTTTCTACATAGAAATCGCCACTTTTCTCACATGCTGGGTTCATGAGTATTTTCTTCACTCTGGTCACTGGACACTAAGCTGATATTTTTCCTTCACGTCTGCATACTTCTACGTGTTGTTCATACAGCATATGGGCAGGCTCAGACCGTCACCAAAACTATCACATCGTCCTCTTCATCACGCTACAATGGCCAGTGATATTTTAAACTCTGCTAAGCCTTCATTCACTGGCACAAAACCTAAGCGGGTCAAAAATGACCCCCCTCACCCATTTTGTCATCACACAACCCTGTTCTTGATTCTATTCTTGATGAGGTGAGGGGATTAAAACCCTTCATATCTGCTACTAATGAGAAACTCCAACAAATTGAAGAAAGATGGATCACTATGGGAGTGAAAATGTTTAACATGGAGCAACATATAAGTGATTTACATGATGCCACTACCAAGATTCCTATCTTGGAGCAAGAGATCCAACGACTCAAGCTGCATACTGAGGATCTTGAAAATCGAAATAGACGTAATAATCTTCGTCTATATGGCCTATCAGAAAATTTGGAAGGCTCGGACCTTCTCCTTTTCTTGAAGAAGTTCCTGCCTGAGCTTTTGGACCTTCAACATGATCCTCTACTGAACATTCAAAGTGCACACCATCTTGGTCGTTTTCAACCTCATTCCACCAGACCCAGAGGATTTGCAAAAGTGAAACGTCGTCTTATATGGTCAGGCTACACCATTTATCTCTCCCAAGATCTTTCTAATACCACCAATGCCAGAAGGAAAGAATTTCTTGCTCTTCGTCCACTAATGAGACAATTACATATTCGTTATGGCATTTTACATCCTTGTTTATGCAAAATTACTCATGAGGGCACTACGCGCTACTTTGATGATCCTGTCAAACTAAAATCTTTTCTCCAAAGTATCTCGCCACACTCTGTGGATACTTCTTCCCAGCGCTCCTAAATTATTCTAACTAATTCTTGTTACTTTCACATTCTCTCTACTTCTTTCTATATTGTTTCTATATGGCTGGTATCTTGTTTATACCTTAGTATCTTTTCCTCTGCCGTTCTTCTTGCTCTTGGTGCTGTTACGTCCCATGCATATTTTTTCTTCTCTTCATCTTGGATCTGGATCTCTTTCCTTGATCTATCTCTTTTTTCTACTATCACTCTGTTTTCCTATTCCCCTAGTTGTTCTTCATTCTCTTTTTTTATACCGTATGACGAATATTCCTTTTTTTTATTTGTTTTTGTTTACATTGTGTTACATATTTTTTGAATAAATTGTGTCTTTCTGTCTTCAGCAGTGTCCATGCAGCATATCACCTGTATTCCTGTATCTCTCATCCCACTTCCCAATATGTGTAACGTTGTCTTGTGGAATGTTCGTGGTCTGGGAGATCCTGTCAAAAGTCAAAAGATACTCTCTCACTTGTCCAGATTGAACTCACATGTTTCTTTTTTGCAGGAAACCTATTGTAATGATGTAGAATCTCTTAAATTAAAACAGCAATCGGTAGGCCAAGTAATATATTCTCCTGCGATCAATCGTAAAGGTGGTGTTGCTATTCTTTTTCATAAATCGTTGCATGTTCAAATTTTATCAACCCAATGTGATAATGATGGACGCTGGGTAATGGCTAAGATTATCATTCATAACAGGGAAATCTTTTTATTTAATATTTACGGTCCTGTTAGACCGGATCCCGATTTCTGGAACAACAGCAAGATTTTATTAGCCTCTCTTGACAACCCTAACATCATTGTTGCAGGAGATTTCAATCAGTGGTTGGACCCATTTACAGACAGACAATTTAAAAGTAAATTTAATCCTGACAAATCTCACAAAGCATTTCAATCTCCCATTGCCACCCGTCCATTATTTGATGTTTGGAAAACTTGTAATCTTGACTCTTTTGAATTCACATTTTCCTCCAATGTTCACCATACTCGTTCCAGAATTGATTATATTCTGGCTAGGAAACCTTTACTTCCTTCCATCCAATCATCAGAGATTGGCTCTGTTTATTATTTCTGACCATGCTCCTGTTTTTCTTCATTTGACCTTTCTCTGAAGAATCCTAAAACTGGTCGATGGAAATGTAATAACTTTCTTCTATCCGATAATAACTTCTTATCTGAAGCTACTACCTTTATTAACAATTTTTTTTAAATCAATCAACCTTCAACACATCTGTACCTAACACTTGGGATGCCGTCAAAGACTTGTTTCGTGCCTTTACTATAGCCTACACAGCAAGAAAGAAAAAAACCAGCCATGCCAAATATACTACTTTACTACAGCAACTTAAAGCATTGGAACATACTTACTTTTCATCTAAATCCTCCTCGGCATTATACAAGTTAATTAAAGTCAAGTCTCTCTTAACAAACTTGCTACCGTCGATGCATGCAATACTCTCCTTAAAGTCAAATCTAAATATCACGGAGGTCAAAACAAAACGGGGAAGATGCTGGCCAATTTTTTAAAAATCAAATCTGAAAGTAAAAACATTGGTCCCATTCTAAATGAGCATACCAACAAAATGGCGCCCTCTGATTCAGATATTTCTACCACTTTTCAAGAATATTATCAGTTATTTTACTCTGATGACACTATCCCCTCAGAACAAAATATGCACACCTTTTTAATGGTCTACCTAATCCCCATCTTTACCTGATAAATGTGATCTATTGGAAGTTGAGATAACTCTCCAGGAAATAAAAGATGCCATCAGATCCTTAAAAAAATCCAAGGCCCCTGGTCCTGATGGCCTTTCTATTGAATTTTTTTCCGCTTTTTCCTCCATCTTTACCCCTAAACTACTTGAACTTTAAACTCTTTTCTTGCAGAATCTAAGGCCACTGGTTCCTTTCTAGAAGCTCTGACTGTCCTTATTCCCAAACCTGATAAAGATCACTCCCTTTGAAAAAACTACCATCCTATTTCATTAATTAATTATGATTGCAGAATATTTGCTCAAATCCTTGTGTCTCGTCTTGAGACTATTGTTCCGTTACTGATCAACACCGATCAGTCTCGTTTTGTTAAGGGTAGACTGGCTGCCGATAATGCTAGAATGTTTTCTAATGTCATTGCTTTTGGTAAAAACCATCAATCTCCTCTAGCTGCATTGTCTCTCGATGCCAAAAGCCTTTAATCGTATTAATTGACAGTTTATGTTTACTGCTCTTCAATGCTATGGTTTTGTCCCTAATTTCATTTCATTTATAGATCCACGTGCTAGTATTTTTGTTAATAATAATTTTTACAAATATTTTCAGTTACATAGAGGTACTCAGCAAGGATGCCGTCTTTCCCCTTTGCTATTTGTTTTATGTTTAGAACCTTTCCTTGAACGTTTTCGTGTTAACCCACTTATCTCAGGTATTGTACATAATTCCAATGAAACTAAACTGTCTGCCTATGCTGATGATATTTTGGTTTATATGTCCAACCCCCTCTCCTCCCTACCTCCCTTTTAACATGAAATGTATTTGTATTCCAGCATCTCTGGATATAAATTGAATTTTTCCAAAACTGAAGTATTACCCTTAAATCCTTCATGTTACCAATATATGTTCGCTAACACTAATTTTAATGGGTGCCCTACCGAAATAAATTATCTTGGAATATGGTTTTCCTCTACTGTTTTAAACACGATTAGTTGTACATTTAATGCCTTAATAATCACACTCCAGAAATTACTTTCCACATGGTCTTCTCTCCACTTATCATGGTGGGGCAGACTGGATACTATTAAGATGATGATTGTTCTGCATGTCCTTTATACATTGTCTATGTTACCTTTTAAGATTCCCATTTCTTATTTCTCTCAAATTAATTCAATTTGCACCAAATTTCTATGGAATAATACATTTTCCCATATTGCCTTAGCCAAACTCAAACGTCCCAAGAATGAGGGTGGTGTTTGTTTTCCTGATTTTAAATTATATCACTCTGCGTTTCTAATTAGACAATTTTTTGCCTTAACTCATGAATTTGGTGATACTTCCATGCCACGTTGGATTGGATTTGAGCGCTCTTTATTAAAAATTTCTCATTTGAAAACATAATTTATATGTCTAACTGCACCTTTATATCAAATAACCCTAGACTGAAATACTCCCAACAATTGTTACACAATGTATTTTCTATAGGTTTCGATCCTCGTCAATGTTTCTTGACCTCCTCTATTTGGTATAACAAATTTATCAAATTTTAGACGTAAAACATTCTACTATAAACACTGGAAGGAGAAGGGTATTATGTTTATTTATCAGCTTGTCCAACATATCTCTGTTATTCCCTTTTCCCAATTGCAATCAAAATATAATTGACCAAATTCATTTTTCCATGAATACCTTTTTATATCGTCTTCCTTGCAGTCTTGCTTAACAACGAATAACTTTCCCCCAGCCACTCCACCACTTATTCCCACTACACCGTTATACAACATCTCTCATGACTCTATACGTAAGGTTGCATTTCTCTATAAGATGTTATTGTCACCTATCCCTGAAAGATCCAAAACACCTAACGAGCTACTGTGGGAAATGGATTTATCCATTTCACGCCATACCCCTACTTGGGATACATTTTGGCTTAAATTATTTAAAACATCCACAGCAGCTCGTACTACACAATCTTTATTTTTCATTTATAACAGAGCTCTCATTACTCCTGAATGTATACCCATGTTCTCTCCCACCTCCTCTCCTCTATGCTGGTCTTGTTCTTCCTTCACAGGGACTTTAATTCATTTACTATATGATTGTTCCAATGTGTTTAAATTTTAGGAATCTATCTGGGCAAAATGTCTAGAAATATTTCAATGTAACATTCCATTATCAATGCAAAATGTTTTCCTCGGCACTGTCTCACCTCATTTTAACAATATTTCCCCTAAACCTATGCTACTTGATCTTTTTATTGCTATTGCATTTAAAGTGATCCTCTCTTGTGGAAAGATACCTCTAAATTATCAACACTAACATGGTGTAATTTTATATGTGATGAACATAGAACTGTCTCTGTTTCTTCACTCTCTTTGTCTCAGAAAATTAAATCTGATCTACTGTGGCTACCTTTCACTTTGTATCTTTCTGCGCACACATCTATCTCTTAGGGGCCCATTACGATGGCGGGCGGAAGCACTACCGCCGTGCTGGCGGATGCAAAAACCACCAGTTACCGCCGGCACGCAGCAGTCCACACGCCCGCCCAATTACGATGCGAAAAGCAGGCCAAACACCGCCGGCAAGCCAGCAACACCGTCCGCCATCAAAGTGCGCCCGCACACGTAGCGGCGCAGCACAACTGACACACACCGTCCGACGAAACACGTCCCGCCCGGCGCATAAATTACGATGCCGCAAACAAACGGCTCCCACGGCCAAGAGATACCGTACGACAAACCGAAGCGGTAACACGGATGCAGAGCACGGACAACGAAGAAGCGGCACCCCGGGCATGAATCCAGCACTGCAGGCCCTTCCCATGCTTCTGCTGATGCACCACCAAGGACGCAACGTACCGCGGAGACGCAGGTAGGCACACACACAACAAGTGCACGCAAACAGCGCACACAGTGCAAGGGCGGAAAAAGCGGACAACCCCCACCAGCGCGTGCACACTACACATCCACCATTGCATCCACATATGACACACAGGCCAAATCCTAACATCGCAGAACACATGTGTACACACCACCTGGGACTAGGAACCAACCACCCCGTCACGGCCCCAAAGCGGCGATGACGCCGCCACACATGCGCACAACGCAGAGGCCAACCGCAGCGCCATGCATGCGTCGCACACAGACACAGGGACACAACCAAGCAGCACACACATCAGCCCCACCCCGAACGCACATGACACGTGACAGGCCGGCCACAGACATGTCCCCAACGCCCAATTCACGGACAACACCCAACGCCACACAACCGACGCACACATGTCAGTGAAGACACGCAACAGCAGGACACACCCCAGTGTAACAAACATGGCGTAGCACACAGCGGCGGCAACACCAACTAGGAGAAGCAGGGCCCCTTCGGGAAGAGGAACGCCAGTACCACACTGAAAAACCCATACCACCCTGCACATATGAACAAGACACATGAAACGGAACACCAAAGAGCCCGGTGACCGACAACAGGTGGCCCAAGAATTACATCCACACACAAGGCCCAACGCAGAGCGGAAAGGCAGCCTGCCGCCCACACAAGGGAGAGCAGACAGCACTGAATGACCTTCCATTCCAACACCGAAACCACAGCCCTACGACAGAAGCCGGTGAATACAGCCATTGTCCAAGAATAGACCAACACAGGCATGCTGAGGAGACCGACCACACGGCAGATAGCGCATATCACAGAAGCACACAACGGACGGGGAGGAAAGAAGAAAACACTCCCCCATGTCGGCCACATGCAAGTTAATTGGAAGGAGTCACACAGCACCGACCTTGAACTGTCTGAGAAGCATGTGGGAAGAGGGCCCGTGTCCTCCAAACAAGCCAACAGAACACAAGTCCTGTCTCCCCACGACTACACAGAGCTCACAGCAACCCCGGAGCGTGCACATTGCAGACTGCACACACAGCCGGAGCACGCCACCTCTACGAACCGCTGCGAAATGGCAACCGCAACACACCTACCCAACTACGCCGAAGAGCTCAAGCTGTACCAAACCAGCACGATACATACATTGGGATGCGATCTCCTGTCCCTGCTGAACGTAAGTTACCGACTGACTTACCGCATCACATTGTTCAGCTGCGTCATGCCCGTCTTCTACTGTCGGAGGTGTCCCTACCAGCATCCCGTCGAGATATGCCTCTCCAACCCGGCATGTCTGAAGGCGGACCTGCTACCACTACTCCTCCCTCTGGACGCACACGACAGGGCCTGCTCTGCCTATGGGGGCATGGCGTATGTGGCCAACATCGCACGCGCACTGAAATGGAACCACTGTGCCTCCACACGACGGATCATCGAGAACAGCTACATCGAATGTCACCCAGCATGCCCCATCATGGTCCTCCAAGGGACAACCTACGAACAACACCTTGACAGCCACCATCCGCTTCATTGGCTGGCAAACATGTACACCACCAATGACATGGAAGCCCTGCTGGACGGCATCGCATACCTGTCAACCTGTAAATACGTCGGACCACAACGCAGGTTCCCGAGTGACCTATGAAGTCCAACCCCGCACCCATGCTCAGCTTCCGCACGGACTGGCCAGTCACCACCACAACAGCCATACCAAACGACCGGCAACTGTAACCACACCATCAACGACATCGCCATGACATCGGATATGACCGGGACATGCACACTGTTCCCCATCACATCCAGGAACACCGCATGCATCGTGGGAGGCAGTGGCATGGGCTCTGTGCATCGCACCCACATGGACGGAACTGCACGAACAACCAGGACACGACATGGATCCAGCGCACATGGACACACACACCGCTCAGTGGACATGAATAGGTCGCCTGGAGTCTGTGGGTGCTGCACCCCTCCCACCCCCGCCCCGGGAATCCCATACCAGGACCTTTGCATGGACGACAAGTGCATACAACAACAACACGACCCCAGTGACTGTGACATGTCCAGTAACCACCACAGTGCAACAACAAGTGGCACGCCGCTGCATGCACGCAAGCACATGCCCTGATGTCATCTCACATGCACGCGTGCACGAGGAACAACCGCAGCAAACCTGTCACATGGAACTGAGATGGACTGTGCCCATGATGCCGAGCGGTCTGGTAGGCTACATGTATACCGTCTGTGTCAAAGTCCGCAGCTCCGCAGCTATACGTAAATGTACATTAGCACAGCCTTGGCCAAGCAGATGTAACCCCACACCCTATCCCATTTGTAATCATGCTCAGTATATCCTCAACATGTATTCCGCTGCCAGTAGTGTCCACTATACTGCATCACAGAGGACAGAAGACTCAATATAATGTTTGAAACCAGAACTGTCTCCGCTGACTCATTTCACAAGTACGAATGAGAGAGGATGAGAGTATGTGAAGTACACGGCAGTCGTGACATGACCATGTAGTCCACTGGTATTGGATGTCAACGCAAATGAGTAGCACTACTGTGGAAGACACACATGTGTCGTGTGAAGTCGTATGGACGCAGTGCTCAGGTGGGTGGGTGCGACGGGTAGATGCGCACATGCCAAGTTGGAGCACGCCGTGTTGGGAGGGCTCATGAACAGTACACCACCGCTTCCCTGGGCATTGTGAGAGGACACCTGTCGGGGGAGTGAACACGTGTGTGCACAGCAGCCGGGCACACGTACAAAGCGGTACCAGGCGCACCTCAGCCCACCCTCTGTGGACAAGCTGGATCCTGTTGTGCGCCCGCCATGCCCCTTGACAAGGCACACACAGCCCCAGTCGACCAGGTGTAACCCCAACATAGTCAATCCGCACAGGCGATACAGGGCACGGGATGGCAGTGGAGCATGGTGTGTGAGAGGTCTCCTCGCGCTCCTCCTGGTCATATCACGCAGGCAATAGAACCTCAACGTCCAGCATGGCAAAAAGTCAAATGGAAGTGTAGGGGGACGCACCACAGCACGAGCAGCACTGACGTCACGGGAGGTGGCTCGCACCATCCCATCCATTGCCCATCATACCAACCACGCCACATGCCATTGCGACTAAGTGCAAGCGCGTGCGCCACCACCCCTGAGCCCTCCCCAGAGAGGCCAAAGAGTGAATGTGTGGGCCATCAGCCACAGACGGACGCGGCCTGGCCGCAAGGGCAGCCACAGCCACTGGGTGTCGCAGGTGGCGGATCCGGAAGGCGAAGACTGTGATGCATAGTCCATGCAGGCCGGGTCTCCATTTGGGGCACCACGCAGGTGGACGGCGTCCCGCCACACATCATACCCTGAGACAGCCCACTCGTGCAACTGGACCCACACATACACTCCTTGCCCTCTCTGGTGCGAGCTTGGGGCTGCCTGTGCAAGCGCTAGCCTCACAGGTGAGCATGCATATTGGGGGGCGAGGGGAGGACATGAGGGCTGGGGCGAAGATGACTGTATCACTGTCAGTTAGTACAAGGGATGACCCAGATGTGGAAAGGAAGAGACGTGTCCCGTGTGTACTGCAACTAGTCGCCAATCCAACTACCCCCATGTCCGGAATGTGAGCCCGCACCTAGGCCCGCCCATCCGCCACATCGAACATACCACCAGCACGACAACCTTCCCATTCGAAACACTGACTGGGGGTGGCGACCAGTGAACAATCATGTGTAGCCTACCCACGCGTACATGTGGGCCCTCCATGATCCATGTCACCTGCGGCAAAGACATGACATGCGCAATGAGGGAAGTGAGGAGAGCTGTCCGCCCCACGCGCAGAAGGTGCATCAGCTCCACAGACCCAGCAGCGAGTCCAGCAGGGGTCACATGTGCAGGGGCAGCTGTGCCTGGTGTGAAGGCACATGCATATAGACAGCACATCGACCAATGTGTAGTCTGCCCACATCCACAGTCCATCATCATGCGGACATAGGAATTGAACACAGGGCAACACATCTTAGCTGGTGCACCCACCGTGACCAACAATGCGCAATCATCGACGTACCCGCCCTGTGCATGGCCCCCCACCCAACGGAGGCACATCCAGTGCCACCATCCCACACACACAAGCCTTCCACGGAACATGCTGTGTCCAATGGTCAGTACAGAGTCAGCGCCCATCTGGTGGATCCTGAACAGGAGACACATGCACACACATGCCAGCTCCCACTATGTACGACTGCCACCTGGCACGTGCAATGTAACCTCTCACCTGTGACGTGTGACTGCAAGCACACAGCCGTCTTGGCATGGGGCTGTCAATGTGGACACCAGTCAATGTTTCGGGAGCTGTGATCCGTACAGTGCTGTACATAGGGTGCAGTGCTGACACCTACTACTGTCTCATATCCCCTCGTGCCACAGGTCCCACTTGTATTGGCCGCTCAGCCCGTGCCCACATCGTCGACGTCGTGTGCCATACTCATCCAGCCTCGGAAGCAGTACCATGCTCAGCAGACACTCATGTTGCCGTGGCGTTGCCGCTTGACGAATATGCAGTCAGTCCCCATCAGCACGCCCCGCAAGTCATTGGGGCCTAGATCCCCATGTGCATGCACATGGCAGTGGTATGTCTCACTTGCCATTGCCATTGTTGGGAGACCTGTGTAAGTGTATTGTGGCCGTGCCGTCCCAGCTTGACAGCTGGGCTGTGGCTCATGTGCTTGCTCAGTCATGTCAGTGATGTGTATGCGAAATTGCTATGTGCCGTGTTGCTTTGACATGTGTCCTCTGCCATTTAACCCAGGCGGAGACCGAACATTGACCGCCCATACCAATTGCTGGCGGACATGGACGATACAGAGGTAATCAGGAAGTTTCGGCTGGACAGGCCAACTCTGCATCGACTGTGTGCCATGTTAGAGCCCCATCTCCGTCCCCGCAGGGTGTATCCGACTGCTGTCACCCCCACGGCTAAGGTGATGGCCGCCATGCATTTCTTCGCCACTGGGTCATTCCAGCACACAGTGGGCAGTGGAGGAGGGATGTCCCAGCCCATGTTCAGCAAGGTGCTGAGGGATGTACTGGCAGCCATGATGCTGTACCGGAACAGGTACATCCGCTTCCCCAGGGCACGTGAATTGGCAGCAGTGAAGGGTGCATTCTATGCCCTTGGCAGAATCCCACACGTCGTGGGAGCCATTGACTGCACTCATGTTGGCCTTGTTCCACCACAGGCCACTGAGCACCTGTACCGCAACAGGAAGCACACGCACTCCCTGAATGTGCAAGTGGTGTGCCTTGCGGACATGGTGATCACCCACGTGTGTGCAAAGTTTCCAGGCTCGGCCCATGACGCACACATAATGCGCAACAGCATCTTGCCACGACTGATGGCCAATCTGCAACAGGATCGTGGCTGTATTGTCGGTGAGTATGTGGAGTGGTGTAGCGTGCTGGTTGTGCGATGCTGTCCCCTGTCCAGTTGGAATAGCAACGGTTCTCTGTGTCCCTCACACCCAGGTGACTCTGCGTATCCGAATGGGGCATGGCTGCTCAGTCCATTGAGGAATCCTCGCACCCCAGCAGACGATCGATACAATGAGGCACATGGGAGGACCAGACGTGTGGTCGAGCGTACCTTTGGCCTCCTCAAGTCCAGGTTCAGGTGCCTGGACCGCACCGGGGGTGCACTGGCGTACTCCCCACAGAAGGTGTGCCAGATAGTGGTGGCGTGCTGCATGCTGCACAATCTGGCCATTCGGAAGCAGATCCCCCTCATTGTGGATGACGGAGATCAACCAGGGCCCCAGCCCGCAGACCAGGACAGCTCGAGTGAGGTGGACAGCGGAGAGGAGGAAGCTGGGAATGTGCGCCAGCAGCTCATCGCCCGCTACTTCACTTGACGGTGAGTGTCCATGTACGACGGATGATGTGTCTGTATCTATGCAGGTGTGTGTGTGCTGTGTCAGGGTGGCCGTATGTTCACTGCGTGCAGTGTGTCAACGCTCCATGGCCAGGGTAGTATGCCACTGTTGGTGACTGTGGCATTGTGCCCTATTGCTCTGTGCGATGTGTGTACATTGCTTGTAGTTGTTGACATGTACTGTGTGATGGGTGTGTGACACACTCATTGAATGTGCTCCTGTTCTGTCTCCCACCCCTAGGTCCCTACAGGCCCTCCGGATTCCATTGCCATGCCACGCATCAGGTGCCTTTCCGCCCAAGGTGGCCGTAGTATTCCGTACAATAAAGACACAGGGCACAAACAGCAGTTAGTGAAAAAGGTGCATTTATTACAAACTGTGACATGTGATTGTGTGTAAGGTGATGACAAAAGTGGTGCGTGCAGTGACAATGAGCTGTCGGTCATGGCTGCGTGATGATCAGGGTGTACCCACTGGTTCTATGTCCATAGTCCAACACACACATGCCATCCAGATGGCTGTGTGGAGTGGGATCGTAGAGCAAGTCAATGCAGTGGCTGGTCAAGGAAGGCTGGCGGAAGGCTGGCTGGCTGCCTCACTTGCGACTGGAGCGTGCGAAGTCCTCCCGGGAGATCTGTTTCCTCTTCGGACGGCCCCTTCCACGTTTGGGAGGGGGGTGTGTGGTGGCGACCTGCTGGTGGTGGGTGAGGTGTGCTCACTGGCTGTGGACGCAGGGGAAGTGGACACTGCTGCCCGAGCCTGCGCCCTAGCAGGTGGTGGCGGAGGTGGTGTTGCTGGCCTTGCCTGTGACCCCACCGCCACCACCAGCTGGCCCATGAGGTCCACGAGTTGGTCCATACGGGACACGAATTGGCCCATATGGGCATCCATGGACCTCAGCACCCCCAGCACCTCCCGCGTGTCAGTAGCAGACCTGGCCCATTGTCCTTGGGCCTCTTCATAGGCCCCAAGGACTCTGGCCATTTGAGGCAGGGCATGGCTCCCAGGGGAGGCTGGCGTTTCCCTGACCCTGCTCCTCCTACCAGTCCTGCTGCCACCGGCCTGCCCACTAGCCACATTGCTCACCACGGTCCTCGCTGTGGCTCCCAGGGTGGATCCAGTCGGCCGGGCCACCACCTGCGCTGGGGCTGGTGCCAGCGAAGACGTGGTGGTGGTGGAGGCGGTGGTGGTCGGTGCGGCGATGGTGGCGGTTGCGGCAGTGGTAGTGGCCGCAATGACCGTGGGTGTGGCCGCAACGACAGTGGCAGCAGGGGACTGGGACTGTTCAGCATCCCTGGATGATGGGTTGGTGGGTAGGAGGGGTCCTGGGGAGCGGCTGGGCCCTGCCACGCCAGATGGGCCAGCTTGGTGGTCCGTGTCCGAAGAGGTGGACAGATCCTCCAGATCCGTGTGTCCTCGTTGGGGGCTTGCAGGCTGGCTGTGCTGGCTGCTGTCTCCATCCCCAGCGTCCAGCAGTTCGTCACCTGTGGAGAGAATGAGATTTGTTATTGTGTTGCACCTGGCGAAGTATGTATTAGTCGTCTGACATTGGCAGTTCGTGCAATCTCGTACATGGGTTTCCCGGAGGCGAGTGTGTGGCTGTGGCATCTGTAGGTGTGTGTGCTAGGCAATGGGACTGTGTGCTGTGCACATGTGGCATGGGACGGATTGGCCATGCCGATGGGTGTGTTGCTTTGCCCCTACTCATTGTGACTCTGGTGTATGCGGGCTCCTGGCCCATCCTGGGTCTGGTTTGTACTTTGCTTTTGGAGTTCAAATGGAACGCTTAGGAACGCATATGGCAACATGGGGGCCATGCCCCAGATTCGCATTTGGGAGGGGATATGCTTTTGGGGTTCAAATGGAACGCTTAGGAACGCATATGGCAACATGGGGGCCATGCCCCAGATTCGCATTTGGGAGGGGATATGCTTTTGGGGTTCAAATGGAACGCTTAGGAACGCATATGGCAACATGGGGGCCATGCCCCAGATTCGCATTTGGGAGGGGATATGCTTTTGGGGTACATGCTGTGAGCCATGGGTGCCGAACGTGACATGTGTTGTGGCAGCATGACAGTGCATGGTCTGAGGTGTGTGCATGCCTGACATGCCCTGCATATTTGCTGTCTGTTGTGGTTACTGGACATGGCATTGGACGCATCGTTATGAGTGAGTGATAGTTGTGTGCCAGCCAACGTATTGCAGTTGTCCCATCTCCTTGGTGTGCGTGCTGCCCTGTGCCATGTGCATCACTGCAGTGCTCGGGGGGGGGGTGTGGCCCATGTTGTGTGTTGTTGCTCACAGTGTGTCGTGCGCTTAATTGACTTCTGGCACATGGTTGGTCATGGGCATGTGTCTTAGCGTGACTGCTGTTTGTGTGGCAGCTGTGCGGATGACATGCCTTTCTTGTGACTGGGGCTGACGGATGGGATGGATGGTATGTTGTATGTGCATGGTGTGTCTGTGAGTTTGATGGGTTCAGTGGTGTTCGTGTGCATTTCTGTTGTTCCGCTCTGTTGCGTCTAGTGTTGTTTGTCTTACATAGGCGTAGTTGTGGGGTGTGGGGTTGACAGGCAGTGGGGGCTACATGGACAGGACTTCAATGGTGTTTCGGTTGTGTGTGATGAGTTGCACAGTGGCTGCCGTGTGGGACTATATTCAGTGTGGCTTGTGCATGCAGACGTGGCTCCTTGGGTGTTGCTATGTCTGTGATGGGTCATGTGGGGTGTGAGTCTGCTGTTCATGTCCGTGTGCACATTGTTCACTTGTTCGTGATGGTGGGCGGTGCTGCGTGTCCGTGTGCTACGTGACATGTCCCATGTGTTGGTGGTGTTATGGTCCTCATGCCTCCAGTAATCCAGCCCTGTCCAGTTTCCCACCTGCAAGTTGTTCGTGCGTGCACTGTACTGGATGCCACATGGCTCTAAGCGGGGGTGCTCCATGTTGCAGGTCTGTGGGGGTGGGGGGTGTAGTGGGTCGTGGGGGTGGCTGTACACCCACTGACACCGATTGCTGTGGACCGTGATGTCTGCCTTTCAGCTGTCGTTGTGCACTGCGGTGGCTGACACGTGGGTGTGGGGTGTGGGGGATGCTCCTCCTTGCTGTGCTGTGGGACTGGGGCCTGGTGTGTGTTGTACTTGGGCTGTCCCCCTCCGACCCACTGCACTTTGTGTTCCTGCCACTTACCTGTTACTTGTCGGTTGGTGCAGCTGTGCCTGACACATGGGTGTGGGGAGTGCTCCACCTTGCTGGTCTGTGGGAGTGGGGGCCTGGTGGGTGTTGTACTTCAGCTGTCCCCCTCCGACCCACTGCACTTTGTGTTCCTGCCACTTACCTGTTACTTGTCGGTTGGTGCAGCTGTGCCTGACACATGGGTGTGGGGAGTGCTCCACCTTGCTGGTCTGTGGGAGTGGGGGCCTGGTGGGTGTTGTACTTCAGCTGTCCCCCTCCGACCCACTGCACTTTGTGTTCCTGCCACTTACCTGTTACTTGTCAGTTGGTGCAGCTGTGGCGGACACATGGGTGTGGTGGGTGCTCGTTGTGGCGCTTCTGGCATATTTGGGGACCTGTTGGTGGTTACGTGGCTGGCTTAGTGTACACATGTCCCCACGCATCTTACAGTTGTTCGGTTTGGCCTGTGTGTGGTAGTGTCTGTTGCATGTGCGTGTGATGTGTTGTGTATTGTGTGCTGGACATGGGGGTGTTTGTCCCTGGGAGCTGTGGCATGGTGGTTGCGCATGTGTGTACATAGCGGTGTGCTGGTATACATTAGTTTGTACTTACCAGCCTCCACTCCCCCTGCTAATCCGGCGAGGATCTCCGGATGTATTACGACTCGCACCTTCTCCTCCCACGCTTTGAAGGTCTTAAAGAGCGCGGGATTCCCTCCGCCAGTGACGGCAGCCAGCTCTCTGTTTTTGCCCTCCTTCTTCTTGACCAGGCTCTTTACGTCATTCCAACGTTTGTTTATCTCGGTTCTGTTCCTGGGCAGGGTCCCGACTGCATTGACCTGGTCTACGATCCGGGTCCACATTCTGTTTCTGGTGGCTAGTGGTGTGTGCTGGACCATGTTCCCATAGATTTGTGGGTACACCTTGATGATCTCGTCGACCATGACCGTCAGCTCCATGGGCGTGAACTTGGGCATCCTTTGTGGTGCCATGGTGTTTGTGGTGCTGGTGCGGTGTGTGTTGTGTAATGTGCAGGGGGTTTGTGGTGCCGGTGTTTGGTGGTGGTGGTGGTGGTGGTGGTTGTGATGTGTGCGTTTCTGTGGTGTGCTGCTGTCCTTGCTGTGTCACTGTGTCCTCTCCTCTCCTCTCTGGTTTGCAATGTAGCAAGGGGTTGTGGTCTGTTGGAGTGCTGCTTTTGTACTCACCTATGTGGGTGTGTCCTCATGGTCTGTTGTTTTCAGGTGTGTTGTGTCTGGGGTTCTGGCCTTTGTATTTTTTGTTTGTCCGGGGGTGTTTTCGGGATGTGTACTGTGCTTGTGTATTTGTGCGTGCCTTGCTGTGTGGACTTGTTGGCCATGTTGTGTGCTATTGGTTTTGTGTGCGGATGGTTTCTGTGCAGGTACGTGGGCGCCATGGCTTCTGCCGTGTTGATTCTCATCGGCGTTGTTTGCGCTGGCGGGCGGTATTTTTGTTGTTTTTCCGCGCTCATGGCGGTGCGATCGTAATTTCACGTGCGGTGTGTCGGCCGTGTGGGCGGGCGGTTTTGTGTTGTCGTGCGTGTTTCCGTCCGTGGCGGGCGGTTTGACTCCGACTCGGACGATGGCGGGCGGTATTTTGTATGATTTTTCCGCCGATGGCGGTTTTCAGTTTGTGTACTCATAATGGCGTGGTCGGTGTTCAGGCGGTGTGTGCGGGCGGATTTTTGCCGCTTCCATGCCTGGCGGATTTTTTTACGCCGGGTATCGTAATGTGCCCCTTAGTTACTATATTAGTTGTATTTATTTATATATATATATATATTTTCTCTTTCTTTCTTTCTCTCCCTTTCCTCTTCGTCTTTTTTCCCTTTCACACTTCCTAGTTCTACAACATAATATGGTATATATTTATCGACTGGTATTGCCCTTTTTAATTCTTTAAATTATTTGAATATGTTCTATTTTTCTCTACTGGTTGTCATTTAATATCGAGATTGTATTGATGTTATTGTTTATATTCTTTTCTCTAAAACCTCAATAAAAATTATTAAACAAAAAAAAAGTTCTTGCATACCCCGTGGATAAGGTGCATGATCCCCCGAGTCAGGACATGAACCAGTCTCTGTGTCATTCAGTGCTTCCTAAAGTATGTCCCATAGCAGTTCTGTGTCTTCATTATGAGTTTGTACTAGGTTGTGCATATCCAGACATATCATACCTTAGCTGCTTCTTCCACTGATGTACTGAAATCCTGCTGTGAATTTTGTTGTTTTCCTACTGATGCCATCTCTATCTCTCTATCCATGCATCATGCAGACCAGTTTGGAATATTGCCACATAATACCAAGAATCAGGGATTATCTTTGAGTTGGTTAAGAATCTCTGCAATGCAAAACCGTCAAACTCTTCATTTAGGCTTCTGCATCCTTTTCAATGTTAATGCGCATATATGTTACTCATTAACAATGTGTATCCAATATATAGTAAAGTTGCACTATACTTGTGAATTTTATTCAATCCAATTCTTTGAATATTTTAAACCTTCAAAATTTCACCAATTTCTCAATTTCAAATGCAGTGGGTAACATACTACAGTAACCAAGTTTGGGGTATATACCACAACCCCTTTTTTATAGGTAAATTCTGCTACAGGTAAATTGTTTATTTTAATCTACATAGAAGTCACATCTTTGGGTTACCTGAACTCCACACTTGCCCTTCTTGCACTGGCGGTTTGACATTCCTTCCTCCTACCAGAGGTATGTCGAACCCTTAACATTTTAAAATTTTGAACGAGCTTAAAGAACTTTTTGTCGAACCCATAAAATTCGAAATTCTGAAGCAGCTTAGAGAACTTTTTTTCACCTTTTATTACCTAAAGACTTGGCATCAGCTGTGATGGGATTTCTTTTGATCCCTTCACTATCCTGTGCTCATGAGTAGTTGAACAAATAGTCTCCACGTTAAGCTTTTTCTCTTTTCTCCCTTGTGGGAGTCTATGTGCTCCCTTGAATTAGTGCTCGAGTTCTTAACATAAAATATCAAAATAAATAACTAAAATAAATATTTCTCTTTTACCCTTTGCCATTTCTCAGTTATGAAGTTTACACCACCAGTTTAGCAGCAGCATTACCTCCTCGTAAGTCTTCCTCGCCACATGATTAACGAAGTGAGCTTCAGCTCCACACCAGAGCCCTCCAAAGCAAAAAAGTTAGCCTCCCATGCCTCCCATCCCTTCCCAATATGGCCGACCCATTACACCCTTGACCTCTATAAGAGGCGGGCCGGCCCAACCCATTATCCTGTTTTTTTGGTTCTGCGCACAATGACTTTCCAGATGCGCTGTCAGGTAAGTGGTTCCTGCTGTAGCGGGAACTTGGGTCCATGGTTGGTGGCCCTGCTCTAGCGGGCCCTGGGGATCTAGGACCTCCCCCCCTTCCTTCCCCCGGTCTCCTTCAGTGCCGGTTAGGCTCTGCCTTAGCGAGCCAATGGTTTACAGGGGGGGGGCGGCCGGGGTGGTCTGGGGCTCTGCCTAGCGGCCCTTTCTGACCCCCGGCTGTGTAGACAACGAATACTGGTCTTTGTCTGTGCCCAGGCTCCCTGTCGGTGCTCCTTGGATCTGGGATTTGTGTTCAGTCACAGAGAGGTGCGTACGGGGCGGCTTTCCCCGAGTCTCCAGTTTCTTTCACTGGGGGGGGGTGACCCTGCAAGGAGACGGGCTATTGGCATGGGTATTGGGAGAGGAGGCCCGGCGGGCCGTTCGACGCTCCTCGGCCGCACCCCAATTTTCTTAATGGCAAGTTTTCACAGGTGACGTTGCCTGCAGGGGCCTCGCTGCGGCCGTCGCTGTGTCAGTCCCGAGGGGCTGGCGTTCAACTCAGGCTGCAGCGGGGCTCCTCTTCTGTTTTGGTTTCTCCGGGCTCCTCGGAGCTCATGGGCTTACCTGCTGGACGCCGGGGCGGGTGCCTTCCCAGCTCAGGCTTGTTCCTTCCACGGTTGTCTCCCTGGCGTTTCTCTGGCCTCTCCTGCGGGAGTTTTCACGCGGGTCTTCTGGGGGCGAGGTGCCGCTTACGACCGCGTTTCTAGCCCTGCCGAGGGCCGGGCTCGTCCTGCTTCCCGCGTGGCTGTTTCCCTCAAGTGCGGCCGGTCCCGCGATTACTGGGCGGCGTAGCTTTCGTTGCGGATAGTTTGTTTGCGGTGTCTTGCACACACGCATGCGCGCTGCGTTGTTATCACGCAGCAAAACTGGAAGCCTGGTTTGCAGCTGGCAGTGACAGTGAGCAGGTAATGTCGGGAGCTCTCGGATCTGCTCAACTCTTCTACAGCTGTCACGTTTCAGTCTCTCCCCTATTGTTATTGTTTGGGTCGTGGTGGCCCAGTGCTGTACAACGGGAACCGCGTACTCTGGGTGAGTGTTGTATATAGGTATCTATATATATGTTTTCAGGTTCCTGGAGGGGTTTCAGTCGCCAGTTGCGACGGTATGTCTGTGTTTGTCTAACAGCTTTCATTGGATGTTGTTGGTGTCCTTTTCCTATATGGGTGCAGATTGGTCATTAGTTTCCCCCATTATGATCTAGTGTAAACGGACCTGCTTCGAAATTCTGGTCGTCAGCTGGCAGTGTAAGTTCCCTATTGTTGTTAGGAGCTCTCAGATTTGCTCGGCTCTGCTGCTGCTGTCTCATTTCATACTCGGCCATTATCGTTGTTTTTGGGTCGTGATGTCCCAGTGCTTTAATAAGGGATCAACGTACTCCGGGAGTGGGTTTTATGTTTTTATATATATATTTATTTCTGTGTTTTTCCCGTAGTGGTTTCCGACACCAGTTGCAGTTGTATGTTGGTGTTTGA
Source organism: Calotriton arnoldi (assembly GCA_963921515.1). Taxonomy (NCBI): domain Eukaryota; kingdom Metazoa; phylum Chordata; class Amphibia; order Caudata; family Salamandridae; genus Calotriton; species Calotriton arnoldi. Next base: position 153,428 of record CAWUFW010015354.1, on the reverse strand, counting down.
CCTGGCTGCTTTCATTGGTTAATAGTGGTTACATTTTCCAATCGGGGTGCGGATTAGTCTTGGTTTCCCCGTCATGACCTGGTGTTGTTGGTCCTGCTTCCAAACGCTGTACGTGTTGGGACATATGAGCTATAGCTCGAAGGTTGGTCTTGTGCCTCTGGTGGCGCCGGCTCACACTGGACAAGGGTTCGTGTATTACCTATGCTATGAGTCACGGTGGCCTAGTGGTTAGGGTTTCTGACTCTTCCACCAAGGGTTATGTGTTCAAATCCTGGTGTTTGGCTGCTTGTGAGTTCTCAGTCAAAAGTGAGGGCAATATTGATTTCTTAATAACCTCATTCCGTATTTGTGATTTCTGTGCATGGGACTTCTACATACTACTTTGGTTGCATGAATGCTTTGTGTTTCTTACCTGCTGGTCATGATTATTCTTTTTGTAATGCCATACGTGCACTATGTGGTGCACTGCAGGACACAGCATTGGGGCCTTCCAGGTGTTTTCTCAGTCTTTCTTATTCTGGGATTGCCATGGTGGTTCCATCGGGTGGTCCTACACACGTTATGGTGGTGCTGTATGTATTTGATATTATTGTCCGTGCTGATGGAAACACATACATCGAGGCTTTGGGCCTGCGGTCCGTCCATCCTGCTCTCATTTCTTGTGCGGGGTATCTCCTGGTCAGTCCCTGGTTGGTCGTCCTCCTGGGGATTCTGGGGGCTGTGGGCTGCTGCGTGTCTGATGGGGGCGGGCTGCGTTTGGCACCTGTCCTTCCTTCTTTGGGCTGCTTCGGTGGTTGCCATGTGGGCTTTTGCTTCTGTTTCTGCTCCTGGTGGGCTTGTCCTTTCTTGTCCAGGACCAGGGCCGTGGCGCCCCCTCCTCCTCCTGTTCCCTGGCTCGGCAGGCAGCTCTAGCACCCCCATCCGGTTCGTGATTCTCCTCACTTCCTGGGGTTTGGGGCTCTGTTGGGTGCCTTCTGTTGACTCTCCTCCCGTCCTTGGTGGCCTCTGTCTCGGTTTCATGGGTCCTGCCCACTGCCGGGCCGCTCCGGTTTTCACTGGTTGTCGGTTGTTGGGCTCCCCTGCTCGTGTCCGAAGTGCTGTGGCTCTTTGGTTGGTCTACTGCGGGGTCGCTTTTTGGCTATCTCTCTGGTCCTTCTCCGGCGGGTCCTGTTCATCTGGTTCCAGTTTGCCGGTGGGGTGTTGGTGTTTTCCCCATCCTGTTTCTGGCTGTCCCCCTTCGGCGGGTTTCGTGTGGCCCCCCGGCTGTCCTTGTCGGGGTTGTCTACCTGGGTAGGGGCCTTCCACGGGGAGTGTTTTGGGTGTCTTGATGCCTTGTTGACAGGCAGGGCTTGCCCGGTCTGTCCATTGGGGGTCCTCCCCGTCCAGTTGGTCTCAGTGCCTCTGGGCCTTCCTTGGTTCCGGTTCTTTCCCAGCTTCACCTGTTCCCGTAGGTGTCTCTTCTCTTGCCCCGGTGGCTCCCTTCCCGCCCTGTCTGCCGGTGCGGTCGGTGGTCTTTCTGTATCCCCTTCCCGGGTGGTGTCGGCCTTTGCCGTCCTATGGAGCGTGCTTGGGTTCCCAGTCTGTGCTGGGTTGGGTGGTACACCTGATGGCGGGTTTTCTCGTCTGACATCTGTTGGCCGTTCCTTGGCTTGTCTGGGGTTTGCCCCTGCCCTGCGGGGGCTTCTTGTGGCTATTCTGGGCAGTTTTTCACCTGCCTCATTCTCTGGGGAGTTGTGGGGTTTGCCCCTTTGGCTTTTTGGCACAGTTGTGCTGTCCTTGACTGGGTCATTTTTGTTCCGGTTTCGGTTTGAGTCCCCGGTGTTGGCTCTGTCTACCTTCTCGTCCGGGCTCCCGGCTTTGCGCCTTCCTCTGGTCCCTTTGCTTACGTGGGTTCTGGGCTTGTTTGGCCTGATCGGGGCATTTGACCCATTGGGGGTGCTCGCCTGGGTGCTTCTCCCTTGGTTTCTGCTGCTGCGGGTGTTGGACCTGGGAGCTCTTGCTCATTGGTCCGTATTGTGCTTCTGGGAGCACTGGCTCGCGCAGGACAGGGGTTTGTCTCCTGTCCCTACTTTCGACTTATCCCGCGTTGGTATACGTTCGTACGGTACCCTTACTTGTCCGGGGTTGCTGGGTTTTCCCGGTTCTCCTTCCCCGGGCGGGGCCCTGCGCTTCCTGTGCGGATTTTGTATCCTCTTCTTCTTTGTCCCTGGTTTTGGGGTACTGGGGCCTGCTGGCTCGGGTTTGCTCCCTGGTGTTGTTGACGTTGCCTGGGCTAGTTTCGCCCGGCTCTTCTGTCCTTCTCGCCTTGTGGGTGTTTCTGCCTGTGACCTTGCCTCCCTGTCCGCTCCTGTTCATGTCGGCTCTTCGTTGTTCGGCTGGGTCTGGCCTGGTTGTTGGCTGGCTGTATGGCCTCATGGGTGCTCGCTTCGGCAGCTCGCTTGCTACTTGTGGAACATTATGGGGCGGTTTGCTTGGCCCCTGGGCGGGGCGGTCTCGCTTCTCCGTGCTGCGTTCCCCTCCCTGCCGGGTTCTGTTTGTTTTCTTGTGCATGGTGGTCCCTGGTGGGCTTTCGCTTCCTTTCTGGTGGCTGGGCCCTGGGCCTGGTCCCTTCCGCTCTTCAGGCCCCGTGGGCGTCCTTGTAAGCTTTCCGCTTTCTCGCGGTTGGCCGGTTGGGTTCCCTTGGGGGCCGGGCCGGGCCATTCCTGCGGCTTACTGGGTCTGTTTTGCCTTGTGCCTGCCTGGGTGCTCTCATTGGTGTCGCGCTCCCTTCCGGGGGGTCCTTTAAGCACCTGGGGTCCGTGTACCGCCTGTTTATCCCCTTGCTGGTGGGGTTTTGGTGACCTTCGTTTTTTTGTTGTTCGGTTGGCGTGCTGGGTTCCTTTCTGCACCTCATTCCGTTCTTGCGACTCCTGCCAGTCTGTTTTGTTTCATCTGGTTTCGCTGCTTCGGTCCTCGGGTGGATTCGACTCTCTCGCTGTTGGTGGTCCCCCGTGCGGTGTTGCTGTGTTTCGGTCGGACTGCGTCTCTTCCTGCTGTGGCTTTTTGTTGCGTCACTGTGGTGGGGTTGCCCTCTGTTTCTTCGGTTCCGGCGTCTGGGCTTTTGCTCCCCTCTCGCTTTTGGCTGTCCGTTGGGCGGTCTTGGTGTGTTTGAACCGGCTTGCTGCTTTCTGTTCTGGGCTTGTTTGTTGTTACTTTTGGCCCCGTGCAGTCTGGTTCCGTGCCTTCTCGGTCCTCCTTCGGTTGTTGGTTTGGGCGGATTTTCTGGCGGCTCTGCGAGTCCTGGGGGTCCGGGTTCTCGGCCCTCTCGGTGTCTATCTGTCCCGGGCTGGTTCTTCCTGCTCGTGGTTGCCTCTCTCTTGGGTGGTCCTTCCACTCGTCTGGTCTTTTGGGTTTGCCTGCTTCTTTGGCATCCCCTTTTGGTCCGTTGTTTTCTTGTGAGTTTCCATGAAGCCTCTTGGCTTTGGTATGTGCTCACTTCGTTAATCATGTGGCGAGGAAGACCTACGAGGAGGTAATGCCCCGATTACTTACCAGTAATCTTCATTACTCCGAGTATAGTCTTCCTTGCCACATGAGTTCCAATCCCTCCCTCCCTGTCTGGCTATCGGCTTCATGTTTATGCTTGGTAGTTTCAGGCTGATGGGTTGGGCCGGCCCGCCTCTTATAGAGGTCAAGGGTGTAATGGGTCGGCCATATTGGGAAGGGATGGGAGGCATGGGAGGCTAACTTTTTTGCTTTGGAGGGTTCTGGTGTGGAGCTGAAGCTCACTTCGTTAATCATGTGGCGAGGAAGACTATACTCGGAGTAATGAAGATTACCGGTAAGTAATCGGGGCATTACTGCTTTACAAAGGACAAAATGATGAGGCATACTTTAAACATTATAAAATCTAAGGCAAAATAACATATACATCACATCATGTAACAAAACTGCAGGTCGTAAGTAATCTATAAAAAAAAACATAACATAGCATATCATAACATTGAATGCATCACTGCAAAACACATATAACACATCATAAAGTAAAACAAAGTAGCATAACATGTCATAGCAGCATAAAATATTATAATGCAACATAGCACAGCATCAAACACAATTAAACACGTTCCATCAATTTAGCAGTTCTATTTCTCCATTCTCCTAATCTCTTATCGGCTCACAAGTCTTCGAACGCTATTCTGTAACTCATTACAAAATCCCGCAGATCTTTACCACTCAACTTCCTTTGCCAACTGCCCAGTCTTTTACGGGCAACCCATTTTAAATGATTGCAAAGACGCACTTCCTTTTTTACGAGCTTCCCACTCAATCATTCCCACAAGTATCTTTATTAATTCCTGACCATCAGCTTATATTTTTTCAACCTATTTCTGCGAAATAATTCTTATGCTTCCATAGCACTTATTGGGTAAATCTGCTAAGTACCAGAACAATGCACAGACAGCTCTGGGAAGGTTTTATTTAAAATGTAATTATTAAGTCTAAGACTGTATTTATGAGTTAATTAAAGTTTTTGTTCCACATTATTGGATTTGAATCAATGGTTAACTTAAAAGAAACCTCTGGTGCTCATATTTTAAGCTGCATGCACATAATAAAAAGTATTAAAAAATATAACATACAACAGAAAAATAGGTGCTGTCGATTTCAAAGAAATCAATAACTTGCTTTGCGATTTTCTCACCTCGTTCAAGAAAGTTTGCAAAGACGCCTAAATCCGATTTCTTATGATAGCGTTTTTTTATGGCCTTTCCTATCAGTTATTCTGATCTCATTCTCTGCTTGCTAGGTGAGGGGATTGGGAAAAAGGGCTTTCAGTTCTGCTGATTTAATTCTCAGAGCTTCATGCCCTTTAATAAAGTGTATTTCTGTTCCCACCAATGGAAACTGTGAAATGCTGATCCTTGTGAGTGTACACGGTGTCAAACCAAGCAGAAATCAATGCGGGCATTATCATGCGCCCACAGATCTAACTGTAAATAAGGCCAGAACCATTTTAACAAATGTTGCTTAGTAAGCTTCAGCAAGATGTCTGCAAATGCCTGACACCTCAGGAGACCTGAGGCAGTGCGAGTTGGAATTAAAAATTGACTGGTACAGAGACAGAGTGAGGGTGTTACGTGTTCCATAGAAACACAGGGGCAGATTTACAAGCCCCTTACGCCACTTTTGCGCCGCCGTTGCGTCACTTTTGTGACGCAGCGGCGGCGCAAATCATGCGCCATGCTGCGGGGGATTTACAACGTGACGCATCTAGGGAGATGCGTCACGTTGTAAAGCCCTGCGCCACATGAAACCTGCGTCAGGTTTCACGTGGGCGTGCCGGCGCAGGGGGGGGCGTTCCTGCGCAAGGAAGCCCCGTAAAAGTGACGCAGTGAAATCTACAAGATTTCACGGAGTCACATTTACGTCCCTGCTGCGTCAAATCCTTACGCCTGCTTCAAGCAGGCGTAAGGAGTGACGCAGCATGTTAGGTATAGGGCACCCCTGAGCAGTACTGGAGTTACGTCGCACTTGCGACACGACCCAGTACTGCGCCACCTCTTCCGCCGACAGATGCGTCACGCATCTGTTTATCCTTGCGCCATGATGCGCCGCATTGTAAATGCGGCGCATCTGTGGTGGCGCAAGGGTAAACTTGCGTCACGCATCTTCCCTGGCGCATCCCTGCTGATTTGCAGGGATGCGCCAGGGAACGTAAATCTGCCCCACAATGTCTCATCATAGGCAAATCTAATGCCAAATGAACATTATTTCAGATGCAGAGTGTCTCATTCATAATCGAAAAAAGGGCCCGTAGCTTGGGCAAACTGGCTGAAAGCAATCAATAACAGATTGCATTGTGTGCTTAATGGCCCCAGTGTTATTGTGATAAAAATGAAAAGAGTGCGGTGTGAAATGGAGCTTTTCCATTGCTGTGTCCTCCACTTTTCTCCGCGCCTCATTTGTTTTTCATTTTGAGAAATAAAGTTTAGATAGTAAGTAACAGTTAAAGAAAGAGACAATGTGGGAATATATCCAAACTTACTATAAATCAATAGTAAATGAAAACCTCTGCTTGTTTTCTGTCTTAATTGTAGCTTTTTCATATTATTGAACTACTGCTGTGCATTTTAATTGGGCATTTTGGCAGCTTCATGGACACGTTGATTTACACCCCCCGAATATGAGTCAACACTGAGTATTACACACACATTGTCATCAGTTAACTGCATATCTATTGGTTATCCTTTTTCGCCCTTACCAAGCTGTGGCCGTAGAATGACTGGCTGTGCTGTGCTGGTTCAGTGTAGGGACAAGCACCTGTTTTAGCTCTCTCCTAGTATACTGCGCATGAGCTGTATTTTTTTAGCTACATTGTTAGCGTACAGTGGGCTTAGAGTCTGCCCATTGCTTAATATTGGGTGGCTTCATTTCCACTCTCATTTGCTTGCTTCCTTTTGTTAGATTGTGTGGGCTTTCCTTCCTCTTCTTGTCATTGCCCCACCCCTGAAATATGGATGCACTACTTGCGTCCTTCCACTGTTAATTTTCCGAGTGCTCCTTTTTTCTTTTTCTTCAAGCACACCACAAGAGTGCACATTTTCAAGCACTCTGATTCTCTTTCCCACCACACTCCATGTTGCTGTCTTTTGCCTTTATACTTCTTTCCTGCCTGCTCCCATTTCTCTCTCATCTGCTTACTTTTTCTCCGCCGCTCCACACTGCTCTCTCTCCTAGTTTGTTTGGTTCCATCCCCCCACTCTGCATGTTGCTTCCCTCCACCCTCACGGTGCTTACCTCCACCCCCAGTCCTCTGTGATTCCACCCCCAACCTCTGTATTTCTTTGCCTCTAGTGCACGTTACGTTTCTGTATCTTGCAGGTGCAGTATGTTGATCTTCTTCGCCAGGGGGCAAATGACCTGCATGAATTTTGGATCTATCTTGCCAGGGAATAAATACTGCAGCTCCACTTCTATAGGCGAGCAGTGATAGCAAGAACCCCGGGACCTACAATCACAGCCTGGGATGTCCCATTGGAAGAGTTGAGGGTCTCTGCTTTCTTTCATTTCACTTAAGTGCATGACTTCGCCTTCTGACACATGGCACAAGCTGTACTCCTGCCCACCCAGAGATGCTGTAGAGTGAATGCCACAGAGGGGCAAATCAGTCCCTCCTTCTTTCAGCCCCACAAGTTTTAGACTTGACTCCAAGTACTCCACAGTTTTACAACATCACAATTTTAGGTCTTCCCTAAGGGACAACTTTTAGTGTCAGTAGGCAAAAGCCTACAGTGAAGCGCCCATTTATTTAGATGTTCTAATTTGAATAATGTGTTTGTGAAAGGCGAATCAATATTAATGTCGTTATCTATAGCATTACATGTGAACCCACATTTTCTAAGATGGATGGGTGAATTATTTTTGCCTTACTCTCTTTCACAAGACCGATTGTTAGATATGCAGATAACCAGTAATGGGACAGTTGACAGTTCTGTCTTTGTTGAGCTTCTTATTGCAAACAAATGGTACCTGTAATAATATGCACGAAAATAAAGCAATACAATCACACTATTGTCACTTTTCTGATGAACCAGTAAAGACATTTAGAGGGTTTGGAAAAATGTTCCAACAGCACAATTTAAAAAATAAATAATGTTTAGAAAACAAATTAAAACGTCCACTTTCCCTCCATGTGGGATCCTATTTCCACTTCCTCAAAGGTAAAAACATAAGTCATTTCTCTGAACTCTGGAAAGGAGCATAGTTTCTACACACTGAAAAATAAAGTTCATGTTTCTCCATGATGCTGTGAAGAGGGATGTGGTGGGTGCCTGGAGGTATTGGTGTTGATGGTGTGAGTAGTGGTGGTGAAGGATGTTGATGGTGATGAGTGTGGTGGAATAAAGTGGGTAATGGGAGGGTGTGGTTGACTGCGCTGGTTTGAATGGTGATTGTGGAGAGCAGAGCAAGTGTGTATGTTGATGGAGATGGTGTAGATTGTGGTGATGGGGTGGTGTAGTGGTCAGTGATGGTGATGTGGGGGAGTGGGGTGTCAGTAGTAAGTGTGTGGAGAGGTGTTAGTCAGAGTAGCGTATCCAAAGGACTATGAGGAATTTGTCTCATTTCATGGGAACCCTTGGCGAATGGCACTGCATGCTTCAAACTAGAATGTTCTAGAAAAATCGTGTATATTCTGAGGTGCCCACAAGTAGATTTGAGCCAAATTGAGGGACTCTGGCCCTGTCGAGTTGTAAGTTTCACACAGGGCCTTAATGATCTTTGAGAAGATCCTAGCATGAGGAGGTGTAGCTCTGAAAGCAGAGCAGACCCCTGAGGAATCAAAGTTAATAAAGGGCCCAGAATAGGGTGACATGAAGCACCAGCAGAGAGGTCCTCCAGGGAATCCTGATTCCAAAGTCATCTCTGTGGGTTGTTGGTCAAGGTTGATATGATTAGGAGCTGAATTGATCTGGAATCCACATCCTCACTGCATGATGGTAAGTGGAAAATGCAGGGATTGTCACTCTAGTAGAGAGTACCACCTCTGGTGGGTGGAAATAGATCCTGCTTCATTGTCTAGAGTGTAGGAGCTGCTTTCCTTAACTTTTATTCAAATAGTACACAGGTACAGAGATTTTGTTGAAAACATTAGGGTTTTAATGGAAGAGTTTACTGTTCGGGCTCACATTCTTGGATGCGTCCTTTGTTTGTATATAAGTCTCCTGCAGGGAGAGAGAGAGAGAGAGGGAAAGAGAACACTGCATAAGTCACAAAGGGCTTAGGAGCCCTAGCCCAATGTGAACTAGAGTACACTTTGAGCAGAACATTATTTGCTGAGAATTAGAGGATCACTATGGCCAGGGTGAATGTCATGTTGCGTGTTAGTAAACCTGTATGTTACTTGACCTAGCTATCTGAATTAACTTAGTGCATTTGTAAATCTAAATATGTTGGCCAATTGTAGACAGTAAGGAGGTCAGATTGGTCCGTTCTGTGCAAGTGTCCCTGCTCTGCAAACCTTAGTCTGCAGCTTATCACAAAGTTAAGCAACTACCTCTTCAGAGCTGCATATCACACACAAAGCACAGCCGTGTGAAACTAGCACTCTAGAAGACATACCTCCTCATCACATCATGCACTTATTTATCTTCTTCATGGCTGTCCTATTGTAGCATACAGCAGATCAAGAGCTTGTGTATCCGTACCAGTTGGTAGTGCATGAACAAAACAGCAGCAGACCACATGAATTCACACAGCACCACTGTGAAAAATATTTTTGCTAGTTACGTTATACCCACACTTGAAAGTCTAGTCAAGTCAAGTTTAATTTATTTGATTTAATTCTCTGCTGAGAACAACAAATTTCAAACAAAGCATTTGTTATAACAATATACATAAAAACATTCAATACAGATTTTAAAAAGTTCTAAAAAATTTAAACAAGTTATGACACACAAGTTCGTCTGGGGGAGATTTAAAAAGCGAGATTAGACTCTGCACAGATGCGCTGTTATTTCTAAATTGGATTGTTTTTAAATAGCGCCTTCTGTCCTCGACCAGTTTCGAGTTCGGGCATACCGACAATACGTGCTTCAGATCTTGCACTCCACCATTACAAAGATCGCAAATACTGGTAGCATTTTTTTTATGAGTCCATTTAAAAGTCAATGAATTAAAGGGGAGTAACCCAAGCCGCAATAAAATTATACAACGCCGGATTCCATGCCTTAAGGAAAAATGAATATATTGTTGAACCTGTTTGTATGCAATTGATTCTGCGTAAAATTCGTAATGGTGCAATTTAGAACAGTGCAAAATGTCCAGTTCGAAGCTGATCCTCGGCGTCAGATGTTTCAGGAAAAGCTTCAATTGGGCAGGAGTACATGATTTCAAGAGTTCAGTTGTGCATTTTGATAATTTAAAAGCAATAATCAGATTCTGGCTAAAAGTATATTTTGTGGATTCGGACTCGAATGTCTCCATTTTTAGTAAAAATCTTAAAGTGCCTTGATCTGCATGTAAAAGATTGTAAGCCCATCTTAATCCCCACTGCATTTCATACACTGATATAGCCAGTACAATCTTGTAAGAAACTGTGGGGCATATTAGCAAGACCCACGTTAAAATTATCGCAGTTTTAGCGGCAGGAAACTGCCGCTAAAGCGGCGATAATGGGCTTGCTAATATGCGGTATGGAATTCAATAGAAGCCCAGGTTAGATGTCCTGCACATCTAACCTGGGCTTCTATTGAATTCTATAATGCATATTAGCAAGCCCATTATCGCAGTTTTAGCGGCAGTTTCCTGCCGCTAAAACGGCGATAATTTTAACGTGGGTCTTGCTAATATGCCCCTGTATGTTTTGCATGTTTATCCCATTTAACGGACTTACTGGCAATGTTGGACTCCAGGCACTGGGAGGCTTCTGAATATCTCCCAATGTGGGTAGTCTTGCTCCTGAACATGTTAAATAATTATCTTATGCCAATTGTCAACTTTGACCATGGAGGTGGACTACATTGTGTCGCTTTATACCACTCAAAGAAATGCAAGCATGTCAGATGTTGTCATTCCCAGATAACAAATATCATTCTGGGCTCCATATGTCACGGGCATTTGTTTCTTAGTAAACAAAATATATTCAGTGAAAGAAAAAACATGACAGGCATGCAACAAATTCTATGGATTTTACAGTAAAAAGAAGAACCCTTATAAAGGCGGGACTGAGGAATAATTGCCCCTCCACACACACACACCTTCCACATCCCTTTTGGCAGCACTGCAGAAGTGACAGCAAAAACCTGGCATCAAGGCTGGACCTGCAGCCCACTGTGGTTGGACGTGAAAGGCACCTAGAACCCTGTCAACAGTTCTCAAAGACTAACATTGGCACTTGGTTGCTTCTTGGCATTGACATTGAGGGGCATATTATCAAGCCCCCTATCGCCGCGTTAGCGGCACTTTTCTGCCGCTAATGCGGCGATATTTCTATCACACTATTAACAAGCTGCAGCTAACGGGCCTTACCGTGAGTTTTTTAGCGATAGCAGCCGTTTTTTGACGTCTAAAGCATGTCAGCGATATATATCGCTAATGACATGCAAAGTAGGCGTTCCTGACTAAAACTCCATTGAAACAGTCGCAAACACAACTTCCCCCTATTATCAATGCCCGCGAAGCGAGAGGAAAATTCGCGCTAACCGCGCTTATCGCTGGAATTTAACGCCTGGAATAAACTTGCCTTAACCATCTTGTCAATGGGGGGTGGATTGTTAGGTTAAGTACACACTTGCCTATCAGCAAGCTTTTCATTTGCGCAGTGAATTTAGCACTTGAATTCTCACGCTATTGCTGGGTTAACTCGCTATCGCTGGATTTCCTATCGCCTTTGCGATACGCGTTGATAATACTGCGGTATCCCGGCGAGGAAATCCAGCGATAGCCGGCGATAAAAAAAACAGCGCTAAGCGCGCTTTGAGATAAACATCGCAGATCCTTGATAATATGCCCCTTAAACTTTACAACGTCATAACTCCTGATCCCCTTATTTTATTCTTACCATTTTTGTACTTTAATGTTTGTCTAGTTATTACATTTCCCTCATTACCAAATTGGTTTGGTAGTTTTGCTGTTTGATTTCTTGACTTCATAGTTATTTGGAGCTGTTTTAAATACTTAGCAGACTTTTCTCAGAGAACTTCATTTTCCTTTCTGCTAAAGCTGCCAAGGCAAAGCCCAGGATTTCTCAATGAAATTTGCTTAACTTAACAAGGCCCTAAATTATTACTTTGGATGGAATGATTACCCTGCTCTCTTGCTACTCTCTAACCAGAGTACATTAACTAAAACTTGCGCCTTCTACATGCACTACTTATACCCATTAATATTGCATCACTTATAGCATGTTAACTCACAGCATTCCTAACAAGATTCATGATTTGTAATGAAATAATTTATAAAACATTGTGCTTAGTAGAGTGACGAGTTATATGTAATGTAGCGTGAATAGTGAGTTGCCAACAGTGTGTACGGATGTGCGCAAGTTATAGTAATTTGATGGTGGTGCATAATTTATAAAATTAAGGTATAACTATAACTTCCGAATTTCTAATGTTTCTGTAGTTTAAGTTTGGTTTGTATAGAAAGAATAAATAAGGATATAGTAATTTGAAGGTGGTGTGCAAATTATAAATTAAAGGTATAACTATATCTTTAGAATTTCCAATGTTTTTGTAGTTTACATTTTGTTTGTATAGAATGAATAAATAAAGTTTCCCTAACTATAACTTATCTTTAACCTTTGATTTTATCATTACATTTCATTGGTTTTTAATTTTTAATAAAAAAATGTTTCAAATTGTGGAGTGGAGTGTCAATAAGTGGACTTTCAAAAAGTACAGTGGAGTAGAGTGCGTACAATGTAGTGTCGCACAGTGGAGTTTCGTGGAGTGAAGTAAAGTGGACGGGCATAGAGTGGAGTGGATTGGCGTAAGGTTGAGTAGCATAGCGTGTTATACCATGAAGTGGAGTGGCGTAGAGTCATGTTTAGTGGAGGGGCCTTAACTGGATTAGCGTAAAGTAGAGTGGCATAGGATGGAGAGGCGCAGAGTGCACTGATGTACGGTAGGGTGGAATAGAGCGGCGTGGTGTTGAGTCACATATCATAGACTGCAGTGGGTTAGAGTGGAGTGATGTGGCTTGGCTTAGAGTGGAATAGAGTAGAGTGGAGTGGTGTAGACTCAAATAGCAAAGAGTGGAGTGGCGTAAACTGGAGAGGCATAGAGTGAAGTGGTGTAGAGTGGTGTGGCATGCGCTAGAGTGGTGTAGAATGAAGTGGTGTAGAGTGGAGTGATGTAGAGTGGAGTGGCGTAGAGTGGAATGCTGTAGAGTGGAATGGCGTAAAGTGGACTACCATAGAATGGAGAGGCGTATAGTAGACTAGCATAGAGTGGAGTGGTGTAGAGTCGAATAAGTAGAGTGGAGTAGTGTAGAGTGGAGTGTCATGCAGTGGAGTGGCATAGAGTGGAGTAGCATAGGGTGGAGTGGCATATGATGGAGTGGTGTAGAGTGTTGTGCATACAGTGTTGTTGTGTACAGTGTGGTGGTGTAGAGTGTCAGTGTGTAGAGGAGTGGAGTAGAATGGAGTGGCACATAGCGGATTGGCATACACTAGAATGGCATATAGTGGAGTGGTGTACAGCTCAGTGGCGTGTCCTAGAGTGGAGTGGTGTGTCATAGAGTTGAGTGTCATGGAGTGTCGTAGAGTAGAGTGTAGTGTTGTAGAGTGGAGGTACATGTCATGGTGTGAAGTGGTGAGTTGCACAGTGCAGTGTCATGTCAAAGAGTTTTGTAGAGTGGAGAAGAATATCATACAGTGGAGGGGCATTGGGTGGAGTAGAGTGTTGTGGAGGGGAGTGATATAGAGTGGACTGGCATGTTGTACATTGTGTTAGAGTGGAGTGGCATAGAGTGTCATACATCGGAGTGGCATAAAATAGGTCTAGAGTGTTGTGGCATAGAGTGGAGTAGTGCAGTGCAATAGAAAATAGTGCAGTACTGTGTCCTAGAGTAGAGTAGCACAAAGCAGTGTAGAGTGGCATAGAGAGAGTTGTGTAAAGTATTGTACAGTGAAGTCGAGAGTTGTAGGGTGGCATAGAGTCAAGAGTGTCGCAAAGTGGCATAGAGTGGAGTACAGTGTATACGAGAGGAGTAGAGTGTTACATGGTGGCATACAGTGGAATGCCATGGAGTAGAGTGGCATATAGTATAGTGGAGTGGTGTGTAGTAGAGTGGAGTGGCATGTCATAGATTGTAGTGACTTGTCACAGTGTGGAGAGGCATGGAGTGTTGTAGAGTGGAGTGGAGAGCCACAGAGTGGATAGGCATGTTCTAGATTGGAGTGGCATGTCATAGTGTGGAGTAGGGTGACCCAGAGTGGAGTGGCATGCCAGAGAGTCGCTTACAGTGGAGGGGCATCGAGTGGAGCAGAGTGTCGTTAAATGGCGTAGAGTGGAGGGGGTGTAGTAAGTATACTGGAGTGGTGTGTGGTACAGTGGCGTTGTACTGTGTCATAGTAGAGGGATCATAGATTAGAGTGGCATAGACTGCAGTGGGGTGTCGTAGAATGGAGTAGTATGTCGTAAAGTGGAGTGGCGTGTTGCAGGCTGGAGTGTCGTGTTGTAGAGTGGAGTGGCGTGTGGTAGAATGGAGTAGCGTGACATGTTATACACTGGCGTGGACTGTCATTGTCACACATTGCTCTAGAAGGCATCGGACCACAGCAGGAATTGGAATATGTGATTCCAAACAGGGTTTCCTTGTTTCCTTCAATGTCTCAATCTATAACCATTTCTGAGTTACAGGTGTTGTATTCTACCCTTGAGGAATGTGGGAGGGGATGATACTGAGACATTAATATGAACACAGTGAATTGCAAAAGAAACGGTCCGCCTCATTGTGCACTATGGAACTACAACTCCCATGAGCATTCACATTGAGTTGTGATGTCTATGGGAATTCATTAGCAAGAATGTGACATGACCCAGAAGCTAGAAAAACTGCTTCCACATGCAGCATGAAGCAGATTATTCGAGTTGCAAGATCGGAGTTCAGACGCCCATATGTTCGTGGCATAAATAACACTACTTGTGGTAAGGGTGCTTCGCACCTCAATTCAGCTTCTAAGTTGTTCCAGGGAAAGGTGGGAAACTACCGCCTATATTTGGTGGTATTTTGTTCTAAGGTATCTCTCTCGATAGGCTACCAAGAGCAAAGGTTCAGAAATGACGGTGTTTGTCATGCTTTTTTTATTTTGAGTCAACTCGGTTTTTATTTGGAGAATCGAGTGCAGAAAAAGACTGCATGATTCTGTTTCTTGGGGATAAAGTCGCTTGTTGCTGCAATTTTGTGGCATGTCAACTCCATAAATCAGCTATGTGATAATTACCCAGAAATGGACCTTTTCATTTCGTGACTTTATATTTATATGCTTTGACTTTACCTTCATGAAGATAATTCTGAGAATGAATCTGTGTGCGATGAGCAGATTTAACAATATCAGGATTATGAAGCTTAATAATCATTGATGCTCAGATCTGCACACAATTTTGGCAAACAAGAAAGAAAAAAAAATAATGTGGTTTTCTACTTCATTTAATAGTTGTTTAATATTTTGTCATTCCTAACAGGGGTCTTTTGAGTCTGTGGTGTTGGTTCTTCCCCGTGAAGTTAGGACCATTTGTATTATGGGTAGGTATTTAAATCTAGTGAGTATAGCATTAACATTTCGTCAAATACGTTTATTCGAAAGATATTTCTCTTTGTTTATTGCAGCACTTATGCTGATAAACGGAAAAAACATTAAAAATTGATTTCCATGGATCCCCTGTGGTTCTCAAAAGATCTACACAAAGTTATTTTCTTTTACAGGTAATACATAGTGTAGAATCTAGCATTGGTGGTTTATGCAGCAATAAAGAAAGAAAAGAATTAAAGTGTTTTGTATATCTTATTACAGGTCTCCTTCCCAGCTGTTCCCTTCCCATCCTTCCTTGACTTGACCACCTTAAGATTCTGTGCTGTCATAGCAAGCGGAATTAAGGCTATCAAGGGGTGGACCATATTGAGCAGCGAGCTGACCCTGAGGGATTTGTACAGTGAAGTGGTGTATCATCAAGTGAAGAGGAGTGGTGTATCATCAAGTGAAGAGGAGTGGTGTGTCATAGAGTAGAGTAGCATGTCGTTGAGTGGAATGTAGTGACGTGTGGCAGAGTGCAGTGACATGTCCTAGAGTGACATGTCATAGAGTGGAGTGGGGTGCCATAAAGTGGAGTGATGCGTAATAGAGTGAAGTGGTGTGTCATACAGTGGAGTGGTGTGTTGTATTGTAGAGTATTGTTGAAAGTGGCTCTAGAAATTTAGATTACAAATTTTCAGAAATATTGATAATGGGGTGTAAAGGGCCTTTTTTGGTAGTAGATCCAAATTATTTCAATACTTTTAAAGTTATAGGGCCTGATTCCCAAAGATAAACTTACATTTTTGTATAAGTTGACGATTATTTGCCATTCACAAAGGTATTTTACGGTAGTATCTTTATGACTGCAGAGCTTTTGTCCTAAAAGTATAGGACAGTCCTATCTTTTTATGTGCGGAGACTCTGCAGTCGTAAAGATAGAACTAGTAAAATGCCTTTGTGAACAGTAAACAATTGTAAACATACACAAAAGTGTAACTTTACCATTGTGAATCAGTCCCATAAGGCACAAAAACCTAGTGATATTTTGGGCCGCTGTATACTGGAGTCATTTTGCGGTATTCTGCGGTACATGCCATTGACAAAACAGTATTTGATTGGCTAAAGACTGTCCTTACAGAAGTAAAAGGCAGCCATATTGTTTAGAGCACAATTTGGCTGTGCTCTGGTTTTTAAGTGTAAATATAGTGTCCTACTGTTTTATAAGTGTACAGGAATGGTGTAAAGATAGGTAAAAGTTGTTTTATTACTTTATATATTTTAGAAGGTTTGCAGAGCATTGCAGTAGTATCATATTGTTCAGAATGCACTTAATATGTGTTTTGGGTTTTAATGGTAAATATAGTGTTGTAGATTTTCGTTTGTAATTTTTACAAATTTAATTGAATTCTTTTTTTTAGGTACACTATATGACTTGAGAGTGCGAAATATACTTTAGACCACACTTAGGGGCCTTCTAACTGACCTTCTAACCGACTCATACTGGAATCCGGTTTTACCAAACGACGCACTACGATGCCCAAAACCCTTTCCTTACCGAGCGACTCGGACACTCCAAATCCGTCTTCATCCATCCAACAAGAACTATCCGGAAACGCAGAATGGAGTCGTCCGGAGGCATTTCCCAGTCCGAATCCGACACGACAAGTACGATGCGTACTTCCTTTGTGCCGAATCGGTCGCTACAAGCAACACGCCAGAGCATATGGAAAGAGAGTATTTCATCTCCGATTCGCACCACAACACGATTCCTGCGACCGAGACTGTGCAGTCATGTATCTCATTGTGCACATCATCCCTATCCTCTACATCTACGATGAATACTACAACCGCAACCGACATGGTCTTCGCAGACGGTAAGTTAGGCACCTTACCCCTACACAATAACGCTACTACCCCATGAAAGACAACACAGGAGAAAGCAGGGGCGAAACTAAAGCTAAATTTAGGGGGGAAAATACTTCCAGCAATGTAGTGTCAACTTGGGGGTTGGGGGCAAATACCCCCAGCAATGTTTAAGCAATGTGGGGGTTGGGGGCAAATACCCCCAGCAATGTTGAGGCAAATATGGGGTTTGGGGTCTAATACCCTCAGCAATGTAGAGGCAAATCTGGGGTATGGGGGCAAATACTCCCAGCAATGTAGAGGCAAATCTGGGGTTTGGGGGCAAATACTCCCAGCAATGTTGAGACAAATATGGGGTTTGGGGGCTAATTCCCCCAGAAATGCAGAGGCAAATATGGGGTTGGGGGGCAAATACCCCCAGCAATGTAGAGGCAAATATGGGGTTGGGGGCTAAAACCTCAGCAATGTAGAGGCAAATCTGGCGTTTGGGGGCTAATACCCCCAGCAATGAAGAGGCAAATGTGGGGTTTGGGGGCAAATACCCCCAACAATGTTGAGGCAAATCTGGGGCTGGGGGCTAATACCCCAGCAATGTAGAGGCAAATCTGTGGTTTGGGGGCTAATACCCTCAGCAATGTAGAGGCAAATCTGGGGTTTGGGGGCAAATACTCCCCCCAGCAATGTAGAGGCAAATCTGGGGTTTGGGGGCAAATACTCCCAGCCATGTTGAGACAAATATGGGGTTTGGGGGCTAATTACCCCGGCAATGCAGAGGTAAATCTGGGGTTGGGGGGCAAATACCCCCAGCAATGTAGAGGCAAATCTGGGGTTTGGGGGCAGATACCCGCAGCAATGTTGAGGCAAATCTGGGGTTGGGGGCTAATACCCCAGCAATGTAGAGGCAAATCTGGGGTTAGGGGGCTAATACCCCCAGCAATGTAGAGGCAAATCTGCTGTTTGGGGGCTAATACCCCCAGCAATGTAGAGGCAAATCTGGGGTTGGGGGCTAATACCCCCAGCAATGTAGAGGCAAATCTGGGGTTGGGGTACCCCCAGAAATGTAGAGACAAATCTAGGGTTGGGGGCTAATACCCCTAGCAATGTAGAGGCAAATCTGGGGTTGGGGGCTAATACCCCCAGCAATGTAGAGGTCAATCTGGAGTTGGGGGGCTAATACCCCCAGCAATGTAGAGGCAAATCTGGGGTTGGGGGGCAAATACCTCCAGCAATGTGTACTTGAACAATGTAACTGGTGTTCATGCAAAGTGCCTCAATATCTACAGGTGGAGTACATGCTGCAGGAATAAAAAAAAAACAAAGGTCATTTTGCTGGAAATGCATGTAGGAGAGTAGGATCTGCTTATTATAGTTACCCCCACTTTTTGCTGATGTTTCACTGTTTTCGACTTAGTCTGACTGGGATCCTGCTATTCAGGACGCCAGTCTATCTGCTTTCTCCTCTAAATGGATTGCATGTACTTTAGGTACACTCCAGATTGGATTCTGGGGTACCCTTAAATGTCCCTAGTATATGGTATACTATGTACCCAGGGCATAGGTAGCCCCAGAGGCCTCCCAGGGGCTGCAGCATGTATTATGCCACCCCTGAGAGACCATTCAAAATGACACCACAGGTCTGCTACTGCAGCCTGTGTAAGGTGGTGCATGCACTCCCTTACTTAGATATAGGTTCACTATATCTATCCTAATCACTGCACATATAAACCTATCAGTCACCCCTATGGCAGGCCTTATCAATCCTGAAGGCAGGGTGCTGGGTTTTATGTGAGAGGGTGCCCATGCATTAGCAGAGCCCCTCTGCAGCCTTCGGAACCTATTCTCCGGGGTTGTTTGTGATGCAGCCAACCATATATACTTAAGTGCATTATAACCTTGCGGTAAATGCTAACTTTAATATGGTTGCATGGAAACATGTTGTGTTTGGTGTCAAACACCTTGGAATCATACCTCCACACCAGTAACTGGTGTGGGAGGTATGATTCCACCCTCCTAGAGGGAGAAATATGACAACACCGATACACCCGGTACCAGCTTCACAGAACCCTGGCATCACAAAATGGATGCTGCCAGCTACAGACACGAGTCTGCCCTCCTGCTGCTGGAGGAAACTCCGGCAGGGGAAGGCTTGACAATAGGTTTCCTGTCACAGGGAGGTGTGACCACCTCCCAGACAGGCTTTAGTGTATTGGGGCTGGGTGGGTGCACTCTCAGAGTGCTTTGATGTCTGCACTGGGGGCACATTTGGTGTCCTCGTGCATAGTCCAGCTCAAACCGGTTGCAGGGGCTATCAGCCCCTGCTCTGGCACAAAACTGGACAAAGGACATGGGTGTAGCCACCCCTCTGTCCTGACCCTCCCATAGGTGGGTCCCCAGAGTTTGTCCCACCCCTTCCTTGGGTATAAAGTAGGAACCCCTGGCTACAGGACTTTAGATATTACCTGGACTAAACTCTGCTACAGAAACCAAGTAACCTTCGATGATCTACGCTTTGCTGGACGACTGAAGAATCTCCCTTGGAGTAAAGGAGTTACTCCCCTGCTGAGCAGGCACCTAAACACATCTGACCAGTTTGCATCTACGAAGTTCCCGAAGGACTCTGAAGATTTCTGCAATACAGGACATGGGTTCCCGAGGTCTCTGAGGTTGATCTGTGCTCTCAGCAATTCTGAGGCCCGTATCCCTCGTGGGGACCGTGAAACCCGTACCCCTGGGCACCGTGTACATTTGCAGCAGCATATGCTTTTCGGTGATCCCTGAAGCTGTGCTTTGGGCTACTTGTAGTCCTGACCCCGAGCAGTAATTCCACTAAAGATTTTTGGCCTACACTCCACGAGTGTTCCATGGGCTGGCACTTTGTGATTCCTCTCGAGGTCCCTTTGCGATCCCTGGTCCATTGGCCTGTGGGTCCCTGAGAAGGCAACTTTAACTTTCAGTGGGCTTCCCTGGTTGCTCCAGATGTGCCCTGACTCTTCATTGCTTGGGGAGTCCCCAGGACCTTGCTGGTCCTCACAGAAGCATCTTTCCTCTGACTGCATGGGTTGCAGTTGCCAAGGCTTGTTGGTGTTCAATCCGGACACTGACCCCCCAGCACTCGACATCCTTTATGGGACAGCTGGAATCTGGACTGTGGTCATCGCAGACATCTCGTGGTCCCCGTGGCTGCAGAGTCAAGCTTCACCTCTTCACACCTGAAGCACCCAACATCGGTGGGCATTCGATTGCTCCGCTCCTGGTCACGTGAAGTGACCCAGACTTTGTCCCCTCTGCTTTCAGGTTCTTCACATCTCCGATCCAGGCTTGGATCACACCGGACACTTTTCTTCTCCACGGCAGCAGTACTTTCTCGCATCACGCCATTGAAAACGACGAGGGTTTCCGACACCACTTGACCCCTATGCACCCGGCTCCTCTGGGATAGGTAACACGGGTACCTCGGCACTCTCAAGGGTGCTGGCCTTAGAACCTTCTATGTTTAGCTGGGTTTGCTTGAAGTCCTCTCCTAAGTGTCCTTAATCTTTAAAATTCCAACCGCGACTTTCCCATAGAGTTGTACGGAGCTCGTGTCTGTGTTCCCACACTGCACCCGTCCTCCGTGGGTCCCCTGTGTCACTACCGTGGTGGTTCCTTGGGGTTCCAGCGATTCCTACGTGCTCTAGGCACTGTGTCTAGTCAAGTCGTGGTTCTTATACCACTTTCTTAGTATATGGTTCGGTCTCCCCCTGGAGCCCGCTGTGTATTGTGCTATTTACTGTCGTTCTAGTGATTTAATATTGTGTGTCTTGTTCTCTAATCTCATAAAGAGGTTAGTAGAGAGTGTTTAGTTATAAATACATATATTTTATATACACCTGGTGTGGGTCTCCTTTCATTTGGTCATTCTGGAGGTTATATACTGGTAAAACAAGCTGCTTTACATTCCTTCAAGACTTAGCCTGAAGGCTGCTCTCCACAGCTACCACTAGGATAGCTTTCTATAAAGGTTGTCTTTAACCCCTTCCATGCTTATGACGAGCTGGACTCGTCATGGCACACAGTGGTCGTGTGCTCATGACGAGCCCAGCTCGTCCATAGACCCACCCACGGGGAAGCGCTGGCGCTCCCCCGTGGGAATGCAATCGTTGTTTTTTTGGGGGGAAGGGCTCCCTGCCTCCCCCGCCCCCCATCAATGACGTCAGCGCGCGAGGCGCGCTGGCGTCATTGAGGGTTTCCTTTCTTCCCCGACGCGCTGGAAGCCATTTGCTTCCAGCGCGTCGGGAAAATCAGGTGAGTTTTGGCTCCGGGAGGGGGTTTGAAACAAAAGAGGCATCGAGGAAAGGAAAGGGTTTTCCTTCCCCCGATGCCTCTTTTGTGCATTTCTGCTGCACGATCATGCGATCGTGCAGCAGGAATGCCCACTAGACACCAGGGATTTTTTTTTTTTAAATGTTAATGAAAATACTGTTTGGGGAGCGCCCCTTGGGCAAGGGTCGCTCCCCTTTTGGAGGCCATATGTTTTTGTGCTCTGCCCCCTGAGGGGGCAGTTTTTGTATTGTACCCACTAGACCACCAGGGAGAAACGGTGGGGAGTGGCCCCTTGGGCAAGGGTCACTCCCCTTTGGGGGCTTTGTTTGTGGCCGAGCGGCCAAATGATAGTGCCCTTTATTTTATTTATTTATTTTAATTAATGCCTTTTTATATAGCGTGGACTTTACCCGAAGGTGTCAGAGCGCTTCACAATAGGACAGTAACATTACATGAGGAGAAGGTTACAAGTGAGCATAATACAAAAGGAAGCGTTACATTACATGAGGAAAAAGTGACAATTGTGCAAATAACAAAACAAACACGATACAAAAAGAGGTATGCGTTACAAGAGGAAAAAGTGACAGGTGTGCATGATACATGAGATACAAAATACAAATAGAGGTATAATACTGCAATAAGTGGCAGTCACTCAGAACACACTGGGAAGGCACTTCTATAGGCATGGAGTAAAGAATTTCCTATAGTGGAAGAACTTCCTTGAGGGAGTAGAGAGGGCGTGAATTAAACAGGAGACTTAAAATGAAGGGTACACAAACATAAAATCCAACACAGCACGCAAGGGTGAGGAATGTACAGGAAAAAGTACAAATTTACAATGAAGAGCGAACTTCCTAGAGGGGGCTGAGAGTGAAAGTATTAGTTCTGAAAGTGTCTTTGGAAGAGAAGAGATTTGAGGTCAGCTTTGAAGATCCGGGTAGAGGAGGTGGCACGGAGCAATGGGGGAAGCGAGTTCCAGATTCTCACCGCATTTCCTGAGAAGGATTGCACCATCGATCTTTCCTTTTTGAAGACGGGGGGGCTCAAGCAGAAGCTTTTCCGCATTGCGAGAAGGGCGAGAGCCACCGGACAATTTCAATTTATTTGCCAGGTAACGAGGGGAGGAGGTGTGTAAGGCTTTGTGTGTGATGCAGGCAGTTTTGTAAATAGATCTTGCCTCGATCGGAAGTCATCGAAGAGAGGACAGGATAGGAGTGACGTGGTCGCTTCGTTTAGACCCTGAAATGAAGCGAGCTGCTGAATGGAGGATGGATTTGAGAGGGGAGAGGTGGGATTTGGGTAGGCCCGTCAGAAGAGAATTGCAATAATCCAGTCTTGAGAGAACCAGAGATTGTACCAAGGTTTTTAAGTCTTTCTCCGGGAAGAACCGACGGATCCCCCATAGAAGGCGCAACTGGTAACGTGCGTTCTTAGCAATAGAGTTGATGTGGGAGATTAGGTTGAGTCTTTTGTCAAGAATGACACCTAGGTATTTAGCGCTGTCGACAATGATGGGTTTGTTGTTGAGTAGGTTCAGCTGATCCATCCAAGATTGAACAGGAGGAGGTGAGAGAGAGGTAGAGAGGAGGAGGAATTCAGTTTTGACGGGATTCAGAATGAGTTGGTGAGCTAACATCCAGTTGTGAATAGAGTTGAGAGTAGAGTTGAGTAGTGAGAGATCGTGTGCGGAAGATAAAGGTATCTTCCCACTAGTCCACCAGGCATTTATTTGTGGAGAGTGACCCCTTGGGCAAGGGTCACTCTCCTTTGGGGGCAATATTTGTGGCTGTGTCTGCCCCCCAGGAGGGCAGATCGCCATGTTTTTTTAAAAAATTGGGCCCACTAGACCACCAGGGATTTGTTTGAGGGGAGTGGCCCCTTGGGCAAGGGTCGCTCCCCTTTATGGGAGGATGATTGTGGCCATTTCTGCCCTCTTTGGGTGGCAGAATAGCAGTATGTTTTTAGGCCCATCTGCCCCCAAGGAGGGCAGAAGCCAGTAGACACCAGGGTTTTTTTAATTTTTGTGTTGGGGAGTGGCCAAAAGGGCAAGGGTTGCTCCCCTTTTAAGGGGGTGAATATTGTATTTATACTCTTTGGCCCACCTACCCCTTAGCTTGGCTGGTGGATTGTGTGTGGACTGGTGCATTATTTGCATTTTATGATTGTAATGTTGTTTTTCTCCTTTTTATTCTAGTGTAAAGCTTTTGATTCCTGTTTGCGGTTTCGGCAGTGGTTGTTCTGCAGTTTTGCGTAATTGCATTTATTTGGTAAGAAAAATATTTTTGTTGTGTGTACTCCAAATAAGTATTATTGTCATGCATGAATGAATTTATTTGTAAGTGGTGTCATAATGGCAGCATATTTGTTAGTGTTCAGAGCATGAAATTCTTTGCGATGTTTTGCATTGTCTTATGTGTAATTTTTTTTCTTCTTTTTTAGTGGGATATTGTTGATCTTCACTGTGTCTGTGCAGAGTAGGTGGTGGTGAGTCTAGCTCCTTCTGTCACGTGAGTGGTATAGTGTTGGAGTATATAGGTCTTTGTGATAAAGCTACATTTTGTTTATTTCTTTTTTTACAAAGGGTTTGTTTTTGTTGACTTGTTTGACAAGTACCTTTATTAGTAAGCATTATGGCTAGCCGTAGAATGACTGCTCAGCAGGTGGTTGGTTTGCTTCTTGAATCTTCCTCTGAGCAGGATTATGAGACTGACAGTGCGTCTGAGGGAGAGGAGGGAGGGGAAGATTCAGGCAGTGAGTTTTCTCTCCACATGGAATCATCGGATGATGAAGGTACTCTCAGTGCAGATGAAGGTACTCTCGGTGTGGATGAATCTACTCTCAGTGCGAATGAAGTGCCTGTTTTAGAGGAGGATACTACTGTGCCGATGGTGCAAGAGGCATCTGGATTGCAGCCTGGGGCTGCTAGGCTTCCTACTGGAAGTGCTGGACTCTGGGTTGATCCAAACATGGTGCAGCCGGTGTTGCCTGCCTTTAGTGGTTATGCAGGGTGTAGAGTGGATTGTGAACATTATTTGCCTATACAGTATTTTCAGTTGTTTATGGATGATGTATTTTTGGGTGAGATTGTTGAGCAGACTAATTTGTATGCTGAACAGTTTTTGAGGGACAACAGTGCCAGACTTAGGCCCCATTCTAGAGCTACCCGGTGGAGTCCCACAAATCTGGAAGAGATGAAGAAGTTTTTGGGTTTTACTTTTTTGATGGGTTTGATAAGGAAGCCGTCCATGGGTTCATATTGGTCTACCAGTCCCTTGATGGCAACGGCCATATTTCCTGCAGTTATGACTCGTGATCGGTATTTACTTTTGCTTCGGATGCTGCATTTTGTTGATAATGGTTTGGCGTTGCCACGAGATCACCCTGAATGTGACCGTCTTTTTAAGATTCGGCCTGTTCTTGATCACTTTGTAGATCGATTTTCAGAGATCTATACTCCAGGGAAAGAAATATCTATTGATGAGTCTTTGGTCCTGTTCAAGAGCCGTTTGGTTTTTAGGCAGTACATTCCTAGCAAGAGGGCACGCTATGGAATTAAGCTGTATATGTTGTCTGAGAGTAGGACAGGATATGTTTTTAATTTGCGTGTGTACACTGGTAGGGATTCCACTATTGACCCCCTGGTTGTCCGTCCACTTTTGGAGTTTCAGAGAAAATTGTGTGGGATCTTGCTAGAGGACTGTTTAACAGAGGCCACCATTTGTACCTTGATAACTTCTACACTGCTGTGCAATTGTTTAAGGAATTGTTCAAAGTGGACACTTTTGCTTGTGGCACAATCCGCTCTAACCGTAAAGGTTATCCAAAAGAGCTTGTTTGCAAAAACTTCAGAGGGGACAGTGCAGTTCCTTGCGTAGTGATGAACTACTAGCTGTGAAATTTGTGGACAGGAGGGATGTGTACATGCTGACTACCATCCATGATGAGAGTACTTCACCTGTGGCTGTTTGGGGTCAGATTGCTGAAGTGCGCAAACCTGTGTGCATTTTAGACTACAATAAGCACATGGGTGGTGTTGATAGAGTAGATCACAGGTTGGAACCTTACACTGCTATTCGTAAGGCTTACATTTGGTATAAGAAGTTGGCCATCCATCTCTTCAGTTTAGCAACTTTCAATGCTTTTGTTGTGTTCAAGGAGTGTTCTCCTGCGTCAAAGTTGACTTTTGTTCAGTTTCAGCAGTCTGTCATAGGCAGCCTTGTTGTTGTGGAACAGGCAAGTGTTCCTAGAGTTGGAGTGGTGGAGGATGTGGCTCGATTGAAAGATCGCCACTTTCCTGATCACATAACTCCTACACCCTCAAAAGACTTTCCCACTAGGAGATGTAGAGTCTGTTGGCGAAGAGGTACGCGGAAGGAGACTCGTATGTACTGCCCTGAGTGTCCTTCTAACCCTGGGCTGTGTGTGCCTGCTTGTTATAGAGCATACCACAAGCAAAAGAATTATTGGGAGCAACCATGAGTGGTAAAGTGAACTGCCTGGTCTGTAATGTTTAAGAATTGTTGTTCTGTTTCAAGGTTGGCATTAGTGCAATGTATTTAGTTTCTGATTTTGTGTTAGTAGATTTGTATCTATTTGCAATTTGTTTGTGTTTTCTTTTTTGTATAAAAAATCCTAAATGTGATGGTGGTGTGTGTAGGCTGGTGCTTGGCTGGCGGTGTGCGTGGAGTGGCGCTTGGCTGGCGGTGTGCGTGGAGTGGCTCTTGGCTGGCGGTGTGTGTGGAGTGGCTCTTGGCTGGCGGTGTGCGTGTAGTGGCGCTTGGCTGGCGGTGTGCATGGCCTGGCGCTCGGCTGGCGGTGTGTGAGTAGTGACTTGCTGCTGGTCACTACACACACTGCTAGCCGAGCGACACTCCACGCAATCCATCAGCTTGTGTGGTTGCTGTGTTAGGAATGTGGGCGTGTGAAAGTGATGGGCCCTTGAATGGCGCTGTCTGCTGGTGTGAGTGTTGTAATGTGATGGGCCCGCGGCTGGTGGTGTGAATGGTTTTGTATGTGTCACACGTATGAAAGGTGTATGAATGGCCTGTAAAGAGGTTGGTGCCTTGTCGTGGCTTTACAGCTCACTAGCTGTGAGTCAATGGTTCAGTTTCTCGTCCTTTCAATTATTAACAGTGCATTTCATTTTTGTGAAATCACTTGTTAATACAATTGCATATACTGAACCATCACTCACCCTCGTGCCAAATCCAACCAGTATGTGTGTGTGCTTGAGGATTAGATGGCTGTGCAGTAATATTTTTTTTTGTCTTTCTCAAGCAGGGTGTACCTTGTCCCTTTTTGTGAATGTTGTAATGTGTTTATTTCGTGCCTGGTGGTGTGAATGGTCTTGTGTGTATCACGTATGAAAGGTGTGTGAATGGCCTGTAAAGCGGTTGGGGCCTTGACGTGGCTTTACAGCTCACGAGCTGCGAGTCACTGGTTCAGTTTTTTGTCCTTTCAATTATTGACAGTGCATTTCATTTTTGTGAAATCTCTTGTTAATAAAATTGTATATACTGAACCATCACTTGCCCTCGTGCCAAATCCAACTAGTATGTGTGTGTGCTTGAGGAATAGATGGCTGTGCAGTAATCTTTGTCTTTTTAGTCTGTCTGCCAAGGTGTACATTCCGTCTAAGAATAACCTACCAGCTGTAGATATTGTCCTAAACGAAACACCCATGGGAGTACATGGTGATATCTCTCTTGTGGATCACAACAAGTTATGTTACCCACAATGTCCTGCAAACCTCAAAATGTCTGTCACATTTTCCTTGCAATATTGTGCCAAAATGTTCACGCTGCAGAAATAAACAACACATTATCTCAAAACGATCTGGTTTTGCAAGGGGGGTCACCTGGGTTTTTGGCCCGGGGCTCGGGGGCCACCTAGGTAAACCTACCAAACCCACACATTTCTGTAAAGTAGACACCCGGGGGATTCCAGGGAGGTATGGCTTGCGTGGATACCCCAACGTTTTCTTACCCAGAATCCCCTGCAAACCTGACATTTTGCTGAAAAAAATCACTTTTTCACACATTTTTGTGTGGTAAAGTTGTGGCATCACCGGGCTGACACAAATTTCCTACCACCCAGCGTCCCCCAGGTCTCCCGATAAAATGGTGCCTCACTCGGGTGGGAGGCCCAAGTACCCGCGACAGGCAAGGGCCCACAACGTATTGAGGCGACCTCAAAATGGCCTTTCACAAAACGACCTGGTTTTGCAAGGGGGTCCCATGACGTTTTGGCCTGGGGCTCGGCGGCCACCTAGGGAAACCTACCAAACCCACACATTTCTGAAAAGTAGACACCCGGGGATTCCAGGGAGGTATGGCTTGCGTGGATCCCCCAACGTTTTCTTACCCAGAATCCCCTGCAAACCTGACATTTTGCTGAAAAAATCACTTTTTTCACACATTTTTGTGTGGTAAAGTTGTGGCATCATGGGCAGGCACAAATTTCCTACCACCCAGCCTCCCCCCAGGTCTCCCGATAAAAATGGTGCCTCACTTGTGTGGGAGGCCCAAGTACCCGCGACAGGCAAGGGCCCAAAACGTAGTGAGGCAACATCAAAATTGGCAATCTCAAAACCACCTGGTTTTGCAAGGGGGGTCACCTGGGTTTTTGGCCCCGTGCTCGGCGGCCATCTAGGGAAACCTACCAAACCCACACATTTCTGAAAACTAGACACCCGGGGGCTTACAAGGAGGTATGGCTTGCGTGGATCCCCCAACGTTTCCTTACCCAGAATCCCTTGCAAACCTCAATTTTAGCTGAAAAAATCACTTTTTTCACACATTTTTGTGTGGGAAAGTGTGGCATCACCGGGCTCACACAAATTTCCTACCACCCAGCATTCCCCCAGGTCTCCCGATAAAAATGGTGCCTCACTTGTGTGGGAGGCCCAAGTACCCGCGACATGCAAGGACACAAAACGTTTTGAGGCAACATCAACATTGCCTATCAAAAAATGTTTTGCAGAAATGTGTGGGTTTGGTAGGTTTCCCTAGATGGCCGCCGAGCACGGGGCCAAACACCCAGGTGACCCCCCTTGCAAAACCAGGTGGTTTTGAGATAGGCAATTTTGATGTCGCCTCACTACGTTTTGGGCCCTTGCCTGTTGCGGGTACTTGGGCCTCCCATACAAGTGAGGCACCATTTTTATCGGGAGAACTGGGGGAACTCTGGGTGGTAGGAAATTTGTGTGAGCCCTTTGATGCCACACTTTCCCACACAAAAATGTCTGAAAAAAGTGATTGGTTTCAGCTAAAATTTGCAGGGGATTCTGGGTAAAGAAACGTTGGGGGATCCACGCAAGCCATACCTCCCTGGAAGCCCCCGGGTGTCTACTTTGCAGAAATGTGTGGGTTTGGTAGGTTTCCCTAGATGGCCGCCGAGCACGGGGCCAAAACCCAGGTGACTTCCCTTGCAAAACCAGGTGGTTTTGAGATAGGCAATTTTGATGTCGCCTCACTACGTTTTGGGCCCTTGCCTGTCGCGGGTACTTGGGTCTCCCCACAAGTGAGGCACCATTTTTATCTGGAGACCGGGAGAACGCTGGGTGGTAGGAAATTTGTGTGAGCCCAGTGATGCCACACTTTCCCACACAAAAATGTCTGAAAAAGTGATTTTTTCAGCTAAAATTGAGGTTTGCAGGGGATTCTGGGTAAGGAAACGTTGGGGGATCCACGCAATCCATACCTCCCTGGAAGCCCCGGGTGTCTAGTTTTCAGAAATGTGTGGGTTTGGTAGGTTTCCTAGATGGCCGCCGAGCACGGGGCCAAAAACCCAGGTGACCCCCTTGCAAAACCAGGTGGATTTGAGATAGGCAATTTTGATGTCGCCTCACTACGTTTTGGGCCCTTGCCTGTCGCGGGTACTTGGGCCTCCCACACAAGTGAGGCACCATTTTTATCGGGAGACCTGGGAACGCTGGGTGGTAGGAAATTTGTGTGAGGCCAGTGATGCCACACTTTCCCACACAAAATGTGTGAAAAAAGTGATTTTTTCAGCTAAAATTGAGGTTTGCAGGGGATTCTGGGTAGGAAACGTTGGGGGATCCATGCAAGCCATACCTCCCTGGAAGCCCCGGGTGTCTACTTTTCAGAAATGTGTGTGTTTGGTAGGTTTCCCTAGGTGCCGGCAGAGCTAGGGTTCACAAACTACAGCTAGGCATTTTGCCAAAAAAGGGTCATTTTTCACTGCGAAATTGAGGTGTGACCACGTTGTGTTTTGCGCCGTTTCCTGTCGCAGGCACTAGGCCGACCCACACAAGTGAGGTACCATTTTTCTCGTAAGACTTTGGGGAACGCGGGGTGGTCGTAAATTTGTGGATCCACGCAGATTCCAGAACTTTCCACCACAGAAATGTGGGAAAAATGTGTTTTTTTGGACAATTTTTAGGGTTGCAAGGGATTCTGGGTAACAGAACCTGGTGGGAGGCAGTCAAGTCACCCCATCCTGGATTCCCTGGGTGTCTAGTTTTCAAAAATGTATAGGTTTTCTAGGTTTCCCTAGGTGCCGGCAGAGGTAGGGTTCAAAAACTACAGCTAGGCACTTTGCCAAAAAGGGTCATTTTTCACTGCGAAATTGAGGTGTGACCACGTTGTGTTTTGCGCCGTTTCCTGTCGCGGGCACTAGGCCGACCCACACAAGTGAGGTACCATTTTTCTCGGAAGACTTTGGGGAACACGGGGTGGGTGGAAATTTGTGGATCCACGCAGATTCCAGAACTTTCCACCACAGAAATTTGGGGGAAATGTGGTTTTTTGACAATTTTTTAGGTTTGCAAGGGATTCTGGGTAACAGAACCTGGTGGGAGGCAGTCAAGTCACCCCATCCTGGATTCCCCTGGGTGTCTAGTTTTCAAAAATGTATAGGTTTGCTAGATTTCCCTAGGTGCCGGCAGAGGTAGGGTTCAAAAACTACAGCTAGGCACTTTGCCAAAAAAGGGTCATTTTTCACTGCGACATTGAGGTGTGACCACGTTGCGTTTTGCGCCGTTTCCTGTCGCGGGCACTAGGCCGACCCACACACGTGAGGTACCATTTTTCTCGGAAGACTTTGGGGAACGCGGGGTGGGTGGAAATTTGTGGATCCACGCAGATTCCAGAACTTTCCACCACAGAAATGTGGGGAAAATGTGTTTTTTGGGATAATGTTTTAGGTTTGCAAGGGATTCTGGGTAACAGAACCTGGTGGGAGGCAGTCAAGTCATCCCATCCTGGATTCCCCTGGGTGTCTAGTTTTCAAAAATGTATAGGTTTTCTAGGCTTCCCTAGGTGCCGGCAGAGCTAGGGTTCAAAAACTACAGCTAGGCACTTTACCTAAAAAGAGTCATTTTTCACTGCGAAATTGAGGTGTGACCACGTTGCGTTTTGCGCCGTTTCCTGTCGCAGGCACTAGGCCGACCCACACAAGTGAGGTACCATTTTTCTCGTAAGACTTTTGGGAACGCGGGGTGGTGGAAATTTGTGGATCCACGTAGATTCCAGAACTTTCCACCACAGAAATGTGGGGAAAATGTGTTTTTTTGACAATTGTTTAGGTTTGCAAGGGATTCTGGGTAACAGAACCTGGTGGGAGGCAGTCAAGTTACCCCATCCTGGATTCCCCTGGGTGTCTAGTTTTCAAAAATGTATAGGTTTGCTAGGTTTCTCTAGGTGCCGGCAGAGGTAGGGTTCAAAAACTACAGCTAGGCACTTTGCCAAAAAAAGGGTCATTTTTCACTGCGAAATTGAGGTGTGACCACGTTGCGTTTTGCGCCGTTTCCTGTCGCGGGCACTAGGCCGACCCACACAAGTGAGGTACCATTTTTCTCGGAAGACTTTGGGGAACGCGGGGTGGGTGGAAATTTGTGGATCCACACAGATTCCAGAACTTTCCACCACAGAAATGTGGGGAAAATGTGGTTTTTTTGACAATTTTTAGGTTTGCAAAGGATTCTGGGTAACAGAACCTGGTGGGAGGCAGTCAAGTCACCCCATCCTGGATTCCCCTGGGTGTCTAGTTTTTAAAAATGTATAGGTTTGCTAGTTTTCCCTAGGTGCCGGCAGAACTAGGGTTCAAAAACTACACCTAGGCACTTTGCCAAAAAAGGGTCATTTTTCACTGCGAAATTGAAGTGTGACCACGTTGCGTTTTGCGTCGTTTCCTGTCGCAGGCACTAGGCTGACCCACACAAGTGAGGTACCATTTTTCTCATAAGACTTTGGGGAACACGGGGTGGGTGGAAATTTGTGGATCCACGCAGATTCCAGAACTTTCCACCACAGAAATGTGGGGAAAATGTGTTTATTTTGTTAATTTTTTAGTTTTGCAAGGGATTCTGGGTAACAGAACCTGGTGGGAGGCAGTCAAGTCACCCCATCCTGGATTCCCCTGGATGTCTAGTTTTCAAAAATGTATAGGTTTGCTAGGTTTCCCTAGGTGCCCGCAGAGCTAGGGTTCAAAAACTACAGCTAGGCACTTTGCCAACAAAGGGTCATTTTTCACAGCGAAATTGAGGTGTGACCACGTTGCGTTTTGCGCCGTTTCCTGTCGCAGGCACTAGGCCGACCCACACAAGTGAGGTACCATTTTTCTCGTAAGACTTTGGGGAACGCGGGTTGAGTGGAAAATTGTGGATCCACGCAGATTCCAGAACTTTCCACCACAGAAATGTGGGGAAAATCTGTTTTTTTTGACAATTTTTTAGGTTTGCAAGGGATTCTGGGTAACAGAACCTGGTGGGAGGCAGTTCAAGTCACCCCATTCTGAATTCCCCTGGGTGTCTAGTTTTCAAAAATGTATAGGTTTGCTAGGTTTCCCTAGGTGCCGGCAGAGCTAGGGTTCAAAAACTACAGCTAGGCACTTTGCCAAAAAAGGGTCATTTTTCACTGCAAAATTGAGGTGTGACCACATTGCGTTTTGTGCCGTTTCCTGTCACAGGCACTAGGCCGACCCACACAAGTGAGGTACCATTTTTCTTGTAAGACTTTGGGGAACGCGGGGTGGGTGGAAATTTGTGGATCCACGCAGATTCCAGAACTTTCCACCACAGAAATGTGGGGAAAATGTGTTTTTTTTGACAATTTTTTAGGTTTGCGAGGGATTCTGGGTAACAGAATCTGGTGAGAGGCAGTCAAGTCACCCCATCCTGGATTCCCCTGCGTGTCTAGTTTTCAAAAATGTATAGGTGTGCTAGGTTTCCCTAGGTGCCGGCAGAGCTAGGGTTCAAAAACTACAGCTAGGCACTTTGCCAAAAAAGGGTAATTTTTCACTGCGAAATTGAGGTGTGACCACGTTGCGTTTTGTGCCGTTACCTGTCGCAGGCACTAGGCCGACCCACACAAGTGAGGTACCATTTTTCTCGTAACACTTTGGGGAACGTGGGGTGGTTGGAAGTTTGTGGATCCACGCAGATTCCTGAACTTTCCACCACAGAAATGTGGGGAAAATGTGTTTTTTTTGACAATTGTTTAGGTTTGCGAGGGATTCTGGGTAACAGAACCTGGTGGGAGGCAGTCAAGTCACCCCATCCTGGATTCCCCTGGGTGTCTAGTTTTCAAAAATGTATAGGTTTGCTAGGTTTCCCTAGGTGCCGGCAGAGCTAAGCTTCAAAAACTACAGCTAGGCACTTTGCCAAAAAGGGTCATTTTTCACTGCGAAATTGAGGTGTGACCATGTTGCGTTTTGCGCCGTTTCCTGTCGCAGGCACTAGGCCGAACCACACAAGTGAGGTACCATTTTTCTCGTAAGACTTTGGGGAACGCGGGATGGGTGGAAATCTGTGGATCCACGCAGATTACAGAACTTTCCACCACAGAAATGTGGGGAAAATGTGTTTTTGGGACAATTGTTTAGGGTTTGCGAGGGATTCTGGGTAACAGAACCTGGTGGGAGGCAGTCAAGTCACCCCATCCTGGATTCCCCTGGGTGTCTAGTTTCCAAAAATGTATAGGTTTGCTAGGTTTCCCTAGGTGCCGGCAGAGCTAGTGTTCAAAAACTACAGCTAGACACTTCGCAAAAAAGGGTAAATTTTCATTGTGAAAATGTGGTGTGTTCACGTTGGGTTTTGAGCCATTTCCTGTTGTGGGCACTATGCCTACCCACACAAGTGAGGTACCATTTTTATAGGGAGACTTAGGGTAATTCAGATTTGTAAAGCAACTGTTATTACCTATTGATTTTTGATGCATATCTGCCTTCCAAATGAAAGACATTGTGTAAAAAAGAAGTCATTTTGAAAAATGACCAATAATTCTCATGCTAGTATGAGTATTCCCAATTTCGAAAATGTGCAAATATGTACTGTTTCTAAACTCTATAATTTGTTCCCATTTCAGAAATACATAGGTGTCTTTCATACCGATTTTTCCATGTATACATTTTCCCACAATAATTGCTATATACCCGGTACATAATAAAAAGCCATTGCAAATTGCTACTCAGTTTTTGACTCTGGGTTTGTCTGGTTCTTGGTGAACCTACAAGTCCTATATATCCCCACAACCAAGAAGGTCCAGCGGATGTAACGGTATATTGCTTTCAAAGAGCTGTCATAATTACAAGAAGTTACAGGTGAAAACGTTGACACAAAAGGCTGTTTTTTTCAACTAATTTTCAATTTTTCCTATATTTAACTGTTAGTTTCTATAAAGAAACATTGATGGATCTACACAAATGACCCCTTGCTGAATTTAGAATTGTGTCTACTTTTCTAAAATGTATAGCTTTCCAGGATCCATTATTGCTTTCATACCCATTTCTACCATTAACTGGAAGGAGGTTGAAGGCACAAAAATAGCAAAAATAGGCTATGTCCCAGAAAAATGCCAAAACTGTGTAAAAAATGTTGGTTTTCTGACAAAAGTATGTAATTCCCTAAAATCTGGGAAAATGGTGATTTCAGCCCCACAAACCCTTTTTTGATAACATTTGCAGGGAAAAACCCAGACGCTTTCATTTGCAGCTCATTTTTCCCATTTAAAAAAAAAAAAAAAAAACTTTTGCTGTATTTTGGCTAATTTCTTGGACCCCTCAAGGGGAATCCACAAACCCTGGGTACCTTTAGAATCCCCATGATGTTGGAAGAAAAGGACGCAAATTTGGCGTGGATACCTTATGTGGTCAAAAAGTTACAGGGGCCTAAGCGCGCACTACCCCAAATAGCGAAAAAAAAGGCTTAGCACAGGGGGGGGAAATGCCTAGCAGCGAAGGGGTTAACCTAATCATCAATAAATGTTGTTTCGACTGGTGCAAGGTGCCCACTTTAATTAGTGGACAGCATATATCAGGCCAACTTCTCACAATGCATTCCTACACTGTGGCAGCAAAAGTATCTGGCAACTTTGAGGAATGGGCACAGTGGAGATGCTGGTGCTCAAGGCACTGTTGAAAAACAAATAAAGCCTCATCATCTAGTAAATGGTCCCTTAAAACCTGTGAAATACTCAGGTGCTGATGCACAAACATGACAGACCAGCCACACACTACAGCACAAGGACTGTATGTGTGTGTGTGGAAGCTGTCTCAGCCTGGGCTGACACACACAATGGTGGGGGGGCTGAAGTCCATAGAGCCCTATGGGTGTTGGCTTTGATCTGAAAGTGTTCTGCATAAGCTTGGATTGGCTATGCGTGAAATTTGACATTGGTCGACGGGCTGGTGCACCAGGGTCACCTGCGGGCCACGGTTTTGGGACCTCTGTAAAACACACCAAGAGACTGACTTACTTCACCAGTACCCAACAGGCCACTGCAATGTGGCACAAGTATGTTGTCCGCTCACCAGCTGTGCTGTAAGGCTGGGGACAGCCTTTGGAGCATACTCACCTTTGCGCACTGCCTTGCGTGCCTTGACAGAAGCAGTGTCATCTCTCCATCCACCCATCACTTTCAGGTCATGGCAGGTGCAGGGAGGTTGAGTTGTATGTAGGGGTCTTGCAGGGAGGCAAGTCCTTTTGGACAGTCTAACCTACACACCACCCTCTTGATCAGCAGCTGTGTGCCTTTGTGAAACCTTCCTTGACAGGTAAAAGCACAGAGGCTACAATGAAAGAGATGATCACAGAATGTATGCCAATTACTTTCCGAGTGCACGAGCATCATTCTGATCCCAATCCGACCATGGGTCCCTAGCATGTTGTGCATGTCCAATTAAGGAAAACGTCATCATCAGTTAGGTACACTTAGCCCGCCAAATAGTATTAGAAACACCCTTTTGATGGTGGAAAAGGAATTGCCAAAACCACACATATGTATGTATCACAAAGTTAATGCATGAGTCTACCACAACATACACTGAAACATTACAGGGCAACAGAACTCCAATGTTCTCACAAAAGTATGACATTGTGATGCCTCGGTGTGCCTTAAAGCCCAGAGGATATTGGCCCAGACACCACACTACTCCACAGACCCAGCCACTCTGTACTGATTTCAGTGCCTCCCAATACAACAACCTAGAAGTG
The DNA here is from genome assembly GCA_963921515.1 of Calotriton arnoldi. Taxonomy (NCBI): domain Eukaryota; kingdom Metazoa; phylum Chordata; class Amphibia; order Caudata; family Salamandridae; genus Calotriton; species Calotriton arnoldi. Next base: position 117,591 of record CAWUFW010015354.1, on the reverse strand, counting down.
TGTGCAGCAAAAAAAATTCCATGTTGAATGTGCAGATTGTGTCCTGCAGAGTAGTAGGAGTATGCATGAGTCTCAGGACGTAGGATCCACCAACAGTGTTGGAGGGTCTAGTGCACAGCCTATTGTGTAAGATACGCTGCCAGTACTGGTGAGGATGCCAGGGGGGGTGGCTCAATCTGTGGCTCCCAAACACAATCGACATAGCCATCCTCAAGCCAGGGGATATGGGTACATCTTGTGAGGATGAGGGATATGTGCAGAATGAAGTCTGCTATGTCCACATTTGGCACTGAAATACTGTCTCCAAATCTATGAAAACATCAAGGAGACCTTCCACAAAGACATATTGCCCTCACGCTCTAGGGCAGTGTTTAATGGCAAAATGGAAGCACCCAAGGACACACACAAGGGCTACCCTTGCCAAACCAGATTAGAGGTTGCAAAATATTGTCAATGCAAACACTCATTGTAACTGAGTAGATTGTTCCAGTGTCACACGTGTGTTTGCATACAGTGCAATGTGTTTTCCTCAGCACACCCAGATATATCATCACAATGAGTCCATCTCCCTTGGCATCCCCATACCTTGAACATTCAAAGTCAGAATGCCAATAATAACTATGCGTGTGTGTCTACTGTGAAGTGTGGGGATGCGTTTCTGGAGTAGTATGACACCAGGTGTCACAACACACATCATTGACTTCTCATTTGACTGGGCTATAGCCCTCTAAACAATGGACTGTCATCCAATGTTCCAGCATCATGACATTACAATATAAGCAATCACCACCTCCATCAAAAGGCAGTAAGCAAGGGCAAGAATGAACAATCAGTGACTGCAACTACCTACAAAGGGTAACTCCACACAGCTGCCCACACACAATTCAGACAAGGCAAGGCTAGGTGGAGGAAAATTGTCCTGTGATGACAATAGGTTTTGCATATGCCAGTGTAGATAGATAGATATCTTTTATTTCGGTAACCAAGCCATAAAAAGTTTACATAAATAAGATAAATAGCAAAAATCATCATACATACAACATTATTGCACATGGGGAGATACAGGTAAAACAATCTTAAAAAAGGAAGAAATAGCACAGCTAACAGATCATTATTAATGTAATCGATCATAACCGTATCGTTGCTATATGGTGATTCTATTTCCTTATAAAATGAGAATGTATCCTCTTGTACAACAGACAATCTAAAAAGAAAGGATTTCATATAGTTACGTATAAAACACGTTCATATATCAGTCTAAAAACAATTCATAAAAATGTAGCATCAATCAATATCTTGGGTGTAGAGGGAAAGAGTAGGTCACTAAATGACCTGTTTAAGTTTTGCTTAACAATTTAACTATCATAATTAGGAGATATCTATGGCCTTCTTTCTTTGTTTCCACGCACATAGCAGGTACTGAGATACCGCGAAGGCTAGTTGTTCACTAGTGTTGCTCTTAAAGAGTCTCATGGCTTCCCAATAATGTCTCAACCCCACAAGTTTACAAACAGCTATGAGCCATTTCTTTCAAGTGAACCTATATAAAGGGCAGGAAAACATAAAATGGACCTCCGATTCTTCGATATTAGGGCAGTTAGGACAGAATTTAGGATGAAAAGGCACATTGGTCCATTTCGTAGTGTAAGTTCTCAAGGGTAGAAGCCTACAAGAAAACTGAACCTATAAGCGTTTGGACTGGAATGAATACATTCTGTCCATGTAGGGTTCAAGGCCTGGGACACACTTATGATTCAAGAACTGGCCTGTCAGGCTGCAAGAGCGGCCTTTACAACAATCAGTCATAAACATTCAGTGGCAGACAGCAAGCTGCAGCAAACACATTCCACATCTTCATATATACTCTGGATACTGTTTTTGCCTATTTACATACACATAATCTGCACATATGTACATTTTAACATTACCTCATGGCCTTGCAGGCCAAATGTACATATGTGTAGATTATGATCTCGACTTGTGTGGCTATGACCCCTCTCACATCCACCTCAAAGTACATGCTCATCTCTCAAAACTATCATACACACACAAGCATGTCATAAGCACCCTCTGGTGCATCTAGACGGAAAAGTATGTCTGCCCCACAAGCTCAAGCATTGTGCTCAAACTCTTCCAAACTGATTCTTACAATCTCACACTTGCGCTGCCCTTCTTACATCCACACCTACATTCACAGAACAACTCTTCATCACTATGTACACAACACCTCTCACATACATGGCATGTACACAATGTACTGTACTCATCACCTCCTCAGCAGTTGTAATGTAACATGTCAAATGGACCACTCTCATCACCAGTTGCACCCTCAGTAATGCCTGGACTGCACTCAAAACATAATGTGCAGCATCATAGCCCACTCTGACATGCTCACTTAACACATCACCACATCTCACAACAAGACACTTACATTGCTCAATGAATATGTCCTCAGCCATTTGTATATAAACATACACCCACCATACTCTGCTTAAGTTCTACAGATTGTCATTTCTAAAACAAATGCATCCACAGATTCAAACACAACACGCATCAACTATACATCACCTCATATGTAATCGTTCAGCACCCTCATTTTCACAACTGGTGTAGTCCCTTGAAATACACTTATCCACTTTGTTACAAATGACACGTTTAACCTTGACTCACTGTGGCCCTGTCACATCCACATATCACTTCCATGCTTCATACCACCATTGACTTATGCACATTAACAACTATCTTCACTCATTGAAACTGCCCTGTTACAGTCATCTCTCACTGTAGTGACACATACCACAGCTCTCATCTCCAACCTTGTCTACCTGATCATACCCCTATCACAGCTACCTATTCCTACCACACCTTGCACAGGATTTAACCAGTCCAACATACTCTGAGTCACACCCTCATATGTTTAACCACTCACATTGGGTGAATATGTTATGTTATTGATATTTCTAAAGCGCAGCGGTTACCCAAGGGTGTCCTGGCGCTAGCTACTGTCCTTTAAGCAATGAACACTGTGGACAAATTTACATATCAAAGAGCCAGGTTTTTAGTCCCTTCCTGAAAGCCAGGAGGTCGGTGGCATTCCTCAGATGGAAAGGAAGGTTGTTCCAGGCCTCTGCAGCGCAGGCAACAAAGCTTCTCCCACCCCACGTTGCTTTTTTGGTGGGTGGTACTGTCACCATTTTGGCTCCAAGCGAGCGAAGAGTTCTTTTGGGCACATACCACTGAAACTGTTGCTTCAGATGGTCAGGTCCTGTTCCTTGTAGGGCCTTGCAAACGGCGCAGAGGGATTTAAAACACACCCGACTCCTAACAGGTAACCAGTGTAGTCTTTTGATTTCCCTGGAAATTGATGCAAATTTGGAAGTACCGGTAAGTAGTCTAGCGGCCGCATTTTGCAACAGTTGAAGTTTGTTCAGGAAACGATCTTGAATATTCAGGTTAAGACTGTTATAGTAGTCCAGCCTTGACAGGATAAGTGCTGTAACCACTGTTCGCCGACTGTCATCCGGCAAAAAAGGCAGTATTTTCTTAATCGTTTTGAGAGCGTACGAGGTGGCAGATGCCACTGCATTAACTTGGCCACCAAAGTTAAGCCTATCATCCACTTTAACTCCTAAGCTTTTTATTTTCCTGGTGGGGGTAGGAAGAGTGCCTATAATATCCGGCCACCAATTTGGGGTCCAAAAATTGGCATCGTTTCCAAATAGGATGACCTCCGTTTTGCCCGAATTGAGCTTCAGGCAATTTTGCGACATCCATCTCCTGACTGCTTCCATACAATCATGGAACCGTTTGCCTATTCCCGATTACTGTCCTGCAGCAGAGACACAACAATTTTTGTGTCATCTGCATAGGAGGTAAGGCAAAAGCCAAAGGAGCTGATCAGGGGGGCCAAAGGCGAAACATACACATTAAAAAGTGTGGGGCTCAGAGACAGCCCCTGCGGAACTCTAAATGGCAGGAAAAAAGGTTTGGAATAGAATTCGCCCAATGACACAATTTGTGAACTGTCGGTTAGGAAGGATTTCAAAAGCGTCCATGCTTTATCCTGGACCCCGCATGCCTTCAAACGATCCATCAACAGATCATGATGGACCGTATCAAAGGCCGCAGACAGATCCAGCATAATTAGGGCGGCCTTGCCTCCTGATCCAAGGCTTCCCTGATCTCTCAATATGGATACCTCATGTCTCCTACACAAGAACTGCCTATGAACTTAACTGATACCTTACACTCTCTGACAATCACTAAATTTGTCCTGCCACCATGACGTATGAATCTCCACTCCATCTCAAAATTTGAAAGAATAATCACTCTCACTTTTACCCTTGTTTAAGCAAGCTCAGCACATGCAATATGAACCTTGGATAACACATATGCATCTAGGCCTCATATCAAAAAAACACATCCTCCGCTGTGTGGCAACTAAGAGCATGAATGTGACACCGGCTCCTGTTGCATCTGCACAGTAGACGGACACACATCACTCCTGTGCACTCACTGCACACTTGGCTTACCACATGTAGCACTGGGCAATCCAACAGACATAACAGCACTCCTAGTTCAGCTCCGTGTGACCTGGAACAGCATCAATCATAGCTTAAAAGGACCCCATTGTCAGTCATCCACAAATGACAAAATACACACAATTCATATGCTCAACTGCGACTGTTGTGCGGTTGTAAACATGAAATCTAAGCTTGGACAGACAAAAAAGCCTACACACGTGATGTTCCCAAACAAAAGCAGGATGGCATGACTGACATATAAATTAGAAAGCAATGGACTCTTAAGACAACATGCACCTTGCCTATCATGAATCACCGCAGAAAGTGGAGTCCTTGGAGGCAATAGGGTCTGAAGACTGTGAGAACACTGCTCACCTTATACTCACCTTGGGCTCAGGAAATGCATCAGATGAGTACACAGCCATGAAGGGAAGTTGCCCACAGTGGCATGCCACCTGTGGCAAGGTTGTCATTGCCACTAGTCTACTAAAACTAAAAAAGACACAGACATGGGTCCACCACTATCAAGTCACATACAAGTATTGTAACATCACTTTGTGTACATGGGTGTGTCCAAAGTCACTGCCATGTAGTCATATTCCATATGTATCCAGGTGTATTGATAATATCACAAACATATGCAGCATGCTTCTCTTAAACTGTTGCACTTTGAGACACTTGCACTATGTTGACATATGAAAACATGACCTATGTGTAATTGTGATGTAAAAGAGTAAAGGTTTGTGACTTGATGTCACACTCATAGTCAAAACTGATCTGGATGACGACACACAGCAAATGTAGACACAAAAATCTTGACAACATACTGTCAAATGGAACATACTCCATGGACCATATGCAATCCATGACATTCTAACATCATCGTATACTTACACTACTAATTGTACATGATTTACAGTTAACCAAAAAACTATTTTGGGGACACAGAAATCAGAAAGAAAAAACTGTGAACATGCTTTATTCTGCATTAATGGGCAGATGAATAAATCAAGGACAATGGCCAGTCCAAAAATGTCCATAGGCTTTATGGGCCCACATATCTTTCCCATCGACTCTTGCCTGCACAAATACTGCAAGGGGTTGCCTCCCCTGGGAGGGGCATCTAGTAAGCATTTCAGGCACCAAAGGGACAAAATTAGGGAGGACTAGGTTGGGTTTTGGGAGGTGTGTGTGGGTCTACTGCAGTGGGTGGGTCAGATTGAGGGGTCGTTGGGTCCACTGCAGTGGTAGGCTCAGACTGGGGGGGGGGGCAGCTGTAGTGTGAGGGCTTGAATGAGGGGAGATGGGATTGGTTTGACCATTTTGGGGATGGTGTAATGCTCTACGGTGTAGACAGGGATAGGGAGGGACTCTGGCTTTTTGGGAGGGTTTTTGTTGGTGCTGGAGGTACTGGGCTGGGCAGGTATGGGTTGGTGGAGGGGCTTTGGGCTTGGGAGACTGGGTGGATTGAGGGGTGGTTTATTTAAGGCTTTTTTTTCTCAGCGGTGGGGTAGGCGGCAGGTTTAGATGCCTGGTCTGGGGGGGTGGATTGCTTCTTTTTCTTTGGGTGGAGTTTGGAGGTGTCGGTAGGGAAGAGGCCAAGGTCACAGAGGTAGAGAGTGTCTGGGCAAGGGGGGTACAGGAGAGGCCAAGGTAGGGGGTATGGAGGCAGAGGGTTCTGACGTCTGCGGAGTGTCTGTGGATGCATGTGTGTCGTCTGCTGGTATGTCCTTGGTGGTGAGAGTACTGTCTGTCTCCTGAGTGTGCGTGTGTGTGGGTTTCAACTTGTGTCTGTGTGTTTGTGTGCTGCGCGTGGCTGTTGAGGTTTGTGCATGTGTGTGCTTGGGTCAGGTAGGGTAGTTGGGACAGTGGATATGGAAGAGGTAGGAGGGGGAGGGACTACTGGAACTGGGACACTGCTGCCATCAATGTGGAGGCCAGAGCCTGATTGCATCTGTGTAGGGCAAACATGTCCGAGTGAATACCCTCCAGGAATGATACCATTTGTGTCAATTGATTGGTATGCACCTGGAGGACATTCAGCACTGCTGTCTGCCCCACAGAGATCTGCCTCAGGATTTCAATGGCCTCCACACTCAGGGCAGCAGGGGAGACCGGGGCAGGGGGTGAGGTGCCTGGAGCGAAGGAGACTGGTCCCCTTCTAGGGGAGCAGCCACGGACAGTAGGATGGGGAGCAGTTGGGAAGGTGGAGATGGTAGTGGTGGTGGTGGTGGACTCTCCTCTACCATCAGAAGGGAGTCTTCACTGGAGCTGTATTCTGCTTCAGAGCCTGCTGATGTTGTCGCAGAGCTGCCCTCAGTGAGGCTCCCCTCAACCTCTGTGCCACTGGGTCCCTCCTCCTCTGACTCATCACTGGACCCAAGCTGATGAACTGCTCCCCCTACATCCATGGCACTGCCTCCTCCACTGGCCGCTGATGATACTGTGAACAAGAATGAAAAAGAATCACATAAGTCATCCACATGTACTTGACACATAGGTAACATCTCAAATCTTCACAGATCAAAAAAATACATCAAATTGACTACTGCTATTACCTCTTGCTACATTAACATACATGGCACTTGTTAGTCTGCCAGTTAACCATTGCTCCCTCACACATGATGTTATTTGCAACATTAGGGGTATCAACATCAAACGACACAACCACAATGTCAACTACTTCACTATGTAGTAGGGGATGTATCGTCTTTTGCTCCTGATGATCTTGTATCCTGACATACCTGTTGCATCTTATGCAAGGGAGTTGATACCTCACAATGGGAACTGGATTCACACAATTGAATTGAGACATGGTATCCATTCTGCAATGCTTAGTCATCAAATTGTGAACCATTGGCTCAAATGTCACAGCTCAAATGTCTTCCTTGTCAAACGTTAACATTGCGTAGTCATTGCATGAGTCATGTCACACAGATAACAGTGATTGTGCACATTTGTCATGTAATTTATGTTCTCTACTGTCAGATCTCACATCTGACTCTTATTGTGGAGAAACCAAGGTAGTAGGCATAGCTAGGGTAAGAGGCACATGGCACTCTGTCGTGTGTCATATATGCAGTGTGTCATGAAGATGAATCAGAATGTTGTGCACATTGTAAACAGGTCACCATTTTCAGATGTGAAAAATGGTCTACACACTTCCAAGTCTGATGACTGCATCTTCACAATGCTTCAGGTGGAACACCATGCCACTGGCACGTCTGGGTGCATTGTCTGTATAGACTATTAGTACTGAACCTATATTCTTCATGAGTCCAGTCAACACTGTGTACCAATTCTGTCTAGACTGCACAAGTCCCCATTTGTATGGGCCAAGTCTGAATTTCACTTCGATTAGACACATTGCACACTTTGTACAGCTTACATTGCTCTTATTTTCCATCTAAATTTGTTAACTTTTTCCAGAATGAGGTCCATTTGACATCTCTCAATCTGACAGTGATGCATCATACACATGGTTTACAAAACCCTCAAGTATGAATACTCAAGAGCATTTACAAACATGTCTACTGTTCAGAATGTGTATCTAACATCATGCCTTACAATTTCAGCCTTGTTTTCACCAGTGTCCAGCTGTGTTTGACACTGAATGGAATGTGTTGTGACTGTTACAGAGTCAGACACATGGACTCACTCTTTTGAATGGAGAGAATGGAATATTCAACCTAATCATGCGTAAGGCCAGTGTGACATGTGACCAGAGTTAGCATAGCTGTGATTGTCCCATGGGATACATTTGATTACACTGAGCACCACGGCTGGGACCAAACATTAGCGCACTGACCAAGCAAAACTCACCTAGGCCTCAACATAGACGACACATGCTGCCGGAATGTATAGCATGGGCTTTCCATACTTGAGTTCTCCAATAACAACATACTTCACAGATTTGTTAAAACCACACTGAGAAGAGGTTCACCCATTAGTCAATGTGTAGACACATGTTGAGCTATCACATTACTGCTGAAGGTTATCCCCATGCCCATGTTTTTGTAATTTGTGCTGAACACATGAGCATGGCACTACTGTCACTACCCTGAACATAACTTCTTCACATGTCCCTGATGAAAGCAGCATAACTATGCATCTAATGATCCTTCTGCATATGCATCTTTTAAAAAATAACTTTGGGTTTGGCTGACTTAAGACCTGTAAAAGGGCCAGCAGGAAAAGATACTACAACATGCATGGTTAAAGAAAGCTGTGTGACAAGGCACATACTCAACCCCTCCTTGCTGCTGTTTGGCTTTCAACTGCCCATCCAGGTCAGGGAAGACCACTGCTAGGATGCGGAGCATGTGTGGGGTCAGGGTTCGTCACCCGTCCCTCTTGCCTGGAAGTGACAGGCCCAGCTGGACTTCAGCGATCTTCTTGGTCCAGCCAAGAAAGGCCTTCCAACTCTTGCCGCAATGTTGGACGCCCTGAGTATCCAACCCCACGTTGTGCACCTTCCGGGCAATGGTCCTCCACAGCTTGGCCTTCTCATGGGTGTTGACCTGTAAGGATGACATGGTGGCAGACCCTTAGTTTGCATGCAACATGTTTCTGAGTCAGACACGTGTACACATAGGTCATGGTCAGATTGACAACTATGTCTAAGGGATAGTCATATGGCATTATGTGCAGTTGTCCTCTGTTCAATGATGACTCTGTCCCATGAGAAAAGTGATAAGATGTTTACCCCAGTATACACACTTTTATAGCAATGTACCTGCCCAGAACAGTTCCCTACACACTGTTAAACTTACAAAAACACAATTTAGATGCTTGCCAAAGAGATTCCTAATGCTAGTAGTGCATGGTTATTGCACATGTCCAATGAAAATGCAGTGTAATCATCACTCACCTGATCCTCTGGTATGCCATACAACTGGCTGTACAGTGTCAGGAGTGTATTCACCTTGGACTGGTTCTCCTCCCCGGTGAAAGCTGGGGCACTGAGCACTGTACATGCCATAGTAGCTCCCAGAGGATGTGGTAACAGCAGCAAAGAGATGGGGAGATGCAGGAATGATGCAGGTAGTGCAGGCAAGTGAAGACTATAGGGAAAAGACAGACTAATATCTAAACAGCAGAGGGTCGCATTTTCCGAATCTGTCCAATGCATTACATTGCTTGCAGACGATACGCCCACTGCGACGTTCAAAAACACATCATCGGACCGCGAGTGACTTTGATACATTAGTGATGGGAGGCTACCGACTCAGTTTCCACGCGATGAGGCTACGAACCGAAACACGTGTCTGTCACCATAACAACTTGCAGCCAATGGCTGTGTCCGAATCGGTTCGGATGCGGCTAACGCATCCTTTGAAAACTCACCTGCATCTGTCACAATAACATATTGCAGCCAATGGCTGTGTCCGAATCCGTTCGGATGCAGCTACCGCGTCCTTTGAAAACTCATCCGCGTCTGTCACAATAATATATTGTAGCCAATGGCTGTGTCCGAATTGGTTCGGACGCAGCTACTGCATCCTGTGAAAACTCACCCACGTCTGTCACCATAACAACTTGCAGGCAATGTCTGTGTCTGATTCCGTTTCGATGTGTCTACCGCGTCCTTTCAATAATCTGTCGACAGTGCAGACACTTCTATAATTGCTGTATTTTTTAGCATTACATGTGTGGAGGAAGATTTTTCAAGATGAAATGGACTTTTATATGAATAGCTCACACTCCCATTAAGAGCTAACTTTGAGGGGCCATGACACACTGAAATTGTGGCTAATACCAACATGATTCATAAGTTCTCCATTTACCCTACTAATCTTGGTCACAGTGCCTATGACTTTATAGGGATGTATAAGTCCATTCTTTACATATTCACTGCATTTGGTGACTGTGTGACCCAGTGTGCAATCAGTGTGATTGCTGGATATAAATGTTTTGTGTGTAATTCATGGTTAAAGCATTTACCTTTGAATGAGTAGACCGTGACATTATGCAGCCAAGACAGATTGTGTTTGTTGTGTGATTTACCAGTGTATCTTTGTGTCCCAGACTCGTGTATGAAGGCGTCATATATGCAACTCCTACATAGTTAATGGTTTGTGTATGTGATTGTATGTGTGATGCAGACCTGACAACAAAACAGTGTGACAGTAGTGTGCATAATTTTCATAGTGGGACGCTGTATGTATATGGTGTTCCACATATCTGGCATTTCTTGATCCTTATGTGAGTACATTTTAAGCATGTGATTGTTCTCACAAACCTATACCTCAGCTTACTTGGTGGGGAGTTGTTTAGTATGTGATGTTTGAGTAACATGAACAGTGACAGACACTAGTGAATTTGTCACTACGGCACTCAAATTGCTGTGTGACTATACCATGGTAACAGATCTGGCAAGGGTCATAATGCTGTGATATGTATCTAAGATCAACCGTATTCATTTAAACATGTATTACAAATGTTCTATAGTATAATTTGTGCTCATATTTCATGTTCTGTTTGTATAAATGCATGTTATTTTGTATATTTTTAACTAACTACAATTGTGTTTACATTCTACTCAGAGGTATCGCAGACGACTACCAGTCTACGGGCCCTTCCCAGTCCTGCAGACCATGGAGGAACGTGACACAATTTGCAAATACCATTTCACCAGGCCAATACTTGAACAATTGGCTGAGCAGTTGACACCACATTTGATGCCTGGTCGCATGCATCTGGCTGCACTGACCCCCAAGGTGAAGGTTATGGCTGCCTTACATTTCTTTGCCACTGGTTCCTTCCAGTATACTGTGGCAACATCTGGTGAAATGTCATAGGCGATGTTCAGCCATGTCCTGCGTGATGTGATGGAGGCATTGCAGTACATCAAGTTCCCAGCACCAGGTGACTTTTCTAACATCCAGGGGGAATTCTATGCCTTGGGACATATACCCCACGTCATCGGTGCAATTGATGGAACCTATGTTGCGTTAGTACCACCACAGGTCAACGAACATAGGTACAGAAACAGTAAGCACTTCCACTCCATCAATGTCCAGGTGGTGTGTTTGGCGGACATGTCGATCTCCCACATCTGTGCACGTTACCCTGGCTCGGCACATAATGCCTACATCCTGAGGAAGAGCGTCATCCCCATATGATGTCTCAGCTGCAACGTGACCGGGCCTGACTTGTTGGTAGGTGATGTTTATGTGTATGTTGTAGTGTGTGTCGATTGCATGTCAGATAGTGCTCTGTTGTCAGATAACTGAACTTTTTCTGTGTTCTATGTAGGTGACTCTGGATACCCCAACCTTCCCTGGTTGCTGACACCTCTGCGCAACCCAGTCACCCCTGCAGAAGTGCGGTTCAATGAGGCACATGGTCATATCAGGCGAGTGGTTGAGTGGACATTTGGTCTCCTGAAAACAAGGTTCCGGTATCTGGATCGCATAGGAGGAGCATTACAATATGACCCCTTGAAGGTGTGCAAGATAATCACAGCATCATGCATGCTCCGCAACCTTGCAATCCGGAAGGAAATTTCACTAATACTGGATGACGGAGAGCAGCAGCCACCAGCAAGGGAGGAGCCAGCCTTGGGACATGATACCAATGATGATGAGGATGATGGTGGGGATTTTCGACAACAACTTATCCGCAACTTCTTCGCCTGAATGTAAGTATTCAATGAGAGAATGTGACAACCCCAAAATGTTTGATTGTGTGTTGCTGTTGTACAATGTGTATGTATGCTGGTGAGTATGTGTTAATTTTCATGACGTTTTTTTTTTTATTTATTATTATTATTTTTTTTTCAGCCACAAAAGAAAAACAAGATACATTAAGAGCACGCAACAAAGAAAGAAACATCTGTAATTCAACTTCTTTCAAACCCCCTTCAACTTGACAGCAATTATTACAGTTACAGTTACCGCAGCGGCTGAGCTGTCGTCGTGGGCCCCTTTATATTATTAGCTAATAGGTTAAAGCATGGGAGGAAACAACAAGAGATCCCACAAAGCTGAAATCAAAAGAATTATTAACCGATTCCCAGCCTGTTGGCGATAACCCTACGATCTTTTTTAATCCAACTGGTCATTAGCCCCCAGATCTGATGACCTTTCTCTTTCGCCCGCCACCCCTTACATTTATATAAAGCCAGCTCCTGCATATGGATAGATAATAGCCTATGGAGCCAGGCCATATATGACGGAGGTTCATTATCCTTCCACCTTGTAGCTATTAAAAGCCTGGCGACTGCTGTTGTAATAAATATAAAATCCCGATGGGGTCTTGACAGCTTAGCTCGATTGTCATATCCAAATAGCATCATGGGTGCGGTAATAATAATCGCTTGATTGGTTACTTCTTGCCAAAATTCCTCAATCCCACTTTTTAACAAACTAAGAGAATTACATGAAAAAAACATATGTATGCTATCTGCCGGGCCCAAACCGCACCTTGGACATTCATCCGACTCTCTTTTCCCCCATTTAAACAACTTAGCTGGGGTAAAATACAAATTAAACAAAGTTTTATAATGCTGCGCCTTTAAGTTGGCTGCCAGAAAGATGTTTACGCCCAATTCCAAAGACATATCTAGATCAACCTCTGCATCGCCTAATTTTTCCGCCCATCTAGTCTCTACTTTACCGAGATCATCCGGTAAAGTCTCCATTAATATATTATAAATATCCCCGATCCGGGCACCTCCATGATATATTTTATCCAACATTGCTATAGGTCCTAGATCAAATGACCCCCTTTCCAAATTTTTAAGGCATCCTTTAACCTGTATATATTTAAAATAAGTCCTTTCCGCAATTCCAAATTTCTCAACCAAGTCCGGGAAAGTAACTATCTGACCTCCATTGTTATACAGACAGGCAGCATGTAATATACCTGCCTGTACCCAGTCCCTGGCCATACCATCCATTATTTCAGCGGGAAACAGTGATGACCCCCATAGTGGAGAATATCTATTAAGTTTGGGGATTCTCAAAATCTTGTTTGCCTTAACCCAGACTGATCTTGCTGCTTTAATACTAAGAAATTGTATGTTCTTATAATACCTAGACTCCCACTGCCTAAGGAAGAGTCCTATTGCTTCCCTCCCCATAGACAGCTGATATATAGAAGGCAGAGAGTCCTCGCGTCCCACCCCGTCCTCTGCTAACAAGGTGCCCATCTGTTGTAGGGAGGCTGCCCAATAATAAAAAAGCAGATTCGGGGCAGCCCAGCCTCCCCTCTCCCCGTGGGAGGGTTAATGTTTTCAAAGCACGTCTCACTTTATGATAATTCCAAATAAAGTTTGAAAACATAGTATCCATCCTCTGGATTATATCATACGTGAGCTCTAAGGGGACTGAGCAAAATAGATACAAAATTCTGGGGAAAAACTTCATTTTTAGAACATTAACCCTGCCCACAATAGTTAGTTGTAGCCGATCAATCCGCCGAAGCTCCATACTAATATCTTTCAACATAGGATCAAGATTAATAGCCCATAGTTGAGCCAGATTAAAGCTAATTTTAACCCCCAAATAGACGGCAATATCCATCTTCCGCTGATCTTGAAATGAACATTGTCCTGAGCAGATTATCTGAGTCTTACCCTTATTTAAACGATATCCGGACCAGCTCCCAAACCTCTCTGCCACCTCCTCGATCTCTCTAATTGCCGATTCTGGTTTAGATGTAATCACCGCGATATCGTCCGCGTAGGCCAAAACCTTTGTCTCGTAGCCGTTAATTCGATATGGTTCTATTGCCGGGTTTAAAATTAGCTGGGCAACCAGAGGATCGATATATAACGCAAAGAGAATCGGGGAACAAGGACAGCCCTGCCTGGTCCCCCGTGCTACCTGTATTATCCCGGATATATCCCCCATCACTCGAACCCTTGCAGTTGGATTACAGTACATTGCCCGTATTGCCGTGATTAGCCATGGGCCAAACCCTCGTGCCGCCAGGATTTCCCATAAGGACTGCCATACCACCCGATCAAATGCCTTTTCGGCATCCAAGAGGATCACAGCCAGATCATCTCCCCTGACTTCTGCTATATCAATCAAAGAAATCACACGCCGGATATGATCCGTAGTACCCCTACCGGGTATAAAGCTGTGTTGCCAAGGAGAGACTAATCTGGCTATGATCCCCCGGAGTCGATTCGCAAGAATCTTTGAATAAATTTTCGCGTCCGAATTTATTAATGAGATAGGCCGATATGACCCCGGTAACTCCGGAGGTTTCCCTTTTTTGGGGAATATTACTATCTCAGTGTCTTGCCACGATTTTGGCGGAATCCCATGATATTGTACATCGAGGAATAGATCTTGCAATATTGGGGCTAGGATGGATTGGAGTGCCTTATAGATTTCTACTGGGATCTTATCGGGGCCGGATGCTTTCCCCAAAGCCAAGCTATTTAGAGCAGTCACGGTTTCTTCAATTGAGATTTCCTTTTCCAATTCCAAACAAATTTCTGGTTCCAACCTATTAGATCCTAAATAATTCCACATATTTCCCCCGTTTGTTGTTCCACTATCATCCATCTGATATAAATTCCTATAAAACTGCTCGAATACCCCCATAATCTCTGCCGCGGTGTTAACCAATTGCCCTTCGGGGTTCTTTATTTCCCCTATAAGTTTCTGTGAGTCCCGCTGCCTAATCCTATGGGCTAGGAGTCTGCCAGATTTTTCCCCATACTCATACCTCTCCTTTAGATGAGCCTGATAAGCCTGGGCAGCTTGTACCTGAAATATACTATTAACTTCAGCTTTAGTTATGGCTATTTCCTCACTGATCTTCTTTACTCTGTCCGGCTTTCCCTGCCCTAACCTTTCCATCTGTTCGATCTCTTGCTGTGATAGTTTCATCAGAAGAGCCTCGATATGCTCTTTACGTTTTTTCCGCAGTTGACCTACATAACCTATCACTTGACCCCGAAGAGTAGCTTTAAATGCGTCCCACACAACTGCGCGTGAAGCACTAAAGCGATTAGCATCCCAGTATTCCTCAGCCCAGTGCTTAAGAAATTTCAAAAAATCCTCATCAACAGTTAACTTCCTATCAAACGTCCATGGGCAGGGTCTCTGCTTGCTGCCTTGATATACAATTCCCAACATTAACGGATTATGATCCGAAACAATTCTAGGCAATTTAGCAATCTCTGCCTCCCCGAGAATATGAGTCGAAGCCAAAAAGTAATCCAGGCGCACACTCTTCTGGTGGGGGTATGAAAAATATGTATAACCCGGGTCCTTCCCCTTCTTAGCCTGCCAGACATCCACTAGCCCATGGGTACTTTTTAGTGTATTTATAGCTCTATTAACCTTTGGTTTCCTCCCCGTGTAGCTTATGTCTGCCCCGGATAGGGTCCCTGTGTGAATATTAAAATCTCCGCAGAGGATTAATGGGGCCGGCCATGTAGCTAACTCTATCTCAAGTTCTTCCCAGATTTCTGGGTCATCTTGATTGGAGGCATAAATAGTCCCAATTGTTAATCCCGCACTTAATGAAACAATTGCCCATCGACCCCATTTATCTGCTAAGATGCGTTTCCCAACCCCAAGATATTGTTTGATAAATATCGCCACTCCTCTTGTCAAGGATGTCTGTGAAGAGCAGACCGCCAGATCATAGCCCCGAATTTGTAAGACTGCCCGGTTATTCCATGAAATATGGGTTTCTTGTAAACAGATTACTCCTGGGCTAATATAACGCAATATTTCATAGATCTTATCTCTCTTAGCCCTGTCATTTAACCCAGCCACATTAACGGTACATATTGTTAGCTTATCCATACCCAACTACTTGAAGTAACCGACTATATTGTTCTATAATCCTAAGTCTATCACTCTTTTTTTTACCTTTTGCGTGCTTTATACATCTTATCTGGCTTTTTCCCCCCCCACCCCCACCACCCCCCCTCCGTGTCCTCCCTCTCTCCTCCCTACCTCCCGCGCCCTGCATCTCCCCCTCCTTCCCCCTACCCCCCACCCCTTGAAAGCAACTAGACCCAAGGTCTAGAAGGCGATGAAGCAGCGTGGCACCGTGATCCCGAACACACACCCCCATACACCAAAATATCCCCAGATTCAGATACAATTAAATCATTGCCTCATAAGATTAAGTTTACCCCCTTGCTTCTAGTCTTCTAGTCTTGTACTTTAATAACCGCTCCTACTTCTTCCCCCTTAATTCCTCCAAGAATTTTTTGGCCTTAATTTCCGATGAGAAAAAGCGAGTTCTCTCCCCATATACAATTTTCAGTTTTGCCGGATACAAAAGGTATGCCTGTGCCCCTATTGCCTGGAAGAGGTTAATCATCTGTCTGAGTCGCCAGCGGCGTTCAACCTTGACATGACAGAAGTCAGGGCGTGTGAAGAATTCAACTTCCTCAAATTTACGTTTACGATCAGGCCTAGCCTTCTCCGCAATGATCTGTCAAAGGAGAAAGTTCCCAAAATATACAAGCACTGCTCGGGGTCTGCTATCTCCTCCTAATGGCTGTTTGATTGTCATGGGCACCCGATGTGCTCTTTGGACTTTGTGAGCCCAGTTCCAGCCAACTACTTTGGGAAAAGACTTTGCTAAAAGATCGATCATATACAAACGAACATCGGTACCCCCTTATCTTCCGATATGCCAAGAAATCGCAGGTTGTTCCTCCGCTGGCGATTTTCCTGCTCCTCCAGTTTCCATTGCACATCAGAGAGTCTAGCCTCGTGGGCTGTCGTCTGCTCCTGTATCGAGGCCACATCCGCTTCCATATTCACAGTTCGAGTCTCAAGTTCTGTTATACGATCGGCAATATCTGTACACACTTTCACGATCTTACGGACCGAGCCCTGCACCTTTCGTATAGCTGCTTGAGAGCGCCTACTGTCCTGGCGGGCCTCTTCTCGGTGAGCCATAACTGATTGCAGTATAGCATCCAGTGTGGAGGAGGGAGCTTCTTCTGAGCCCATGATTCACATGAACTTTATCGCCAATAAATTGATTTACTGGTGAGTAATCCCAGTTGAGTTCTTGGGTCGGTACATTGGTGGCTTTCTTGACCCTACGTAATGTTGCAATGGAATTCCCACCCGTTGTGTCCTGCAGACCCTCATTTTCAGTTTCACTTATACTAGTCGTAGATAAAGAGCCTTCCACTGATTCAGTATCATCCGATAAAGAATAAAAATACTCCGACATCTCGGTGTCGGCCTCCTTGTCGCTGTGGATTTTACGTGCAAAATGCTTACCCCTGGGGGGAAGAGGGCCCCCTTTCTTTAAACCAGCATTTTTAATACCTATGCAGAGGTCACTGTCGTGTTGTTGAGGGTCCAGCGAACCATGTCCCACGCTACCGAGCAGTGCCGTTTCGGGTTCAAGGCTAGTCATATGATTAAGCGAGGTACTGTCATTCGGCCCCCCACAGTTCTGAGTGCCCTGGCTTTGATCCTGTCTCCCCACATTCACTGCCACAATATCATCAGAGGCCACCAGGAGATTTTCAGCGACATTACTTACTTGCCCGGCTGGATCTGGGCTCTCTAATGCCATATGAGCGGTGGGGTGCATCACAGCGCCGTCTGAGCTCTCCTCGTTTATGTCTTTTCCAGCTTCATTGACTTCATTGTCTCCCTCCTTTGATGCAACTATAGCTGGCACGCTATCACCTCCTGGACCCTCCTTTGCTCGACTGCCTTTACTTTTGTCCGATCCCTTGACCCCAGCAAACAGCTCGATGATCGTTGAGCCGGGTAACCGCTTCAGGCTCTGACTCTGGCTAGTTAATTCACCGGGAGGCTTCTTCCGAGTCAGGTTCTGGCCGCGACGGCCGGCCAGACCTGCTGCATGATTTACCGCTGTTACCCCGGCCCCCGCTCCTGCCCCAGCTGCACCGGTCTCCATGGCGGCTGCCGCCGCCTGTGGATCCACGTCTACCACCTCGCTCGCGTGAGCCGGACCGGGAGCCGCGCCGACTCTCGTAGTCTTCCCCCGCGCTGCTGGCGGTACTTTCGGAGCCATTTCCTCAGCGTTTCTGCCGATTTTCTCCCGGCAGACTACTCGCTCTCGTTTCGGGAAATCACCCCGCAGCAACCGGAATAGCTGACAGCAGGTAAGGAGCACTTTGATCTGTTCCTCCAATGTATCCACCACTGTTGTAAAGATACACGCGCTACAATGTATCCTTGTGTGCAGATCTCCGTGTAGCAGGTATGGCGGGGAAGAAGTCATACTCCATCAGATCTGTTACATGTCAGGGAGTATGCCGAGCCACGGTGCTGCTACTGCACGACAAGCCGAGCCTGCCGCCATCTTGCTTCCCTGAAGTTCAATTTTCATGAGGTTTGTACTGAGTTGGTTAAAAAAAATTCCCAATTGGCATGTACAATGCTACCATCAATACTAGCTTGTGTTCACACTGACTTTTGTATGCTTTAGCAGGGAAGAGGTGTGGCGCCGCGGCCAGGACAACTGACGCTGGAATCTGGGGCTCACGGTTCGATCCCCGGCACCGGCGGCAGGTCAGCCCAGCACCATGTGACTCTGGGCAATAGCTTGCTTAATCTTCCCGACGGCCCCCAGCGCCAGGATGCCTTTGGGTAGCTGTTCGCGCTTTACAAATACTGGATTTACATTTAGCTGACATAGTTTGCAACATTAAGCAACATTATTCCTGAGTTACTGACTCTTGTCTCCTTACCAGGGTACTTTGCCATGTCAACAGTAGAATTGTGTCCTCACCAAACCCATCAGGCTGTGGCATACTACAACATTGAACTGTTGCGGAAATCCATGGCACACACTACCTTCTGACCAGATGTTATTTTTTTATAAAAACTAAGTGTGTTCACGTGTCATGTGACCTCAGTTTGTGTTAATGCGCCAGGTTGGATCTGGAGAATAAACTTGTGTTCCACATTGAGGTGTGTCTTGTCTGTTGTCACACAACTCCAAACATTTTTACATACTAAAATGGGCCATGATGATTTGGTTTGCTTTCAATGATTGTTGATTGTGCTGGTAAATGAGGATAGTTTTGTATACAATAGACTTTAATTGAATCTATACCATGTACTGCAGGTTGTGTGATAACCTTGTTGTGTCTATCTATAATGCTGTGTCAAGGTACATTTACTCACAAGCCCTTAGTTTACTTTTTGGGAGAGATTTTTTATCAATGTTGTTAACAGTTCCATCTTTGTAATTTTGCGGGTCATTACAATATTTACATTTGGTATTCTAAGTCACGACATGAGCAAGTACTTTTGTGAAAAGTAATTTATTGTAGTGCATGAAGGTAGGAGATATTTCCACACAATGGTGATGTGCTCACAACAAAAAATATATGAAAGTGCAGATAGGAGTTTGTAGTGTTTGTAAATGAAGTCTTCAAAAGTATGTCCACAGTTATTTGAGTCCAAAGTCCAGCTTAGACCCTCCATCCAATGTGAGAAAGTTCAATGACAGTCAACAGAGTGAACGCTCGACACACAATGGAGGATATCAGGGGCAGATTGTCACTTCCTGGGGGTGATGCATAGCCATCTGTCTCTCAAGGATTTTTCTTCGGATGACCCTTTCCACTTTTGGCGGAGGGGACCCTCAGGTGCAGACTGCCGCGGTGCTGGGGACTCTCTGCCAGAGTCCACATCCCTTCCTGTGGCTTGTGCTGATGTTGATGCAACAGATGTTGTGGGCACACAGGGAGGTGTGGACATGTTAGCAATCTGGTGGAGGCAGGTGACAATGTCCCTGTGCACCGCAGTCATGTCATCAATTTTGCTCATGAACATGTCCAGTTTTTTCATTTGGGCTGCCTGCTGCTGTTGAATGATTTTGAGGATCCCAACGACCTGGCCAAAATCTCCTTGGCAACCCTCATAGGTGTGGAGGATCCTGGAGAGGTTTGTGTGCTCCTCATCAGCAGCACCAGCTGAATGATGGCCCCGGTCCCCACATCCCCTCCCACCACTCCTAGCCACCCGTGTATGACCAGTTGTTGGTGGCCCAGTCAACACTGAGCCACCTTCCTTATTGACAGGGGTGTTGTTGTCTGCCAACTGCAGAGTGCCCTGTGTTGCTGTGCTGTCGGTGGTGTCCCGGGCTGCTGTGTCCGTGAGGATAGGGGTCAGCTGGGTGTTGTCAGCTGAGGCGGGAGTAGTCGCAGAGGATCCTGATGTAGCCGCTGCTAGTGCTGTGGGGTGACCCAAACCTGATGGGCCAGATCGTTCCTCGTCATCCGAAGATGGTTGAGAGACATCTACGCCAGAGAGCTCAGGGTCGACCAGAGTCTGCGACTGGCTGTCCTGGTTGGTTCCAGAGGTGTTCCCAGCTCGGCCTGTGGGTACAGAAATGACACAATGATTGATGTGAATGTCCACAGCCCCTCAAATCATACCCATTACAGAGGCTACTGGCCTAATGATGAGTTTATGTAGATAGATTGGCCTCCTTCATCCATGATGCTGCCCTATGTTTTATGAGTACAAAGTATTTCGGACAAGATGTGGATTGATGGACATGTCCACCTATGTGCATGAATGGACATGGTGTGTTTAGTTGACATTACTTGTCCAAAGACATTGACTGGTTCCTGACACCCTGTGAATGACATAGGTGGGTTGGTGTTGTCCACATCTTTACTTTCACAGTGACATAAGTACTCTTTCTCTCCCAATGTAGGTATTTTTTAGGGCTGTGTACTGGGCTTAGTGCATGTCTTTAACAGTCACATTGGTGTGGCTGCCTACACACTCACAGTCTGTTAATTTTCCCAGATGTTTTTTGGAACGGTGTGTGAGCTGCTTCTTGTTTTCATCTCATTATACACATGTGAATGGCTGTGAGTAGCAAAATGTGTGACTGCTTAGCTTTGTGCCTACACAGAAGATGTATTTTGTACATTGACTCCATAGTCAAATGATTTCACAAACTCTGCTTTTTGCCACTTTGTGGCAAAGAACTTTGATGAACTGAGGATTGAGTGCTTGTGCTCTAATTGTGAAACTTACACCCCTCCTCCCACCCAGCCCCACCAGGCCACCAGGAAGAGTGTTGTCCAGACAATGCTGGGAAGTGTACTGGCAAGATGTTTGTCGCTGGTGGCTGGTGTTTGTAGCACAGAGGCAAATATGGTAGTTGTGATAGGTTCAGACATCAGTCCCCAGTGTCTGACATCTGGCTAGTACACATGAACTCACTGTGAGGTAGGCATACTCCCAGATGAAGTGGTTGTGCTATGAGTGTGGAAGAGTGTTTGCTGTTATTCCGACTCCCATCAGGCCCAGTCCTACACACACCTTCCCACCCAGCCCAACCATCCAACCTTGAAATATGCTTTCCTAAGATTGAGTGGCAATGTACTTGCAAGATGTCTGACACTGAGGACAGGTGTCTGCCTTTAGACCACCTCCCATCAGGGCCTTGTGCTCCTCAAACCAGTCCCCAGTGTCAGCCATCTTACCACTACATTTACACACACTCTCAGGAGAGTGGATTCCCAGGTGGGATTTTTGGGATGGGTGGGAATGTGTGTGTGCGTGCCCAGGCTTGGTGGTAGTTTATTGATGACAAATACTCTTCCTCCCACCCAGCACTGCTAACTCCTCTGTGCCTATGTGTATCTCACAGTGAGGGTGAGTGGACTAGCAAGTTAGCTGACACTGCTGCATGGTGTTGAAGTTGAAAGCAACTCACATCAGGACCTTGTGCTCCAAAAACCAGTCCCAAGTCTCAGGCATTTTGTTGTAACATTTCCACTCACTGCCAGGTAAGCATGCTCCATAGTGGCCCTATAGGGCTGTGTGGGAGGAAGAGTGTTTTTAATGGCCAGATCTCCCAGCAGGCCATGTACTACACCACACATTTAACTGTGCAGAAACAGCACCCCTGGAAGTATGCTTTCCTGAGAGTGAGTGGATATGTATTGACAAAGATACCTAACACTGGTGCCTGGTGTTTGGAGCACAAGTCCCTGTTGTTATTTGCGGAAAAGTCATACACCAGTGCCCAGTGTCATGCAGACTGCTAGTAAATTTGGAAACACTGTGGGTAGGCTTAGTTCCTGTTGGGCTGTTTGTGGTGGGTGGGAAGGTGTATGTTGGACAGTGCCTGATGTGAGTTTTAGCGATTCCAAATAATCCTCCTCCCACCCAGCCCAGCAAACTCCTTTGGGACAACGGCTGACTGGCAGTGTGGGGAAGTGTACTTGCAAGATGACTGGCACTACTACATGGTGTTGAACTTGAAGCCAAATCCCATCATGGCCCTGTGCTCCAAACACCAGTCCCCAGTGTCAGCCATCTTGCCAGTACATTTCCATTGACTGTAAGGGACTGCATAATTCCAAGTGTGCTGCATGGGCTGGCTAGGACGCTGTGTGTAAGACAGGGCCTGATGGGAGTTGTAGTCAGTGCAAACACTCCTCCTCCGACCCAGCCCAACAAGGCCACCTAGAACTGTGTGTCCCTGACTGTCAATGGGGATGTACTGACAAGATGTCTGACACTGTGGACTTGTGTTTGGAGCTTAAGGCACTGTTGGGAGTTGTGGACAAATCAGACACCAGTCCCCAGTGTCAGCCTTCTTGGCAGCACATTACCACTCACTGTGAAGAAAGTAGAGCCCCAGGTAAGCTAGTTGGTATGGGTAGGAAGGTGTGTGGAGGCCAGAGCCTGCTGGGAGATGTAGTAAGGGCAAACACTCCTCCTCCCAACCAATACAACCAGCTCATCAGGGCCAATGGCTACCTGGCAGTGAATGGAAGTGTACTAACAAGATGGCTGACACAGTTGCATGATGTTTGGTACACAGGGCCTTGATGGGAATTGGCTTAAAGTTCGACACCATGCACCAGTGTCAGCCACCTTGCAAGTACACTTCCCCTCACTGTGAGGTAAACATAAGCAAAAGCACAGAGGAGTTAGCAGGGCTGGGTGTGAGGATGAGTATTTGCAATGGCTACAACTCCCTTCAGGCCTGTGCCCACACCCTTCTCAGTCATCCCAAAGAGCCTACCTGTGACTCAGCGTTCCTGAGAGTGAGTGAAAATACGCTGGCAAGATGTCTGAGTTTGGTGCCTGGTGTCTGAGTTGACAACAACTCCCATCAAGGACTTCTGCTCCAGATACCAGTCCCTAGTGTCAGCCATCTTGCCAGTACTTTCCACTCACTGTCAGGAAAGCAGAGTTCCAGGTGGGCTTGTTCGGCTTTGTGTGAGGAGGAGTTTTTGCTGTGACTACAACTCCCATGAGGCCTTGTCCCACACACACCTTCCCACCCAGCACCAACAGCCTACCTGTGACTCTGCTTCCCTGACAGTGAGTGGGAATGAACTTGCAAGATGTCTTACACTGATGACTGGTACCTATTGGTCCACAACTCCCTGCAGGGCATAGTTGTCCAGACACCAGTCCACAGTGTCAGCCATTTGTCAGTACACTTCCACTCACTATTAGGTAGGCATGGTTCCTGGTGGGCTGTTTGTGCTGGGTGGGATGAGGAGTGTTTGCACTGACTTTAACTCCCATCAGTCTCTGTCCTCCACACATATTTCCAGCCAGCCCAAACAGCACACCTGTAACCCTGCTTGCCTGACAGTGAGTGGAAATGTATTGGAAAGATGGCTGACACTGGTACCTGCTGTTTGACTTGACTACAACTCCCATTAAGGCCTTCTGCCAGTACATTTCCACTCACTGTCAGGCAAGCATGGTTCCAGGTGGGCCTGTTGGGCTGTGTGGGAGGAGGCGTGTTTGCTGTGACTACAACTCCCATCAGGCCTGTGCCCACACCCACCTTCCCATCCATCCCAATCAGCCTACCTGTGACTCAGTTTTCCTGAGAGTGAGTGAGTGAAACTGTGCTGGCAAGATGGCTGACGCTGGTGACTGGTGTTTGGAGCACAAAGTCTTGCTGTGAGTTTGTAAGAAGAGTGTACATGGTAGGAATTTAATACATTTTCATTTTCATTGCAGGTATGTTGTTTGTCAATATGGCATATACATCACATGCTCATTTACTCTAGATTTGTGAAAACTTTGAAAACAGTTATTTCTATCACTGTATCCT
Source organism: Calotriton arnoldi (assembly GCA_963921515.1). Lineage (NCBI taxonomy): Eukaryota > Metazoa > Chordata > Amphibia > Caudata > Salamandridae > Calotriton > Calotriton arnoldi. Next base: position 93,028 of record CAWUFW010015354.1, on the reverse strand, counting down.
TGACAGTGATGTCTGTGTAGGTGTAATTGGTAACATTATTGGAATGTGGAGTAGGTACTCACCAGACTCTGGTGCTCCTGGTATTCCATAGATGCCTTCCGGTGGAAGGATGTCATGCACCTTCTCTTCCCAGCAAGTGAAATGGACAGGTGGTGCAGGAGGGCCACCGCCAGTCTGCTGACTTTTGGCGTGTTCTTTTGCTATCAGTTTTTTGATTCTCCTTCGCACATCATAGTACCTACTCCTGATATCATCCATTGTGCGCCGTACAGGTGCTTCAGCGTTCATCCTGTCCCACATCCTATTTCTCTGGGACAGGGGGGGGTCTGTTGGACTAAGTTCCCAAATAACTGTGGCTTTACTCTGACTATTTCATCTACATTCGCTTCCAACTCTTTCTCTGTGAACCTTGGCTGCTTCCTTGGGGCCATGGTGGGGATGAATGTGAAGGTGTGGGTGAGGGTGAGTGTGAAGGTGAGGGTGAGTGTGAATAAGTAAAAGAGTGTGTGTTTAAGAGACTTTTTTTTACACAAAAATCTGTGCAAGTTGTGTGGTGGGTGAAGTGTGAGTGTATAAGGGAGAGAGCAGGGAATGCGTGGCAATTCCTGTGACCTCTCAGCAGTTCAGTGGGAGCAAAGGATCATGGTCATTTGTTTGGCCCTTTATATAGGTGGATTGGTGGGTGTGGCCAATATTTTTTTTTTTTAAATGGAGTTGTCAGCGCTTGTTTTGCCTGTTTTTGACAATTTCCACTTGCCATTTGTAACACAAACCAACATGGTTCAGAAACTGTGTCGGTTGCATCGTCATCTATTCGCTGGGTAAACTGAGTCTGAACGCTATTCTTCAGCGTTTCCGACGAGTCGGTCGCATCGGGCTTGTTTCCAGACGATTCGGTCTGACGGATTGTGTTCTGAACGACTCAGTGGAAGTTTAACATGCAATGCATCGTAATCCGTCTTTCGGGAACCTCGTGGGCGAGTCGTTAGGAAAGCATTCCGCAACCGATTCTGTAGGAATGCTTTCCGGGCAAGATCGTAATCGGCCCCTTAGTCTGTGTTCTGGGTTTTAAGAGAAAATATAGTGTAGTACAGTGTTTTTTAAAAATGTTTACAGATTACTTTTTTAGTTCATTTTTGTAAGTAAAACACTGTACTGCACTATATTTCTCCTTAAGTATAATGTAGCAGTGTTAGAAATGGGGGTCTCTAGTTGGCAAGGGTTTGCACCTTTGTCCAAGTAGGGACCCTTCTTCCTAGTCAGTGTAAGGGAGTTACACTCCTAAAATAACCCCTGCTCACCTCCTTGGTAGCTTGTCATAGAAATCTTTGTGAGTCTTTCTTAGCCCTACTCCGTGTTCTTCTAAAAGACAACCTTAGGCTCCTTTGATTTCCTTGATCCTCGAGACTCTTCTTTCTTTCCTATAAAGTCTATAAAATGTCTTTAATAATAAATGGTTTTCATTCACTCACTATCAGTCCCAATATGAAATGCTTCAGTTCATCAACTAGGATAGGAAACTCGTTTTCATCCAAAAAGGGAAATTCAGCTACATTTAGGATAAGATGTCTCAAGGCACAAAGGGCCTGATTTAGATGTTGGCAGACGGGTTCTCTGTCACCACGGTGATGGATATCCCATCCGCAAAATTTAAATCCCATAGGCTAGAATGGGATATATATTTTGACGGATGGGATATCTGTCACCGTTGTGATGGAGTACCCCATCTGCCAACATCTAAATCTGGCCTTAGTATTTTTAACAAAGGAAGTCCAAAGATAAGATCAAACTGGAGATCAAGCCCCCGAGTTTCAATTGAACTTTCACAGTGATCCCAAAATTCCCAGAACTTGTTCTCCCTGTCAAATGCAAGAAAGTATGAACATTCAAGGGTTGAGTACCTCTGGTAGTGCACTCTCGCTCTCTTCGACCTCCTGAGTGTTGTCTCTTCTGCACCTTAACTCTGGTCTGAATTCTCTATATCTTCTGCGATATCTGGGAGATCACTGCCTCCTTGCGGTACCAGTCTCCCTCTTTCCTGCCTTTTCTTCCAATGTTCTTTCACTGCCTCTTGTGGTTCTCTAGCACTAGGGCCTTAGTCAGGGCATGAGGCTGTCTCTTTTATGACCACTGGATTAGCCTCCCCTTCACCAGCTTTGTCATCCAACTCTCCAGAACATTCCTCAGACCCATCAAGTGCTATTTCAGTTTGTGACTGTTTCCCATGTAGCTTGACTATCCCGCTCCCATGATCCCTCTACCACCACTGGCTCTTATGGGAGAGGTGCTGTTATTTCATCAAGGGGACATGGAACCCTGTGAGTATTGGCAGCATGAATCCAATTGTGGAGACCTCCACACTTCACAGCAGTTGTAGTCACGAGTATGTCTTGATATGCCCCGGCCAATGAGGCTCCAAGCCCCACTTCCATTTGTGCTTCTTCACCATCACATAGTCTCCGGCACCTAGGTCATGGCACTGCTCCTGGTGTGGTGGGGCTGTAGCAGCTTCAACCTGATGAGACACAGAACACACCACATCAGCCAAGCCTTTGCATTAATCTAGTATTGGACCGTCAGTAATGTTCACAAGTGCATTTGCAGGTACAGGCAGCAATCTTATAGTCCTTCCCATGATGATCTCATGGGAAGACAGTCCTGTCCTATGATCAGGTGTGTTGTGCAGACTCACTAACACCAATGGCAAAGCATCCAGCCATTTCAAAGATGTAGAAGCACACACTTTGGCAAGTCTTGATTTCAGTGTTCGGCTGACTTGCTTCACCAGACCTGAAGCCTCAGGTCGATAACTACAATGCAGTCTCTGTTTACCCTGCAAGGCAGCACACAGCATCCTCTGCATTTCGTTATTGAAGTGCGTGAATCGGTCTGTTTCCAAAAAAGTCGGGAAGCCGAACCTTGCTTTCAACTCCCTCAACAACAACTTTGCTACTGTGAGGTTATCATTTCTTCTTGTGGGATATGCTTCAATCCATTGTGAAAAGCTACACACAACAACCAACATATATCTCAGCCCATTGCACACAGGCATCTCAATAAAATCCATTTTCATCCTGTTGAAGGGACCACCTGACCTCCCTATATTGCTCAATATAACTGCAGGTCTTTTCTCTACATTGTTCTGTTGGCGCACACCACATTTGTGACATAACGCTTCCGCCATCAACCTAAACATTGGATTAAACCATGTTTGGCAAAACAATTTGACCATGGCATCCTTCCTTACATGAGTAAGACCATGGCAATGTCTAGCCATTTGTGGCAACAAACTATTTGGCAACAAAGGTCTGTCATCTCCTGAAACCCAAATTTCATCTTCATCTCTTTTAAGACAACCTGCGTTTACCCAACTCTGCTGTTCTGCCTCTGACACCTCTTTCTGTAACCTCTTAACTTCCTCCCAAATATCAGCTACTATGAGCAAAAGGTTGTAATTGGTCTTGTCTGTTCCTTCATTTACATACTCCCCATTAAATTTCCAAGCAGTGTAAGTGCAGTACCTTGTGACTTCATCAGCATATCTGTTGCCGACTGTCATTTAATCATCTTCCTTGCAACGTGCGGAACATTTTACAACTGCAACTTGCGCAGGCAATTGCAAAGCCTCTGACAGTTTTCTCATCTGTTCACCGTTACAGATAGGGGATTTTGATGAATTCATAAATCCCCTCTGGGACCATAACTGTCTGTTGTCATGCACCACATCTAAGCTATACTGCCTGTGAATATAGTCACCTACAATCGATCTGAAAATGGCACGCTTGGGTAAGAGAAATCAATTCAGCCACTAGTGCAGAGACTACTGCTTGTAGCCAAGCAGCTTCCACTACTCCTGAAATGGTACAGACTGCATATACGGCTCTCAAATTTCCACTGTGATCTCGTAAACACACGCCATCCATGAACAATACGTAATCAGATGCAGGTAGTGGTTCATCTTGTATATCTGCTATCGGCTTGGTGCATGGTTCAGTGAGAACGAGACAGTCCTGCCTCACCTCACCATCATCGTTATCATTCTTAGGAAGGAATAGCAAAGTGGCATGATTCAAAGCAGAACACCTTTTCAGAGTCACATTCTCGGCCACCAGTATGATTTGCTCATACTGTGGCAGACTGCTGTTCGTGAGATGCTGTGTCCTTATTCTAGTTAACAAAATTTTGACACATTTAGAAACATATACAGTTAAGGGATGATCCATTACTATACTTTTACACCTTTCAATACTGACACCTATCAGTGCCACCGCTTTAAGGCAGCCAGGCAGCGCTGTAGCCACTGGATTTAAAGTGGGTTAGAATTACGCAACTGGTCTTCAGGCACCTCCTTGATTCTCTGTTAACACTGAAAGAGTATAGCCCTCTCTTTCCTTGCAGATAAGCGAAAATACTCTGTTATAATCAGGCATTCCTAGTGCCGGGGCATGGCAGAGGCTTTCTCTCAACTCTAGGAAGGCAATCAGGCAGTCATTGTCCCACGGAAATCCTTCAGTGTCAGCCTTTGTAAAGGATTGGCCACTAAGGAAAAGTTAGGTAATCACTGGTGACAGTAGCCCACCGTTCCTAAAAACATCCTGACTTCTTTCTGTGTCGTTGGTGGATTCATTTGCTTGATCACCGGAATTCAATCTTGTGACCAAGATATAGGACTTCTCTCAAACAGTCCTGCAACTTTTTCTGGGACACCTTAAGTTAGTTCTCAGCTAAGACGTTTAGCAATGCGATAGTGAGAGTTTTGCCTGCTTCACCAGTATTTGACGCAACTAGAAGGTCATCAATATACTGGACCAGGACAGAATTGCAGGGCATATCCAAGGACTCCAAATTCTTTTTAAGGATCTGGATTAAGATAGAAGGGCTCTCTGTGTACCCTAGTGACTGTCCTCATTCAAGGGTATGAAAAAGAATGCCTGGCACAAATCAATTATTGTAAACCACTCAGCCTCATATGGAATTTGAAACGGGACAACAGGCAATCACAATATTATTGATTTTGCAAAGGTCCTGCAATATGCAGTATTTACTGCTAGGCTTCTGAAGGCCCATAATAGGTGAGTTACATGAACTCTCCATGATCTCCTCCAATATACCTTGTTGAATCATTGTCTTGTTCACTGGAGTTATTCCAGAAATTTTTTCAGGGGTTGTCAGGCGGACTGTACTGGGGACATCGAGGATGAACCCATACCATGGCATGTTGTGCTGGATAGTCCCTTACTGACTCAATCCTCTCTTTCTCCGCAGCCCATGGATGGCAAACAGATACAAACAGGCTTGTCCAGTGCCTCTTCCAGAGCATATTACGTCAACAATCACATGAGGTCAACACCTCCGATGGACATGGCACACTGTATCTTTAAGAAGTAGGACACGGATGCTTGAGAGAGAGACCCGGAAGGACTCCATTTGAAATGAGATCAGCGTGACTTTGAAGAGGAGAGAGGAGAAGCCAACAAGTCTGTGTCCCACTGGGAAGGGGGAATATTCAACCCGCCAACATCGCCATAGACTGACAGATGGAAAAGGCTTCAGTGGGTTACATGGTCGTCAACAAAGGACCCTGACAACAACCCGAGGATGCCGAAGACGCATCAGAAATATCTCCCTTTTGTGAAATCAGAATGGGAAGGAACAACGAGGCTCTCGGCATGGTGCACCGCCCAGCCACATTTCAGGAGAAATGTGGCTAAGTCAGGTACGGAGCCATATACTGGGAAGGAGGGAGGCGGGTGGTTCATAATGGGCTGGAGACCGTTAGGTATCTGGTTATATATTTTTTTTAATCTGCCTGCCTCGTAGTTGGCATCTATGTGGAATTCCTCACTTCTCTCCCTACGTCACAATGTAAATCAGAAAAGCCTAAGTATCTAGTGTGGATAACTAGGGGGCATATTATCAAGGGCCGGCGATAAATATCGCAAAGCGCGCTTAGCGCTTGCATATTTATCGCCGGCTATCTCTGTAATTTATCGCCCGGTTAGCGCGTTATTAACAACGCGCATCGCCGAGGCGATAAAAATTTCAGAGATAGCGTGGATATCGCCGTTTCCATGTGGAAAACGGCGATATCCTAGATGATAGGGCCTGTGGTCTTAGCCACAGAATCCACTCCTCATGTTAAGTATGCCTTAGTCAGGAATTTAACAGACGTTAAATTCCTGCGTTAAAGCATACTTAACGCGATTAAAATAATCGCTTCCTCGCATTGTAAATATCGCGAAGCTGCCTTCGCAATATTTACCCATGTTGTTTCACAGACACGCCTACTTTGCATCTCATTATCGATGCGAAGTCAGGCGTGCTGGAAATGGGAGCAAAATCAGCAAAACACGCGATAGCGTGTCTTTGCTGATAAGGCGATATAATTATCGCCGCTTTTCGGCCGAAAACGGCTGCAAAAGCGGCGATAATTGTTTATCGCCGCCTTGTTAATATGCCCCTAGATACTTTACAATCTTGTTTTGTGGTGTTGGTGCTGGGTATACACTACAAAATAGGTGTTACTTCACGTTATTCCCTTCCTGGTTTTCTGACTATAGAAACTATAAGAAAACAGAGGATATATTAAAAACTTACCCCAAGTCTTGCCTTTCTTTCATGGCAATTTCCTGCTGGGCACCTGAAATCTCCCAGATACTGAAAAAGAAGATAAAGAAGGAACATAAAAATAATCTTTGTTGTGGAAAAATAAAGCAAAATAAATATAAAGCTAACTTTCTTATGAGTTTAAGTCCTGTGAAACCTTACACGGGTAAAGTTATATTGCAGTTTTCTAGGATATTCCCATTCGGCTTTATCTGAATACGGACAGGCTCAACCCCTTTAATGAGTTCAATGTCCTTTCCTGAAAAAAATCCCAAACTTCTGGTCTTACTGAATCTCTGAGATCTAAAGGCAAGTCTTCTGTCATCATCATCATCATCAGATACATTCCAATAATTCGATTCTGATTTGCCAACTTGAAGGCAATGTCCTCATCATGAGTTTGTAGTTCTATTCCTTTTGGGGTACAGTATATGGTGCAGTTCAGTTTGCACGACAAATCGCATCCTAGCAAACTCACAGGACCCGAATCACAAACCACAAACTGATGATTATCCTCAAAATGTCCTATGCTTACAGGGACATCCTCTGTAATGGGGTTCTTCATTTGTTGATTAGCAACTCTAACAACTTGGATAGTTCTTCCCGAGAGGGGTAGGTTTGGAACATCCACTGATCTCAGAATAGAACGGGTAGCACCAGTATCAACCAAAGATGATACATTGTAGCCATTTACCTCAGCATCTATAAATGGGTCACTCTGGGCTACCTCTAAGACTACGCCAGGCACGCAATCTTCTTCCCCCCTCAGGCACCATCAGGAAGACTGATTGATGCCGAAATTGTCACTTGCCTTGAACATGGGAAATTATTTGTAAGGATTTTTATTCTGGAAATCATTCTGATTCGAATTCAGGTCCTGGTTTGAAGAAAATCTGGGAACATTAGCAGCCTGTTGTGGCATCGGAGGTTGGGGAACCTGCATCACTGAGGCTTGTTGCACAATAAAAATCTGAGATCTAGATCTGGGTATGTTTTGTTGCTGCATGGAATTGCTATTCTGAGGTGGTACAAACACTGAATTTTGACCCCGATTTGCAGGATTAAGATGACATTCTCACTTCCAATACCACAGCCTATAGCAGTAATGGCATGGATTAGACTTCTTCAATGTATCCACATCATTCCAGTACTCGTATCAATAGGGACACCCTGATGTCTACCTTGTGACAGACAACCACCTCCACCCTGCATCCCTGGAGCTCCCTGTAGGTACACTTCCTGCATTGGAGGGGAATTACCTACAAATGGTAGATTTTGAATTCCTCTCAGAGCAGCCTTCATTTGTACCACCATCAATTTCTCCTTTAACATTTTCTGCCTCATTTCAATCTCATAGTTGCAATATTTAGCATATCTCATAATCTTATCAACCAACTTATTCTGCCAACAAAACACATGCTGTTGAATAATCATACTAATCTCAGGCCTCAATCCTTTCACAAACCTGGACACAAAATGTCCCATATCTTTAGGCTCCAGTGTTTCCATTCTGCTATACTGTTTGAATAGCTGTAACAATCTCTCATAGTATGCATGAATCGTCTCGCTCAGTTCCTGGGTCATCTGACCGATCTTGACCCAGTCAATATTTTGGGGTGGCACCTTAGAATTCAACCATGTCATTACCTGATCATATTTCCTCATCACAATAACTGAAGGACCATTAGTCGCAGGATCTCTTGTCAGCTCTCTCTATGGCACTCCATGGCTCTTTGCATGCTATTAACAAATCACTTGGGACCACAATATCAAACAAGGAATTCAAATCAGTTCACAAAACCTTCAAAGTTTTCACAAAATGCTCGACCTGTTAGTACCACTTCACAGGCGTCACAATTAATTTGGGAAATTAATTTGTAAGTGACAAAAGATCACTCCTACTCCACGGTACATATGTGTAACCTCCATTAGGTACCTCCCACAAAGGGAAGCTTTTAGCTCCCGTCCCTCCCCGTCGGAGGGGCTCCCCCATTGATCTCCTGGGAGTCATTCTTTTTGACCATTTAACTTCCCACTTCTCTAACTCTTTCCAAATTTGCATACTATGGATTAATTCCAGATTTTGAATCTTTATCCCCGGTATTCTCATATGAGTTATGTCCTGATGACTAAACACGAGTCAATGGCTTGTCTGTAAAGCCTTTGTCGTCTCCCAATCTACCTCATATTTCTTAGCTAATTCAGATAATTTATCATGCTATTCAAACAGAATTCAAAATGCCAAATGTGCAAATAAAGAATTCTATGAAATTCTGACTGAATTTTGTAAACTAAATTGCCTAGAAGGAGCTCATACCATTACTCAAGAATTTACAGACAAACTGGCAAATCATTACACAACCAAAGCAGACACCTTGGACTCCTATTTGAAACAAAGAAAAACCACCAGCACCGACCCTTTTCCAAAAAACACCTCTAAGAGTAGGATAACCCAGCCTCTGCATTCCTTCCAACAAATATCACACATTGAATTTATGGACCTGGTTAAAGCAAGCAGGCCTGCCGGCAGCCCTTCTTACCCGTGTCCACCATGAACCTTCAAGAAATTTCTTCTAACTACCTCTGCTGCCACACCAGTAAGAAGAATTAGCATCAATTCCTTAACTGCGGGAATTTTTCTAGAAGATCTAAAAAAGTCATACATACCCCCCTTACTAAAAAAAATTGACCCACTTAGCCCCGACAACAACAGATCGATAAAAAGAGCATCCATGGCTAGATGACACCATTCATTGAAGATAATTCCATACTTTCAGACTTCCAAACAGGATTCCGTCCAGAAAGAGGAACAGAATCTGCCCTCATTGCCATCTGGGATGACATTAAGAACACAGCTGACCAGAACAGGGTTGCTGCACTACTTCTCTTAGACCTCTCAGCTGCCTTTGCCACGGTTCACAATGATACTATAATACAAAGACTCTACAAAGCTGGCATAGAGGGGACTGCTCTTGACTGGATCACATCCTACCTTCAAAATTCAACTAATGTCATCCATACCCCCTTTCTCGTCCAAACCTTACTTTGCAAATTCAGGGGTCCCTATGTGCTTTATCATCTCACCCATGCTTTTCAATATCTACATGAAGTCATTGATCAAACAAGGCACCGATTAAACAATTTCATCTCACATGCTATAACTATGCAGATGACATGCAAATACTCCCTAAACTAGAAAGCCCCAAAGACATTGGAAACTCACAAATTTTCAGTTGCCTCCAAGCCGTGGATCAGTGAATGACATGGAGCCATCTCAGATTGAATGCTTCCAAAACAGAAATAATCACAAATGGCGACTAGAAAAACTATGACCCACTTGCTGCCTGGCCTGACGATCTGGGAACACCGCCTAAAGTATCAAAAGGAGTGAGATATCTCGGAATTACCATTGACTCCAAGCTATCAATGAATGCCCAAGTGGACAAGCTAGCAATATCAAATTTTGATGACTATAAAAACTCTGCGACGCATCTTCCCCCACCTTGGATTACTATACAAGATCCAGGCTCTTGTTCTGTCTAAAATTGATTATGCCAATAGCCTCTACCATGGTTCATCTTTAATAACTATGAAAAGACTACAACGGATTCAGAACTCTGTGGCCAGACTACTCTTACATATAAAGCCACAAGCCCACATCTCCCCTACCTTGAAGGCCCTACATTGGTTACCAGTTGACAGAAGATCTACATTCAAACTGCTTTGAATCACCCACAAAGCGATACATGGAACAGGACCACTCTTCATCAGTAATTAAATCACCAAATACATTCAACAAAGGAATCTCCGCTCTAAATTGGCACCTCGCCTCAAAATCCTACCGTTATAGAAAAACAACATACGGTGCACATCCTTCTGTGTTCAAGCAGCCAAACTATGGAACTTTTTACCCCCAAACACAGGATCCACAAATAACTACCATATCTTCAGAGGACTACTCAAGATTTCTTTCTTCCCACATAACCACCATACTCAAACATAAATATACAGCATATCCCTCTGTATATAAGCTTTTAGTTGGACTATAAATGTGTACCTACATATGGCTGTTGCTTTGTATAAATGTGTATAATAATTATGTTGATAAATATATAGATATTCACTTGTGCTTAACAAATGTACATATTACTAATGGTTATATTATTCTATGTTTAACATGTATATATGTCACTGCATAACTAAGTAAATCTTTATCATAACTATTTATCTACAACTGCCTCACTATTTAATTATAAAAAAAGAAATTATAAAAACAAATACATTAACTTAAAGTACAGTAACACTTGAAAGTCTGAGTTTATTAAATACAACTTAAATCTACATATATCACTTTCCTTATACATATATACCTTCCATGTACTTATGTATCTTTATATTTATTACTTTACTTCTAATTCAGCATCTCTAATGCACTAACCTATATCTCACCCTATACCTCTCGCAATATATATGCTATCTCTACTCTTGGACTTATCCCAAACCTTATTCTACTACTCTCCCCAATGCACTTCCCTATTACTCACTCTATACCTCTCTCAATATATCCTCTACTTCCATTCTCTGACTCATCCCAAACCCCATTCTACTACTATTATCCCCAAAATAACCCTTTCTAGACTCTTCCCTCCTCTACCTCTCCTTGCATCGTCTCATACCTCTTGTATGATTCAGATCTCTCAAACATTCCTTTTTGAACCCTTACCTCTGACTCTTCCCCCTCCAACTCCCCTTTACTCATCCCAAACCTCCTCCTACTGCTATGAGCTCCAAAAAACACTTTCTAGACTCTTCCCTCTTCTATCCCTCCACTATCCTTTTTAATCCAACTAATAGATTCACATGTCCGCCTCTCAAATTAATTTGATATTCCCATATACTAATCTCCACTAATCCTTTTGGGGTTTTGGAGTAGTGTGCTACCTGTCGAAAAGTGCTTCAACATCTCATCAAGGGTAGCAAGCACTATATAAATGCAAAACATTCCCTCTTCTATCCCTCCACTATCTTTTTTCAATCCAAATAACTAATTCACATGTTTACTCTCAAATTAATCTCATATCTCCTTATACTAATTCACCATTAATCCTCTTTGGGTTCTAGAGTAGCATGCTACTTGCCAAAAAAGTGCTGCAACGCCTTGTCAGGGATAGTAATCGCTATGTAAATACAATTACAATTACAATGGGCTTGTCTTGCTCTCCTAATAACATACATACTCATGAACAACAGTTCACTCTGCTGATATGTTTCTATTGGATCCAGTGCAAGACAACCACTTATCATCTCATCTCATCCAACTCCAACTTTAATTTTCCCACATACATCAAATTTATTTTCAAAGTGGACTGAAGAGTTTCCTGACTCACTTCCGTACTCCCACTCTCATTTGATGCAACATTAGGAGCTTTCAAAAAGTCTTCCAGTTCCTGGATATTAAGACCAGGATTTACCTCAGAGGCTTTAGATACTACCTTTACTTTAGGTGCACTACTCTGGTAACCCCGGGAATGACCTTAAAGGTCCAAATCCAGTCGGATGCACAGATGGGTCTGCACTTGTACCACATAGAGAACTTGAAATTGTACTTAATAGAACAAATTCTCCCACCCTCTGACTAATGGGTGAAACTTCTGATGCTTGTTGTTGAGCGGAGACTGTTGAGTTTTGAATCCCATATTCCCCTGAACCAGGTTTATATATAGAAGTCATTGGTCCAATAGTAACAGGAACTGTAAGTGCACCTGGGACTGTAGAGACAGTGGTGGACCTAGGAACACAAGTCTTTGGATTTCCTCCTATCATATTTGTATTCACTGTAATAGTCCCCATCATGCTCTGGTCCTTCTTCACAGAAGAAATCCATATCATTCCAGGGCTCATACTTACTGTTGCAGTAGGGAATCCAGTATTCCCACTTGCAGAGTCGCTCCCACATCCCTCTGTTCGAATCTCATTATACGGAGGTGGTCGCTCAGACATTAATATGTCTAAAAGATTGTCACTAGTATCACTATCACTATTTTCATCTTTCTCTCCATATTGTCTTATTTTATCCTTTTTTTTCTTTTTGGTCCCTTTTTCTCCGTCTCTGCTTTGCAATAATGGGTATACTTTTGCTCCTTCTATCATGTCAGTTCTCCACCTTTTCTGCTCTGCATCCCACCTCGCATCCAAGGTTCTTTATTCATGATCGATTAGACAAAATCATTACATGTAGACTCCTAAAATCAAACTAGCAATGTATCACATAATAAAATCATTTAAAATTATAACTTTCGATAAAAAAAGAAAATTTATATGGAGCCTTACTATTCTTTCCAACTTTGCCGTTGTAAATTCTGGTTCTTATTTTTTTGTTTTTGAGCTTATACTTTCGCCAGAATTGGGTCATTGGGACCAGGGAAGTACTTTACATGATGTGGAATGTCTTATAATTTGAATCCTTTGCAACTTACTGATGTAATGCGACAAGTTAACTTCAGGAACAGCGACTTCCTTTGGATCTTTCTGGGAGGTAGATTTTTTGTTACATAACTTGATGCTGTCTATAAGCTTCTTACTCTGTTAATTTAACATTGATGTGGGTAATTTCTTATATTTGGGGATGCTTCTGCCGACTAAGGTCTACGGCTTGGTAGTTGCTTTGGTTGTATTTGAAAGAGCAGCCCGAATGACATCCCACCACGCACCTGCATCAGTACGCACTGCCTTTTTCTATTGTCCTGATATCTCTCTTTTTCTCTTGCATGAGAAGCATGCTCCCAAGCATTACACACTTCAAATTGTGTGGGTCTAGGTTGTGGTTTAATTTCATATAGATTTCTCCTCACATTTTCAATAATTCTCAGATTAAATGTACCATAATATGGAAATGCAATTTACCTTGTTTCTCGGTGATCTTGTGCTATTGTTCGAGCCAGATACATGTGTGTAACTTTACATTTATCGCCATATAATGTCCCACAGTGTCTTTGGGTGGAGCTTCTTCCCTCCTCTAAGAGGTATCTGAACATCTCCTCTAAACAAATCTCGAACAACTTTAAAACATTTCATTTTCGATTAAAATGTGTTTGTTTCAACACAAAAATCTATATTTTACTTAAAATCTCATCCCAAATCATCAGCAAATAACAGCACAGCACCTCGTGAGGTACACAGCCATTAACAACGTAGTTCAGACCAACCGACCTATCCCAGTGCGGCACGCTGTGACGACAATCTCACTCCTCGCAGCAGCTCACCCTCCTTTAAAATTTCCATGAACACACTCTTTTAAGCAATGCGTTTGCAACTAAATACAAGGTAATAGCAACAAGTAACAACTGTCTGTCTTACTAAAGAATCAACAGAAATCAATCATACAAAAATAACAGAAACACACATTCAAATTTCAGCTCGTCCAGCGGCAGAATCACTCTGGTCAGTGCTGCTTTCCTCTGCGTAAAAGGTCTACCACACTAATTATACTTCATTTTTGCAGCAAGTTAAACATCCTTATATCAATTTGGCTTGTTGATGACGTCTCATGACAAACCCCTCAAAATTTCAGCAGACAGTTACAATACAGTGTCTTCTACACTTATTAATATCATCCCCGGATCTGAAGCCACATCGTACCCGACAACAACTTCTCCACAATAAGCGCTACACTCACGCGATCATCTAAAACATTAGCACACCATATCACTCAATGTCCGCGAAACACCACACAATTGCCACAAACACCGCAAGCGAAGCATAAGCCGTTTATACACAACCCTATTGATACTCACTCCTCCACTGTTACAACTCGCTCTTGAACCACTGGAACATCACCAACACTGATTCTCCAAGTTGAAACATGGACACTAGGGACAGAGATAGGATATGAACTAATCTAAAGTAACAATTTTCTACCCCCTCTACTCCATGTACTGTATGCTACCATCTGAGAATGCTCAGGGCCTTTACTTCCAATGCAACTCTGGTTAATAGACCTTTTTAGTAGCCTCAGATGAAAAGGTTAAAGTCTTAAGGTACAGTGTGCCCAGTAGGACCACACAATAAAACTCTGAATCAGTAACATTAAGTTAAAATGTTTATTACAAACTCAAAGCCACACTAATATAAATCAATCTCAAGAACATACTATAAAATTATAAGATTATTAAAGGAAGACAAAAGCAGCATATAATATTGGTCCTCAACAGAAAGATGCATATGAGAATATTTGTGACAACTATGCAGAAAATAAGGAAAAGGATTTGATGACTAGACGAATGGTTTCGATCCTTCTGCCCAGACATGGAAAGAGTCACAAAATCTACTAAACTCTACACTAAACTAAGGATAGGGGAACACCTGGTGAATCAAGGAAGCAAGAAAGGTGTCAGTATCAGAACCTCTGTAGAAGTTCTATAGATAAGAAGTCATGTATAGCATGAAGCCACACAATCAGAAATGACAAGAGAGGTCTGTATCTTCCCAAGTCTAAAGGGAATCTGACTAAGCCCAAGGTGGGTTCACTAATTAAAATATATAAAGAACATTCAAGAAACATGACCTCATATGCTGCACAGTACTTTTCCAGTACCCAAGAAAGAACTTGGCGCTTTGAACACTACTCCCATATTTCAGTGTCTTCTTCCAAGGCATCCATGGATTCCTCCATTCGTCTGATAGTACCAACTTATAACACTCCCTTTGTTCTTCATTAAAATTATTTCACCTTGCCAGTACTTCCTTGCCTCACTATCTCTGAAATACAATGTGCTTTTACTAACCAACGAATGCCTTTGGTCTGCACCTGAAGAAGACAAAAACACGCAGAAAACCTCTTTCACATTAGTATTAAATGTCTCAACTGGAAGTTTAAGGCCCACAATCACGCTAACTCAACAGTTTTCTTTAAATACATATTAATTCTACAACCTAAATATAATCCAATAAATTATACTGTACTCTTATATGTGGGACAATAAACTAATATATGTATTATTAACAAAAAGGACAACTTGTCACAATTTATAAAGATGGCATTAATTCATTCTCACTAATTCCTGGTGAATGTACTGCATTAAATACATTCTAGCACACCATCTTACAATCTAAGCCTATAGAAGATTAATATCAGCAATCCAGATGTTTTTGATACAGAAAAATGTATTATGCACAGACACATACATGTATTCAATGCACAATAAATGCACCCTCTATACCTTTAGTGCACTATATCTCATTAGTATTATTTCATCACACGAGCACATAAGGCCAAAGATAATCTATTTATGGTACATGCAGTATGATGAATCTCCACATGTTTTGCTTCTGGAGTGATCTGGGTTTTGAATTTTGCTGATACAGTTTCAGCCTCTGTAAAGATTTGTATTATTCTCCTAGGTTGCATCCTCTGTTAACATGGGACAGACCTGCCATATTGACAGGTGATAGAGTAATAATGGGAAATGACAAATAGTTTGTAAAATTTCCTTTCCTAAATTAAATCTGGCATAATTGGGCTTTTCTTATGTTACACAAGGAGCCACAAGGGCTTCACTTCCAGCTGAACAAAATAAATAAATGACCCCCTTAGCCGGTCTTCTTTTGAACATCATGCTGGACTAACAAAGCTTGCATTCAAGCTTGTATTAGAGAACAAACAGAAAATGACAACGTGCTCACAGAGAACATACAAGGTTTGTTCTGACTTTTGCCTGAATGTCTTCCTGCCAGAATAGTTTGCATCAATTCTAAGGAAGAATGCCTTCTGACTGACTACCAGATCCAGTGGAATATTTGGACGTATGATGTGTCAGCAATCATCTGAGGAGCTTGTCTTTTCAGCCTTAAAGTTCCTAGAAGCTGTAGAATTCTGAACAGAGCAGCTTTCAGTCATTTTAAATTATTATTGGTACTTGTTTTATTTGAGACCTCAAAGGACTTTCAGATGAGATAAGAAACATTCCTGAAGAATATGGAAATACTGGATAGATATTACACCTACTACAGCTACAACATTAGCAGAGAGAAATACTGTATAATTACCAAGGCAATCACCATAGCCCCATTGTTCTCTGTCAACAATCTGGTTATCGGACCCCCCGTCAGGAGGTGTCTTGGCTTGGATGGAGGCAAACTGCCTGAAAATAAATTCAGTTAAAAACTGAAGTTTGGGGGGCATATTAGCAAGACCGGCGATAAAATTAACGCCGTTTTAGCGGCAGGAAACTGCCGCTAAAACGGCGATAATGGGCTTGCTAATATGCGTTATAGAATTCCAATAGAAGCCCAGGTTAGATGTGCAGGACATCTAACCTGGGCTTCTATTGAATTCCATAACGCATATTAGCAAGCCTATTATCGCCGTTTTAGCGGCAGTTTCCTGCCGCTAAAACGGCGATAATTTTATCGCCGGTCTTGCTAATATGCCCCTTGGTTTTTAATCAAAATGGTCCCCCACTGCCCTTCATCTGGTGGCCTGCGGAACTAAACACTCTCGTAATTTAACCTTTTTGGCTAGAAATCTTGGCATTTTTAATGCTACTTTCTCCTTTGTCACTCAAATGTATCTAATCTCATCGGCCTGCTTGATGAAGTTAAAAATCTGTGAAAAGTTCCTTCATCTGGTTCCTGAGGAGACGAGAAAATCTGTAGTTCATGCTCTAGTCACTTCCCGCCTGGACTACTTGAACAGCCTCTACCTTGGTCTCCCTGAGCATCTGCTACGCAGACTTCAGGTAATCCAGAACGCAGCAGCTAGATTTATTAGGAGAGTCCCGCGCCGACATCACATCTCTTCGCATCTGAGACATCTGCACTGGCTCCCAGCTGAACAGCACATTAAATTTAAAGCTCTGACGCTTGCTTTCAGAGCTTACCATGGTGAGGCTCAATGTTACTTGTGGAACAGACTGTCCCCATACACCCAAGAGGGGGTACTCAGATCCAACAACACCCGCCTCCTACAGATCTCAAAATTCTTAAAATCTTGCCGTGGAGGTAGCTCCTATACTGTTCTCACTGCCAAATTATGGAACAGCCTTCCACCTAATCTGTTTTGGGCAGAGTCTCTGACAACCTTTGAAAAGAAACTCAAAACCTGGTTATTTGCCATTGTTTAGTGTTAGAACTGGGGGTCTCTAGTTGGCTGAGGTATGTACCATAGTCCAAATAGGGACCCTTGCTTCTAGTCAGGGTAAGGAGGGACACACCTTTAGATAACACCTGCTCACCCCCTGGTAGCTTGGCATGAGCAGCCAGGCTTATCTCCAAGGCAATGTGTAAAGTATTTGCAACCACACTCCCAGTGACACAGTGATAACACCACAAACGGACACCACACTGGTTTCATAAAAATAGCAGTATCTTTATAAAAAGGAATACGATGAGACCAAACGATAGAAAACCAACATATGCGTATTCGTAATAATTCACTTGGCCGGTTATTAGGCCAGCAATCACTTGTAGGTTCTTGCGGTATTAATGAGCAATTTACGATCTCTAATGCAGTGCTAATGCAATGCTATGCAGTTCGTAATGCAGCTCGTAATGTAATACTAGGACTGTCCTTAATGCAAGAATCAGGCAGTTCGTAATGCAATAATAATGCGATTCGTAATGCAAGAATCAGGCAGTTCATAATGCAATAATAATGCGGTTCGTGAGGCAAGAATCAGGCAGTTCGTAATGCAATAATAATGCGGTTCGTAATGCAAGAATCAGGCAGTTCGTAATGCAATGATAATGCAATTCATAATGCAATCTGTGTGGTCAACTCGGGTACCACTAGGCCCCAACAGCAGAGACAATGGTCATAGGTTTACAGGGGCGGCCCCGGTCCTGCTGGGCAGGTCCAGGCCGCTCGGGGACTCAGCGCGTCTAACGCGGTGCAGCGGGAGAGAGCTCGGAGCACTCCTGTACTCCTCCTGCACGCCTCCCCAGGCCACACACGCTTGCGGCTCCCGACCGGAGTCCAAGCCTTACCTGGGGGGGTGTGCTGCCTCGCTCTCTCTCTCTCCCTGCTCGTCGGACGTCCCGCTGGGCGATCCCGATCGCGTTGTGGCTCTGTTGCTAGGCGACGCTGTAGCCGGACAGGTTACGGCGTGGCCTTCTCCGTCGTTGATGATCTTGGGCAGATTCCTTTCGACGAACAATGATCACGATCCCTTTCACCTTGTAGCTTCCTTAGCTTCAAGAAATCCTTTAGCACGTTGCGGCTCGGGCCGGCAGCGGTGATTCTTACTCACAGCCTCCGTTACGATGACGGCTCTGGCCACAAACAGCAATACAGCAGCGTGGACGATGTTTCACGCTGCGGGGGCCATGCGATCCCGGGGCACCTTGTAAACAGTACCACGGACCACACGGCAGTCTCAGGCGTGCAAGAGCACCACGCACACAGTGTCGCTGAGACACAGTCCTCAGTTTCAAGTGCCCCGCTAGCACGTTGCGGCTCGGGCCGGCGGCGGCGATCTTTACTCACAGCCTCTGTTACGATGACGGCTCAGGCCACAAACAGCAATACAGCAGCGTGGATGATGTTTCACGCTGCTGGGGCAGGGCGACCCCGGGGCATCTCGTAGACAGTACTACAGACCACACGGCAGTCTCAGGCGTGCAAGAGCACCACACACACAGCGTCGCTGAGATACAGTTCTTAGTTTCACACAATCCTTTGGCACATTGCGGCTCGGGCCGGTGGCGGTGATCCTTCCAACACAGCCTCAGGTATGATGACGGCTCGGGCCACAACAGCAAGGCAGCAGCGTGGATGACGTTTCACGCTGCAGGGGCAGTGCAACCCCGGGGCACCTCGTAGACAGTACCACGGACCACACGGCAGTCTCAGGCGTGCAAGAGCACCATGCACACAGCGTCGCTTAGACACGGTTGGAAACGTTTGTGTTCCTGAGTTTCCACAACAGGGGACCAGCTCTCCTCGGGCCCTTGGAGACACACTACTTCAGGACACAGCACACAGCAAAGTCCTCACAAGCAGGGGGACACAGCACACAGCAAAGTCCCTTGTCCTCTCCTTAGTCAAACCAGCAAACTGCAGGCCAGCCCCAGAACACACAGCAAGGGCAGTCCTTCTCTTCAGTCTCTTCAGCTGTTCTTCTTTGGCAGAGATTCCTCTTGAGCACCAAGTAGGTTCAATCCTTTTTCAATATGGATTTCAGTCTTGAGTTCAGGGGTTTCAGCTCTTACATTTATACCCCTAAATGCCTTTGAAGTCTTTGTGTTCAGGGGGCTCTGACCTCGGTCCAAAACCAGACCTGGGTGTCTTCCTGCCAGTGCACACCCTCCTCCTTTGATAGTCAGGGTCTTGGGCCCAGATGCTCAGCAGGAGGTGGAGCCATCCTTTTGTGGCAGCAACACAGCCCTCTTCACATCCAGGGGGCTACTCCTCCCCCTCACATCAAATGCAGGCCAACCTGTTGCTGTCTCACCTTCTCCTCCCTGGGGTCAGGACACTTCCCAGACCCTGTCACGTCTAAACCCAGGCAGGCAATATACAACCAGGCAGAGGCACACAGGATGGTTTAAGACAAGAAACCAGCCACTTCTGAAAGCGTGGTTTCTAAACATACAATTCAAAAACCATCTTCGCAAAAAGATGTGTTATTAAATTCTGAGTTCAGGCACACTAAACTCCATCTCTCCATCTTATGCCTATGGGAAGATATGCTGGAAACATGGGATACAGCATTCCCCATTCTGTCCTATGGGCAAAATGGCCTTGCAACAGTGAAAAACGAATTTGGCAGTACTTCACTGTCAGGACATGGTATACACCTCAGTACATGTCCTACCTTTCACATACACTGCACCCTGCCCAGGGGGGTACCTTGGCCTACTATAGGGGTGTCTGATATGCATAAAAAGGGAAGGTAAGGCCTGGCAAGTGGGTGCACTTGTCAGGACACTAAGGCAGTTAACAAACTGCGCGCAGGCACTGCAGTGGCAGGCCTGAGATCTCTCTTTAGGGCTACTTGTGTGGGTGGCACAATTAGTGCTGCAGGCCCACTAGTAGCATTTGCATTACCAGCCCTGGCACACATAGTGCACTTTACTAGGGCCTTCACTAGTAAGGCAAACATACCAATTATGGACAACCAATTACCGTAACACTTTATACAGGGAGCACTTGCACTTTGACACTGATCAGCAGTGGCAAAGTGCCCAAAGCATCTAAGTCTGCAACATTATTTCAGAAAAAGGTCTAGGAGGAAGGCAAAAAGTTTAAGGAACTTTAGCCAAAAAGGGCCAAGCCCAACATTTAGCTTCTGTGATACTCCAGTTGGCCCATATTGTCTGCCAGAATGCCGGGATACTTCTGTTTGAAGCAGCTGTGCACTTTATCAGGTAACAATTGATTGATTGATTGATTGATTGTCATGTATATTATGGGTGCCCCCTAGGGGACACTTCATGAAATAATATTTATGGTGCTGAAAATTTCTGTCCTTCCCATTCAACTTTTATGTAATTTGTAAGTGGCAATTTTATCGCAAATGAACCATTATAATGTGGATCTTGGTTTCTATATACATTTCAGTTTTATATTCAACTCATAGATAGGCAAATGGGCTAAGTGATCACTATCTTTAATTCTCTTTTAATTTTATTTTCTTAAATTTCCTTTTAATTTCTCAAATCCTTAGGGAATTTATTAATAAATACAATGTGCCTTGGATCCTGAAGTAGTTTGTTTCTTTAAGAGGTTGCTGTTTGTTGTGTTGCTATGCTGCACACTCCACACATATCTCTACACAGAAAAGGGCATATTTACAATATTTTGGCATAGGGCTGAGCCACAAGCCTTCTAGTTGCGCAGCCCTTACGTCAAAAGAAAAAGGCATAAATGCACTGTATATGCAAAATAGGATGCATTTGTGTCCTTTATGCCAGCACTGGTGCAAAAACTGCAGCCGAGCGCCAATGCAGACTGTGTTGTTGGCATGATGAGGGACACATTCCTGCCCAAAAACAATCAAAGGAGGCGTTTTCCTCATTCTATGTATGTTGCAGAATGCAGTGCATGTGGAAATAGGAAAAAACAAGGAGAAATGTAAACATTTCTCCTCGCTACGCCTGCTTTGGGAAGGCGATAGTTTTGGAGCTGCCGCAGATTTACGCTATGTTGTAAATCTGGGGCAGTGTCAAAAACCATGGGTGTTGCGTAGGAACAGCCACAGCAACACCTGTGGAAAGCCCCTTCCATGCAAAGTACAGCATTGCCTTACTCCATGTTTACAAGGCCACGAAAAGCCACGCAGGGTGGCTTTCATGGCCTTGTACATATGGGCCGACACACTGCGCTCAGGAGCGTCACAAAAGTGACGCTCGGGCAGCGTAAAAGTGCCTCAGGGGCATTGTAAATATGCCCCAAAGGATTGAGCTTAGAAAAGCTACCAAACGTGAGACAAATTATACCTTTGAGGGGAAGACTGCTTTCTGCTTGTTGGCGCCTTAACAGTTGGCATGGGATCTGAGTCACAGCTCACTTCAAGACAGAAGTTTGTCGCCACTGCAACCTGCCAGGTAAATTCCGTACAGCAGCAGTGCACTAAAGTCTCATTGTGGGGAAAAAACTGCCATAGAATCCGAAATCCTTGTAAAAATAGAGAGCAACATTGTAAGTATCCTCAACACCCAAAGCAGACGTTGAACGTAGAGTTAAATGATGACAGAAGAGAGAGAGAGAGACAGAGGGGCAGATTTACAAGCCCCTTGCGCCACTTTTGCGTCACTTTTCCCATGTTAAAAGTGACGCAAAAGTGGCGTAAGGGGCTTGTAAATCTGCCCCAGAATATTTACCTGTGTCTCTGGATTATAATTGTATATAAGAGGAAAGCCCTGGACTGGATCATTTTGTTTGTGTTGACCTGGAATTATTTTGTATCCTTACCATTAGATCCTCAATCCCCCATTTTTATATGAACATTTACAGGGATGAAAAGATGGTGTGCCTGCACTCTTTGAAAACAATCATTACAAAACAAATAGACCTCACCTGATACAGCTATTGGCTTTACCTATGCTTGTTTCCCCCCCCAGATAACGCTGTGTATGGGCACATACACTCATCTTGGAATGGGTTTTCATATGGTTTAAGAAAAATCACTGTACAGCGACCATCTTCAAATGGTTTAAAAGCCATTAAAACATAGCCACCAATGTGAGTGTCAATCAGAGCGCAAGGTGGTTGTAGGGACTCAAGGGCGCTGGTTGGAGGGGGAGAGCTCTTTAGTGAAGGGAGTAAAGATAGACAGAGAGAGAGACAAAATTCCCCCTCACAGACTGCAATCCCAGATCAGAACATCAACAGGATACTACTCATCCAATTAAAACGCGCTGAGCCCGAAATGCACTTCAGGTGCGATGAACACAAGAATAGGGAGGAAATCCATCAAGTCAGAGAAGCAAGGAACAGAGATAGACTAGAAAGGCATTGATTCATGAGCGAGGAACGGACACACTGCCCGCTCTAAATCTATATTGGATACAATAGGTCCGTTTCCAACCGACAGGTCTGTACGCGAAATCAAAAAATGAGAACAAATCTGCTTCATCTTAAGCGGGGCTGTACTACCCTTTGAAAATACATCCCGGCAACCTCTTTATTTCAGAAAACATGTTTTCCGAACAGAGAATAATATTTAATGTGGTTTTCAAGCAAACACGTTCAGTAAAGTACTTCTGTCGCTTCGTGAGGGCGCGAGATTAATGTTGCACATTTATGTAAATATAAATCAAGCAACAGGCGCGCAGGCACTGACAGTTCCCATTTGCAACAATGGGCTAAACATAAGCGAGGCCATTACATGGGCACGATCTAGGCATATTGCACATACGCGGTGGACGGGCTGCTGCATACAAGTGGTTAAGGTAGTAATAGGCAGATTAGGGACCCAGCAATGCCCTAAAGGGCCAGAAGTGGCGCACAGATGTACAGCCCAACAAGTTGTAACGCTTCTTTATAAAATCAAACACTATGGAACAGCAAACAAGCCTGCCAAAAAGGAGTAATCCTTGGCAAACCTAAAGGCACGAAAATGCTGTTTTAATCTTCTTTTTCACAGATCAATGAAGAGATGTGTTACTTAGAATGTATCCAATTTAGAGCCTTTCAAAGCGCTCTGAGTAATCAGTACAGCACAGAGGATTCCAATCTTCCCTCGCAGGATCTGGAAAGGGCATAATGGGCATGCAAATATGTTCATTTGACACCCAAAGGGAAATCTTTTTTCAAAGTGTTCTCTATTAATTTCTTTAAAGATGTTTGTGCTACACAAATGTTCGCATCGGAAAAATAAATTTGACTTAAATAAGGCAAACATTAGGTACATCCATTTTTTTTCTAATACAATGTGGCTGCATTTGCCTTTGATATATAATATAGAAAGGAAACAAGTGCATCTATCAGTCTTAAAATACACAAGCATGTCATGACACACCATCATGAGGGAAATAGCAATTTCAAGACATAATCAAACGGAGAAGGGGCAGGTATGCAGCAGATAATAACAAAATAGGATAACTGAGAGAAATGGGGGGGAGCCCGTTACTCTGACTGATGGTCTGACCATTGCTGATCGCCGCATCTCGTGTAGCAGGGGGTATTATTATTATTATTATTAGTACAAACACTATAAGTATTGCAAACATTATTCCTAAAACATCCTAATGTTAAGATGAATAAAAGAGTTCTACGTTTGAGGATAGAAAAAGTCCCACGAACAAGTCTAACTTGAATTTATGGTAAGTAAAACAGAAGAAAAAATAAACACAAAGAGAAGGGGGGAATTCTGGAGATCAAAACAAATTGTTCATAATGTCAACTTACAGGGAGGTAAAACAAAAATCTGTTTAGGCCAAAACACTGTTTTTGGTAATCTTTGTTCAACCCTGAAAGCTATGGCAAAAGCAACAGGCATTCCACGAGAAGAGCGTGTTAAGTTCAAGCATTACCAACAATTTTAAAGTCCAAAAAACAATGCAATAAAATTCCTGAACTAATTTAGAAAAATTGAGTCCATTTTAATTAGCAAAAAGCCTCTAAGATCATCCAGGATCAGTGGATCCCGAATTATGGCTTTTAAAGTTTTAAGGCCAAAATGACCTAGAAAATGTAAAGCAGCATTGAAAAGCAAGGGCTCAAGGTTGCCCAGGCCATAGATGAAGTTTCAGTTTAACCACGATGGACAGGAGGTCGGATAAACCAAGCAGATTGTCTGGGTCAGAGATTTCACATTCAGACTTATTGCCTGATTTCAATGTTGGTGGAACGGGTACTCCATCGCAATGGCGATGGAGTACCCTTTCTGCCATCCTGAAGGCCCCCACCTCATTTAGAGTTGGGTGGAACTTCAGTGTATAAACTGTGGAGACTGCTCCGATTCTGTCTCCATCACCTACACACATCTCCAATGGTCCAACAGAGTAACAGGCAGTGAAAACCTTTAAATTACCACCACACTATGGGAGAGCAGTCACATGGGGAGGGAATCCTTGGTTTTTTTATTTTCAAAAAGAAAATCTCACTTTGGGATTTTCTTTTTGAAAAGAAAGTTGTAAGTTTGATGTACTGGGCCATCATATTGACAGGGTTGTATGTCAAATTTACAATCCATTTCCAGGAGCCACTGTGGTGGCGATTCCTGGAAATGCAAGAGATGTCAGCAGGGGCAGCGGACAACTCTAACTACAGCGGACGGAGTACCCTCGCCATGGTGGGAGTAATGTACTCCGCCATGGCGATGTTAATCACTCCGTCCTCCTCAATTTAAATCAGCCCCTTGGTCTCTGAAATTAAACAAAAAATCCTTCAGTGGGGAAAGTTCCAAGTCTAATACTGGTGAGGGACTCTCAAAGTAAGATATGTTGTTGTTGAACTCCTATTGAAGTTGCGGGTATTGGCACAAAAGCCCCAAGCAGAACAGAGCTGGATTTCATAATATTGATTTAACTTTTTGGGTTACTTAGCTTTGCTCGTTCATTCTGTTCCAGTAGCGGTCGGTGGTGGGAGTGCCGCCGGGCACTGACGTGGGGCGGGGGAGGGGCAGGGTGGGGGGTAGTAAACTACAGATTACGGCCGATTACAGGTAAGTACACATATAAATAAATAAAACGAATTTCGTTTCTCGTGCTGCATCGCCAAATGCGATGCAGCGCGCGCAACCGAAATTCGTTTTATTTATTTATTTATTTATTTATATGTGTACTTACCTGTAATCGGCTGTAATCCGTAGTTTACTACCCCCCACCCTGCCCCTCCCCACATCAGCGCGCGGCGGCACTCCCACCACCGACCGCTACTGTTCTGTTCAACGGTTTGACTTTCAGACTTAGTCACTTTTTTGGTTCTCAAAATACTCATTCGGGACAAGCCTGGAAGCTACATCCTGGCAGGGCTCTATGATCCCATCTACCTTTACCAGCTGAACCCATTTTCAGCACTGCAAAAAGCCCAGAGTGGGCCATACTTGCTTATCCTGCCCTCTGTGCTTGTACCGTACCCGAGCAAGCCTCTGCACTTTGTTACAGTCCCCCAGAAGTGGAATAATAACCAGGTCCCATTTTTCTCCAACTGCTGGGAAAGTCAGTCTGAAATCTGATAAGCTCCCTCCCCGCCTGCACCTTGATGCTCTGAACAAAAGTAGGCAACGTGCAGGCACTGCTGAATGTGTCCCGGTGCCTGAAAATTACTCCGGGACAAGTTAGCATATTTCTGTATTTATGTGGGGCCCAACCTCTTGGCAGCGTAGAAGCGTCCACCCTGTGAAAAGAGTGGATAGACGTCATCTACCCACCTGTACTTTCTACTTGTGACCTGTCTAAAACCACCATTAAGTACATTTTAAAGGTGCACCAAGGTGCTATATTTTCTAGTCATTAGCAAAAGATTCTCAGCCCACATCGAGATAACAAGCTCTTTCATTACTCTCTTGGGATGTCACAGGCTTTAATAAGCTATTTGCAGATGCAGACTCCTGCTTCTTATTGGCGCATGATTTAGTATCTGCTCACGAATCTTCATTTTGTGACCCCCAAAGCTCTTCTGGGCTTTCAAGACTACCACGTAAAAGCCACAAAAGGAAAAGGAGAGGGCAGAGCAAATAATCTTAAATGTACAGTTGACTCAACTGATACAGGGTGTAATAATAGATTGGCAATACGGCTGAAATGGAACCAAACCAGGTGTACCATCCCTCGGCATTTGCAGTTAAAAATTTAGCTGCACCCATCCTAAGTCAATATAGAGGAATTGTACTGTTTTCTTAATACCCACATTACAGAGCAGAAAAATGCCTGCATCATTTTATCAGGAGATTTTAATTTGAATTTAGATCTAAATCTAATAGACAGTCCATGTTTTGGGGCCAGCAGGCAGTGGCATAGCTAGAGCTTTTGCCGCCCAGTGATGGCCGGTGCAGGTAAGAGTGGGGGGAGGTGACAGACGGCAAGGGACAATAACATTTTAAAAAAAGAATGCTCACATTGTGCTCGCCGCTGGCCCCCCCAAAGAGTGTCAACCAGGGCGGAGCCACTGCCAGCAGGGTTATAATCTAATGAAGGTTTTACATTCTTTTAACTTGCGCTCCCATAAAGGAAGCTCCCTGGAGATGTTCCGATGCACTATGTACATTTTGCATGTCAACGTAATGCAGTTTTAGACTAAGCGGCCGATTCCGATTCGGGCCGTAAATCTCACCGACCGAGTCGGATTCGGAGAGATTTCCGACCGAACCGGACTCTGGCAGTCCGACCGAACGAGTACGATGCGGACGCATGCTATCGGACTCGATTCGGTCGGACTCCCATTGAAGTCAATGGGAGCCGGTCGTACGACGCGTACACGGGCTCCCATTGACTCAATGGGTGTGTCGCGACCAAGGGCGCCCCCTACAGCGGGTACGCGTCGGTGCGACTCGCGCCGTACATGCATGTGTAGGGGGGACCCATGGGTCCCCCCTGTGTGCGACTCGCGCGGCTACGCATACAGGGGGGTCCGACACGGACCCCCGAAGTCCGGTTCCGACTGCTCTTTCGAGCCGGATGGCGCGAGTCGGTCGGACTGATCGAGGCGCGCATCGTACTTGCCCGGTCGGGGAACGTCTCCATTGCGTGGTGCGAGTCGAGTCCGTACGAGTCGGTCGGAGCGGTTCGGAGCCGGGAACGAGTTGGTCGGGGATTTCGCGTACGCTCGCATCGTACTTGCTCGTGCGGACGGGTGTTCGAATCGGTCGGAAACAGGGCGTCCGAATCGGATCCGGTAAAGCCGAATCCGATTCGGTGCCCTACCGGCCGAGATCGGAATTGGCCCCTAAATCTTTGTTTCAGCTGAACATTTCCATAATTTTATCTCTTTTGACATAATTACAAGATTTTGAGAGTGATCATACTGCTCAACAGGTCTGTGCTGTTTACTACCCATCTAGACATCAACCTTATTTAGCATTAGGAGGCGCCAGTGCCTGTCACCAATTAAAGCGACGTTCCTGGCCCAGCTTAATAAGTGACAACATTAATAACTAGGGGGTATATTTACATGAAAGTGGTGCAGCACAGTGCGGCAAGCAATTTTGATCTACCGATCTGCGTCGTTTTCAAAATGCAGGGATGCGCCGTATTAACAAGAATACGGTGCATCCCTATGATCATCCATGTGCCTGCGGTAAAAAAAGCTTCCTAGCGCCAACGATGGCACCCATGCGCCATGGTGCAAGGGTGCCTGTGTTGCAGGGATGATTGTGCTTGTGCAAGAAGGGACACCTTCCTGCACAAAAACAATCATTGATGGCATTTTGCTCCTTCTATGTGTGCTGCAGAATGAAGCAGCACACATACAAAAAATGAGAAGAAATAAAAGTATTTCTCCCCGTAGCACCACATTAATGCCTCTTTTTAAAGGTGTTCGTTTTTGGAGCTGCCTCAAATTTGCAGATCCTTGTAAATCTGGAGTAATGTCAAAAAGCCATGGGTGTTTCTGGGAATGCCAACAGCAACACCCATTGGCATGCTCCTTTTCCGCAGAAACTGCACTGTGGTTTAGCATGGCCTTGTAAGTATGGGCTAGCATAGAGCGCCACCGGAGAGTCAAAAAAGGTGATGCTACCGTGGCGCTAGAGGCTTGTTAATATGTCCCTAGAAAACTTCAGAGAACAGCAATTGCCTAATTCAGGTCAAATGCAACACCGGGTCCCCTCAGCTTGATTGCTGCCCTACATTGGCTCAAATTACAAAATCATTACTTAAGTTGTAAGCTCAGAGATCCAAGCATCTCTTTCATCCACTCACTGGATGTGTAGCTCAAAATACCTGGCTTAGTCACAAACTATGAAGTCAAAAGTGGAACTTAAACAGGCTTCTGTGACAAATCAGTACTCTGCCACTTAATTCAACTTGCATGACAGTGATAAAAACTTTACAAAAATAAAACAAACAGAACATCTGGGAAGCAAAGAGAACGTATACTGAAAAACAATTGTTAAAAATTGGACAAATCAGCAAGTTAGCATTCACAAAACAATTCTGTCAATTTATAAACACACTTGACATGCATCATACACAAAACGTAGGCTTTTCCATCTCTTAAACAGTTTAGATTGCCCTTACAGAGATGCTCTGTTTTGATCACTTTACAGAGGAGGACTGCTCCTACTTGACTGTCCACATGGCCACTCCTGTTGACTCCTGTTTACTGCGGAATGTAAATAAGCAAGGTTGAAAGTCTGATGGGTGCCAGGCCCTAATGGACTTCCAAACAAGTTGTCCAAACTTAACAGAGGCTACTGGGTCCTAGTCTTTTCAAATCTATTCTCCTACATGGTTGGAACTCAGACAATTTCCACATCTTCGCAGGGTTCCATTTTATACCCCACATACAGGGGAGGCAATCCTATGATACCATCAAATTATTGACTAATTGCCCTACTTAAATTGGAAGCTAAATGTTACACTAAGCATTTGCTGGAAGAGTTAGGATTTTGGGTTCAGTCTAAGAACTTAATTCACTGACACAAGGGAGCTTTAGGGGAACTAGCAACACTATTGACAATATTTTGGGACTCTCAATGCTCCCACACGAGTCACTGAAGGTCAAAAACTGCAGCCTGTTTGTGTGCCCCTTAAATTACTAAATGGCTTTGATGGAGTGGACCATATGATTTTAGGTTAAAAGATGGGGAATTCCACCAATACTGCTGAGTGCTATTTGGTCTCTGTATTGGAATACACGGGTACAGGTCAAAGTTGCTCCTAATGGCCTCACCTCAAGGAAAATAAAGATCAACTGTGAGAAAGTATATTATTAGTTGAGGTGGATGGTAGTCCACCACAAGTAATAATGTGACGTTTCTTGTTAGGTCCAGTAAAGGTTTCAGAAATGTAAAACTGAGCTCAACCCCCGTTAGTTATGGCACAGAGCAGACACTTTTAACGTAAGGAAATATGTAAAGCAATTAGAAGTACCAAAACAGTTAAACAGTCAAAAACACAACAAAAGCAAGAAAAACACAACACAAGAAAAGTCCCCTCTAATTTGTAGAATAGTTTATTTAACTAAATAACAGAAAAACATCAAAAATGCAAAGGGTATCAGAGATATTTTTTAAAGTTTAAATTTAGAAATAGCACCAAAAAGCATTAATCGCCAACTGTGGTCATCTGGTTGCGCTTGAATGGGACTGAGTTACGATTTAAGGCTGATTGAGATGGAGCCAAGTCAGATACAGAAACCAGATTCATCCCAGTTAGAAGTTTAACATTCTGCTTTCTGGAATAGAAGTCAAAAACCCTCAGCGGGACAAGGCAGTAGTCTGTGGCCGACAAAAGCTCCACATGGCCAGATAGCCATCGAGCGAGGTCCCAGAAAAGCTAAGACAGGCAGAAACTAAAAATTGATGCCCAAGGAAGGTTTCTCGCCTGCTGGATACTTTTGGTGCCTTCAACCTGTGAAGATTTCTACGTCTCGACCTAGTCATTTTTTGGTGCTCAAATTCCTTCAGCAGAGAATGGTTGCGCGATGTAGCTGAACAGGTTCTATGAGGCAGGATGCCTTCTCTGCGATGTCCCGCTGAAACAGATTTGCTGCTGAGGAAAATACCTGAGCTGTAGCAACCTGAATCTTTTTAGGCCAATGGCAATGCACCCATGTCGAATTGGCTTGGCAGGTTAGTCCCAGTCCTCCAGAGTTTCTGGGAACTAAAAGGTTTCTAAGTGCCAGGTTTTTCAAGATGGTAGTGGGACTACACTTTGACAGATCCAAGGATCCCATTACCTCAAGAACTGCACTTGGGGGTAGAGATTCATTCCATCAGAAGCAACCAAGAGAGTTGGGGGCTGGTCCAGTTGAAACTGCTCAGCTGGACTATTCAGGGAAAAGGCTTCTAGCAGCTTGTTGTCTCCTGCAGCTTAACAGATCAGCCAGCTGACCCTTGGTGTCCACTTCTTTGTCTTGGGTACAAGTGGTAGTAGGTCCAGCCTTTCAGGTCCCCTCACAAGTCTCTACAGGAGGTGTAGCTCTTCTCCTGTCTTCCACAGGTCCAGTAGTGTTCTGAGGAGAGTACCCAGGGGTGCCACATTTATGCCTGACACTACCCTATGGGTGGGGGTAACTCCTAACCAATAGGGAAACATTTCCAAGGGGTAACCCTACCCAATTTTCCAGCTGTTCCTGTGTGCCCTACTGCTAAGATGTCCACAGAATGCCTCTCTGCCCAAATCCACATTAGTGAAATCCTTCTTCCTTTATTCAGAGCCTGTGTGCCTACCCCAGAGGTGTGACCAGGGATATGAGCAACCCCTCCTCTGTGGTCACTATAAACCATCTCTGGGGCAGCTAACCTCCCACTGGGATTGGTGCTTGCCTTACTAGATGGACAAAAGAGGGCTCCGGCCAGGTGTCAGCTAAATTTGCTTATCAAAGAGTAGGCCTCTGTGAAGTTAATCAAGTTCCTGAGCACAGCCTAGATGGTCATCCTACCAAAAGCCTCCCCATTCTCCAGACCTTTGTTTCAGCTTTGTGAACAAGTTCATACCTCATCAAGGGGCTATTCAGGCCCAGGGACACAGTTGTTGCTTCTGTAAATGGGCTTTTAGAGGCTTTAGGCAGGAGAAAAGTAACTTTCTAAATGTACCTTTTCCAAAATATATATTTACAAATCCACATTTACCAGTGATTTGGGCTTGTAGTAAATGTTTGGGAAAAGTATGTGTTATTGAGTTGGAGATAATAGTTTTAAATGTAATACTGTATCCTAGTGCTTTCCTATGGAACAGCTAACCCTGATAGAATCAAAACAGCTGTGGGGCCATCTCACTATAAGGACATGTTTAATATTATATATGTGCATGTCCTACTTATAAATACTATGCACCCTGCCTCATGGACATTAAGGCCTACTTAGGGGTGACTTATTAATATTTAAATGGAGGGTTTAGGTCTGTCAAAAGGGGTTATTTTGGAATGTCATATTTGTAGTTTTGAGGCAGGCACAGACACACTACAGTGGTAGGCCTTCAGTCATGTTAGCATTTTATCACTGTAATGGGTAGCACAATGGGCACTGACATTTAACTTACAGGGCCTGCGTACAATTTGCAATGCATACTAGGGATTTATGGGAAAGGGAAATATGCCATTTACTAGTATAGCCAATTTCAACATGCTTTAGGGGTCAGAGCACATTTGCTGGGGCCTAGTTAGCAGGATCCCAGTGCACAGAGTCAAAAAACAGCAGCATCAGACCCATAAAAATGGGGATGGTCATGCAAACAGATGGATTTTCCTACCCCAACAGAGGATTGAAACATGGCTGTGTGCTGGGCCTTCTTCCTTTTAACCTATACATAGCATATTTGCCTGGTCCCATTAAGACTCAAGGTATCCATCCTCAAAAATGAGGCTGTTTTTTCCTTCAGTCTCTGGACTATGCAGATGATACATTCATTGTAGATCACACAGCCACTCGCCTGCTGAAATCACTCAGAGCTCTGAATAGGTTTTGTACTGCTAACAAGTTAAGAATCAATTAAAAAATCAGCAGTTTTAATTTCTAGTAACAATTACTGTAAGCTGACCAGACATATATAGGGGAAATCGTGGTAGAAAGACAAAGGAAATACTGTTACCTCAGCGTTTTATCGACAACCGAGGTTCTTCAAATGAAAAATCGGCACATATAAAGTAGTGCTGGGCGGAAAACTACGCTACGCTCACGTAGTTTGCGCAGTTTGCGCAACTAGCACGTAGCACAGTGCAAAAACGTGTAGCGTAGCGGGCATTTTTTGCTTGCTTGCGGTCCTCAACGTCAAGTTGGCGACCGCGAGCGAGCAAAATGACATCCCGGCGAGACTTTTTCCTCGTTCGCGATCAGCAACATCAAGTTGCCGATCGCGAGCATGGAAAATAAACCTCCCGGCGAGATTCTCAACGCGGGGAGGTCAGGTTTCTCATTGCGAGTGGTCGCGTATGCTCGCGACCGCTCACGATGACAAACTACCAGTCCGCGTTGAGAAAACTGCTGCTCGAGTACAAATCTACTCGAGCTGCAGAAAACGACCGCTTGCACTGTGCAAGATGCCGTTTGCAATGATTGCACAGTGCGGACAAGCATCCGGCACTGTGCAATCATTGCGAACAGCATTTCCTACCGCACTATGCAGTTCGCGTAGTGCTACGCGTTGCTCGCGTAGTGCGAAGTGCACTTCGCGTAGCTACGCGTAGCGCTACTACTTGAACTACGCCCAGGGTTAATATAAAGGCCAAATCTGCATCAGTAGCTTACACCATTTGTTGTCTCTACAACATTATATGGCATGCCATTCCTATGAGTCAAGCAAGTTTTAACATTGCAATAAGCACTCTATAATTGCAAACCCTCTGGAATGTATCGACATCAGAACTGAATATTAAAACTGTGGTCAAAGAGCAAGAATTTATTTTATCTTTTTTATGGTTCAAATCTATTTCATTCCTTTTTGTCAGATAACAGATACACTCGCCTACATCCAGTGGCTGGTGAGGTACAATATTTGGGAAAAACAAATAAAGGGGATAGGATTAATAGAAAAGGGATGCAGGAGAGAGGTAATGAGGGAAACGGGGAGTAGTCTGATGTGGTCCAAACAGGAAGGGGTATTCTCTTCCTCTTCGAGAGTTCAGTGACATGGAGGAGGGGCTCACAAGGAATCCATGTTAAGTCTGATCTTGCCTACTGTGGGAGTATCTCGTGTTTTCACTCGGCATAAGCCAAAGAAATCAGAGGTATTTCAGACAGGAGAGTTTGCTGGAATTCTTGTGCTAAGATTTGGATGTATATGCCCCACATTTTGTCAAATTGTGGCAACTTGACTTCCAGTGAGGCTATGAGTTTTTCCATTCCAATGGTATCCCATAGTTTAGGCAGTCAGTGTGTTCAGGTGTGGAATCGTTGCCCCATATAGAAATAAAAGCCTGCTTAGCTGTGCAGAGTGCCATTGTGATGGCTTCCCTTTGCTAGAATGTAGTGGTGAAGTCAGTGTGTTCAGTAGCCCCAAAAGTATATAGCTGGGGCAGGTCCCATTGACGTCTTTGAGTATATCCTTCCAATATTGTTTGAGTTTGGGGTATCACCAAAAAGGTGTGACAGGGTGCCTGTGTGGCTACAGTTACACCAGCAGGCGTCCATACTGCTGGTTTTCCATTTTGCTACACCATGCAGGTGTATTGTACCTGTAGAGCGTAACCCTGAGCAACACCACCTGCCTTGCTGCGCTGCAGGATGAAACTTGCACTCTATGCAGTATGTCGGTCCACTCCTTGGAGGTGAATGGGCACTCCACCGCCCATCTCTTTTGGACTGGGGACTTCGTATTTTCTGTTGCTTTTTTAAGGAATGCATAGAGGTTATGTAATGTTATGTATGTTATGTTATCATTGTGCCTAGTGATCAACCATTTCTCAAATTTTGTTCTACATCTGCCTCCTAAGCGGCAGATCTGGGGTTAAGAGACCCAGTGCTTGATAGCAGTATAATGTCAGATTTTCCCAGTTGGTAGCCCCCAATATGCTTGGGTTTGTGGGTCAAATAGGGAGCCTATTCTTTTAAAGTTAACTTTTTGCCAGGCATAGAAATCATGCTCTGCTGCAGCAGGAGGAAAATTCAGGTTGTCTATAATAAGTGTGGGGGGGAGATGTGTGAAGACAACCCCTTGGAAGTCATGACCTTATTTCA
The DNA here is from genome assembly GCA_963921515.1 of Calotriton arnoldi. Classification (NCBI taxonomy): domain Eukaryota; kingdom Metazoa; phylum Chordata; class Amphibia; order Caudata; family Salamandridae; genus Calotriton; species Calotriton arnoldi. Next base: position 58,202 of record CAWUFW010015354.1, on the reverse strand, counting down.
TGCTTCTATAGTGGCTCGGGGGACAAGACAGATGTAAATCACCAGGGGACAATACTTTTTAAGGAACCAGGGGACTTTTCAAATGTGTACCACTGCTATGCATTGGTCCATAAAGCACCAATTGTTCTCCATGAGCAGTCTGTTCCAGTCTACTATAGAGCATAGTTGGTCTGTGAGATAGTAAAGAGTGAGATGCGGATTCCAAGGCCACCCTCTGTGAGTTGCAGTTATGTTTGAGCATGAATTATAGTTACTTGAGATAACTATAACTGGTAAATATCTGTGGTTTTTAGAGTTTAAAATGTTACATTGTTACTGAACATTTTACGTAAACATCACGTTATTTTAACATTTGGAGTTTTGAGTGAATTTCAGTTTTTTTTTTACATAAAGTTAAATTTAATCACCATACATAAATCCAACACCTGCCATGCACAACCAAAGGCCTTGCACGGTGGGGGTTTGGCTGCAGGGTCCGGTCTGTGGCCAGGCACTGCTGCCAACCCCCTACATCATCTAAACCGTCCTGGCCTGTGGCCAGCCCCTGTAAAGATATCTAACACCACACTGCGCAGGGCATTCTGTTGTGCATAGCAGGGTGTTAGCCACAGGGCCTGTCCTGTGGCCAGGTCCTGCGTTCAACCCTCCTTCCCTACATACAGCCAACACCATGCTGTGCATGGTTCTTGACTTATCCTCCATGAATTTGCAGCAAAATAAAAGAAAAATAACTTTTTAGCCCGGGCGGGATCCCTCTGGGACCCCACCACCAAGCATAGCGGGGCCAGGGTATCCCTACCCTGCCCTCCTATTTTTATTTTTTAGGATTCGGGGCTCGTCCCGAGTCCTAAAATGGCTGCCACTACTTCCTGGTTGAGGTGGTGGCAGCTAATCAGATCTTAGCTTGAGATCTACCGGGATCCACGGAGGCTCCAAGTCCCTAGATATACAAAGCTTTTAAGCAATAATTGCTCAAAACTACTGAATGAACTTACACCAAAACACAAAATGCACTGTTTCTGGACCAAGATCTAGCTTTCTGCCAAATTTGGTGTATATATAGATATAGATACATAACCTTATTACCTGTTGGTGGTCACCTGCCGGTAGTTATAGTAATAACCACGTTTCCATAGGAAAAGCATTTTTTGTTTTGCTAATAACTTTGATGTCATTTGATGAATCTTTACGAAATTTGAAAACTAGTTTGCCAGTCACTGCAGCTGCTTTTTGGAACATTTTGGGGTTATCTGTCAAGCAGGGGCCAAGAAAAAAAGGGGGGGGGTCCCAAACACGTTTTCCCCATGTATTTTCCCGTAGGGATTTTAGATACCACTACAGCCCAAACCGCTGTACGGAACTACACCAAATTTGGCAGAAAGCTAGATCTTGGTCCACAAAGAGTGCTTTTTGTAATTTGATGTAAATCTGTTCAGTAGTTTTGCCATTATTAAAGGAAAAAGATGTATGTATATCTACAGAAGTGGATCCGGATCATTTAAGATGTCATCAGTGACGCCATCAATGATATCATAGAAAATGTCATGAGTGATGTCAAATGTGAGGTCATAAGCAGTTCATTGCAGGGGCACGCGTTATAGGTAGTGCTGCCAAGTTTAACTGCTGAATTTCTGTGTTTTTTCTTTTCAGTTCAAAACGTTAATGTTGTCACTGAGAAATTCACCTAACTATAACCTTACTTTAACCTTTGGTATTTTCAGTGAATTTTTAAGTCTTTTTAAAAAAGAAAACAGATATTTTTATTACACCTAACTATAATGTTACTTTCACCCTTTGTTTTTTTCGTTGAATTTCTAGTTATTTGAAGTAAATGTATTTATTTTGTGAGTGTATGTATCGTAGGATAAGTTTATAATATATCTTGTGTGCAGACATGATTTTGGAAAATTATGTTTTTTTTCATTGTAAAAAACAGGACATGGTTCACAGTTTGCAAAATGTTTCTAAAATATGTCTGAGTATCAAACAGATAAATATTCAATATCTCAGAGATTGTGTATTTGCTCAGTTCTTGTAAGACATGTTACGAGCAAAGTATTTTCAGGTGTCATGACTCTCGCAAGACCCTTGTGAGGCACTTGTGGGAAATCTGCGAGATCGGAGAGTTGTACATTTCATTGTAATCTGTTGTATACAGTTGATTATCATGTTTTTTGTTATTATTTATTGCTAATCTGGAATAGAATAGTGAATAAAAGATGGTTGGATATTTATTTTTATTTTTCTACAAGTGATGGCTCTCATGAGAAGCTTGCTAAAGCCAGACTACAATCCCCTGCATGGACTCCGGGGGCTATACTTCCTGTTCGGCTCTCGTAAAGCACTCACGAGAGAGCACATTTAGAAGTAAACTAATTAAATTGTTTTCGTGTAAAGTAGAACATTAGACATGTTGATTAAGTTAAAAAAATTAATTATGAATTCTTCTATCGAAGATATATAGCAATTACTTTTTTTACGGTCTAGCGAGATGCCTGCGAGCCTCTTGCGAGAGGTCTGGGAGAAGAAGCACACCATAAGGAAGGATTGTTATTGTTTCATATGGATGTCTTTATTTAGAAGAAGAAGATTCCATCCTTTTTGATTAATTTCACTATTTGATTTTGGTGAGGTTAGACATAGCTAGCTTGCTCTCCTTTCCTGTTTGCCTCTCATCACAAAGATGTATTCAACAGATTCTGATGAACAGCCAGCTCATCCCTCTCAGCCTCAAAAGGAATCATTGGCGCAGCAATTCCTAGATTATGAGGCCAGGTAGCAAGAAAGTTTCTACAAAGAATGTCATCTGTAAATTTTGCAAGAAAGAGTTCAGCCGGGGGAGCAGAAATAAACAATATAGCATGAGTAGCACAGGCATGCAGACACACCTTAAGTCTATGCATACCCAAAGGCTTGCATTGGCAGAATTGACTTGTGCCTCAGAGCTAGACAACTCTACAGGGGCTTCCACATCATTTGGTCCAGGAGATACTGTGCCTGCCCAGGTTCTAAGTGCACAAGCAGACAATACCCCTGCTTTCTTGAATAAAGCACTATTTTGCTGCTTGTGTAAGCAGATCATTTTTTCATCTGAGACAAGCAGGTCTGCCCAGGACAAGCTTGTCCACGATCACAAGTGCCCCCTAGGCAGTAGGTTTTTTTTTGTTGCAGTTTTTTCCCTATGTGTCTCCTTTTTGTTTTTAAGGAGATGTTGGTATTTGTTTAACACCTCAAGTTGTATGTTTTTGTCCTCCCCTACTAAAAAAATGTTAAAATACAAAAAAAATTAGAAATGTTTTAAAACAACATTTTTTATAGTAGTCGAAAACTGTTAACAAAAATTGTCTTTTCAAGAGCTACCCTCTACTTTCATAATATATGCTGTTTGTACTATGTTTTCCTTTTTCCCCCTTCTTAAAATCTCTTGCTGGATTCTTGCGAGAGCCAGAGAAGCCCACGATGATTGGAGGCTCTTGCAAGACTCTTGCTAGAGTTTGCAAGAGCCAGGCAGGCAATCCCTTGCTTGCAGTCAGAGGGGCAGGGCTTCCTGGTTTGTTCTAGTGAGTCTCTCGCAAGATCGTACTTTTTATAATGGACTTTGCATTTACACTGAATATATTCTTTTTTTTAAATGTAATCATTTTTTATTTGCATTTTCAAAAAAACAAATATATAAATTACACGTATAAATGTAACAAACGACAATTAATATTGACCCTCCCCCTTCCTTCGCCACCCCCCACCCTGCCCGTTGGTCCACGTTCCATCAATATTACATCCAATCTATTGATAAAACAAGAGAGCAGTGCAGTAATACACATATAGTCATATATCCAACCAATTAATAATTCATTGTATAGACTATAATCCATCGGAAGCAAATAAACATAAACATAATACATCTTATAATTAATGCTAACCCGCCCAGATGTTCCACACATTTAGACATTTCTTCAAAATTCTCCCTCTTCCTCATCCCGAGACCATCTTATCAGGGGAGCACAAATTTCATACCCTCTTTTCTGCGCTCTACGTCCTTTCCTGGTATAGACTGCAGTTTCTAGCCGATAGACCGCTTAAAATCTACTCAGCCATTGTTGACTGGATGGCGGTACCTGATCGAGCCAATGCGTGGCTAAACATAGCCTGAATACTGTCATAGCAATAAAGACGAATACTCGTATCTGTTCTGGAAGTGAGATATCGCCCACCCCTAGCATAATCAACTGTGTTGACATATTTATTTTCCATCCAACTTGGGATTCTAATATAGCACCAACATTTCTTTTGATAGCATCCAAGCTAGGGCATGATGCGAACATATGCAAGCTATCGGCTGCATAGAGCCCGCAGCGGGGGCAGGATGTGCCAGCTGAACCGCCCCATTTAGCAATCTTGGCCGGCGTAATGTATAAGTTAAACCAAGTTTTAAAGCATTGGAGTTGTAGATTGGCCGCAATACATGATGTTCGGGCTAAATATAGTGAGTCATCAACTTCTCCAAACCCAGTTTGTAGATGTTCCTGCCAATACTCATAATGCTTAGTTAGATCATCCACCATTATTTCATTCAACAGTTTATATATCCTGCCAAGTGTGACTGATCCTTTGGATAATACCTCCAGTAATGTTACTTTTCCAAAACCACAATGACCCCCAATCTTTTTTATTAGGAAATCCCTAATCTGGAGATATTTGAAGAATTGATTATTTTCCAGTTCATGCTTATCCCTAATTTGATCAAATGATCTGAATCCAGTCTCGTCCCTCACATCCCCCGCTGTCCTAATTCCCTTTTCCCACCATATTTTCATGTATCCATCACAAAAGATATCAGGAAGGGACTCGTTTTTGTATAGCCGAGTATAGGCATTAACTAATCCCAAGCCAAATTTTTTACGGACCGCCGTCCAAACCTTAAACGCGCATAAGAGGGTCTTGAATTTAACCCTTTTGTAATAGTTAAATTCGGTGTGTCGCAGAAGACACCCATTGGCTTCTCTACCTAGTAGCAGCTCATATATTGAAATGGGAGTTGTGTCCTGCCCAATAAGTAGATTCCCCATTTTGTATAATATTGAGGCCCAGTGATACAGCTGAAAGTTGGGCACCACCCATCCTCCTCTTTCCCTTGGGAGCGTCATGAATCTTAATGCCCTCCTAGGTCGGCAATTTGCCCATAAAAATCTCGATATTATCTGATTTAGAGTTTTAAACCAACAGCTACTTATTATTAGAGGAATGGCTCTGAAAAAATACAGGATTTTTGGCAGAAACAACATCTTAATGACATTGCTCCTTCCAACCAGTGTTAACTTAAGATTATTGAGTCGGGTAAGTTCTATTCTGAGTTTTGGGAGAAGCGGGTCCAAATTTGCTTTAACAATTTTTGCCACGTCAGCCAGGAGCTCCACCCCTAAATATGTAGCCTGCTGCACTATCCGAGGATCATTCAATTGAGTCCCTTTGCTAATCAAGATTTGAGTCTTGATCTGGTTCAATCGATAGCCCGAAATCTGTCCAAAATCATTAGCCTCCTTTACAATTTCATCAAATGCATTAGTTGGACTGGGGGTGATAACTGCCAGGTCGTCAGCATATGCAAGCATCTTAGTTTCCCCCCCACTGCTATGCACCGCCATGATCGCACCATTGCCTTCAATCTTCCTAATTAGCGGATCAATGTATATTGCAAACAGTAGGGGGGAGCAGGGACATCCCTGACGGGTCCCCCAACTAATCAGTACAGGGTCCGACACCTCTCCCATTATGGCAACTCTAGCTATTGGATTCTCATACATTGTTGCAATAGCCTTAATAAAGCCCTTCCCGAATCCTACTTTCCCCATAGTTGTCCACAGGAACGGCCAGGAGACCCTATCAAATGCCTTCTCCGCATCCAGTAGTATTAGCGCCATAGGGTCTCCGGCATTTCCTGCGGCGCCAAAGAGCACAATTGTCCATTGGATATGGTCGATAGTGCTGCGGCCGGGGATAAAACCGAGCTGTTCTGGAGAAACCAATTTCTTTATTACCCTAGCCATACGTTTAGCCAAAATTCCTGCATACGCTTTGATGTCACTATTAATTAACGTAATGGGACGATAGGACCCCAGCTCCTTAGCCGATTTTCCTTTTTTGGGGAAAACCACTATATTAGCAGCCCTCAAGGACTCCGGCGCCCCCTGACCTGATTGCGCCTGCAAGAAAACATCCTTCATTAATTCTTGTAAATAGGGTGCCATCTTTTTGTGGAACTCTCCCGGGATAGAATCAGTGCCGACCGCCCTCCCATTCGCAAGTGCCTGGATCGCCCTAGCTGTTTCTTCCACCATAATAGGAGCCTCCAACATTTCCCTATGTTCCTCCGAGAGCATCCCCCCAGGTAGATCGGCCAGATAGTCTTCAATTTCTTTTTCCCCACAATCAATTTGCTCAGTATACAGATTCTGATAAAATCGTTGAAATGAGCTCTGTATGTCCGATGGCTCCGTAACTGAGGCAACCAGAGGATCTTCAATTTCCGTAATTGCCGCTTGGATCACACCCTGTCTAGTACGCAGTGCCAAGAGGCGCCCAACTCTTTCATTGCATTCGTACATTCTAGTCTGCCAGGCTATGTATTTGCCTGCTGCTTTTTTAGTCGCGATATCAAGTATTGCTGACTTCAATAACGCCACCTTGACCTGCACTTGTCCTATATCTACCCCCTCTCTAATTACCCCGACCAATTGAGTTTCCGCTTCCAGTAATTTTAAATATAATTCTTGCATATGTTGCTTCTCTTTCTTCTGAGCTGTCCATCCAAATCTTATAGTTTCCACTCTTACTCCTGCTTTCAGAGCATCCCATACAACATCAAGCCTAGTACTCTCTCTATTTTCAGCTATAAATCTTGGTAACCAATTTTTCATGTGGTCTATATATTCCTGATCATAGAGTAGAGCTCTGTCAAAAGTCCAACTAGATGTTGGAGGAATCTGTATTTGTACTGAAAATTCTAAAACCAGCGGGTTGTGATCGGACTTAATACGAGGAAATTTAGATATCTTACATTTTGACAGAAGCCCATGGGATATAAAGAAGTAGTCAAGTCTGGCATGCGTTTGGTGCGGGGCAGAAAAATAAGTGTATCCTGGGTCCTGAGATTCCTGTGCTGCCCAGGCATCTGTTAAACCATGTGTCGTGCACAGATTAGCTAAAGACTGAAACACTTTTGGCTTGCGGCCCGTATATACCCTTTCTCCCAGCTTGATAGAGCTGGAATTTAAATTGATATTAAAGTCCCCACATAAGATTAGTGGTAGTGGCCAGCTTACAAGTTCTATGTTTAGCCAATCCAGCAAGGAAGGATCATCTAGTACGGAGCCATATAATGAACATAAAGTAAACAGGTTATTATGAATACAGCATTGAGTGATCGCCCACTTGCCCATCTGATCTGATTTTGAACGTGAAAATCTAGCTATATTTTTGCGAGCCATAATAGCAACCCCTCTTGTCCGTGTTCTCTGTGTTGTACCAGACACTAGCTGATAACCCGCAAGTTCTGCCACTTTTTGTCTGCCTGCCACATGTGTTTCCTGTAAACACACTATGTCTGCCCTAAGATGTCGAATGTCCTCATCAATCCTGCGTTTTTTAAGGGGACTATTCAATCCGCAAATATTAATTGATGCTATTCTCAGCTTACCCATTTCTTCCCGTGATATTTAACAAGTCACTGCTTCCTTCCAATATTAGTAATATCAGCTCATCCTGAGTAGATATCTGGACCGACCCCTCCCCCCCTCTCCTCAACCACCCTCATCCCTAACATTAGGCAAAATAGGTCCAGGGGACCCTTGTGATGCCTCCTGTATAGTGCTGCTTCCCGCCGCCACCCACCATCACTCCAAAAAAAGAACCACCGTGCAAAGAGAAAAATGTTTCCATTATAAAAATAGCTTATAGTATATCTGAAAAACAATATAAAAAGGAGAAATACCACAGATGACCAAGGAGGGAGATACCAGACAGACAAAGAAAATAGAACAGAGATCAGCCTTCTTGAGTAAATATGATGCCCCCTCTCTTTAAATTCCTTCTATTTCCCTATCTCAGAAATCTCTTGGAGGTAATCTTGTGCCTGTATTTCTGAGGGGAACACTCTTATGACCCCCTTGTAAATGACCTTGAGGCATGCGGGACTAAGAAGATAGATCTCACACCCAATCTTTTGGAAAGGCAGGTTTAATTGTCGAAGTCTCCATCTTCTTTCCACAGTAATGTGGCTAAAGTCTGGCCTAACAAAGAAGGTATGTCCTCCTGCTGAGCATCTTGCTTCCGGTCTTGCTTTATCGAAGACTGCTTGCCTGAGAAGAAAGTTACCAAAAAATATTAAAATAGCTCTAGGTCTCTCGTTCCTTTCCGATCCCTTCTTCTTTCTCAGCATAAGTGGGAAGCGGTGTACTCTTTGCACTTCCATGTCCCAATCCCAGTGTGCCAGCTCTGGGAGACCATCTTTTAGCAGGCGTATCACGAACCCTCTGATGTCCTCTCCTTCCGCATTCTCTGGTATGGCCAAAAGCCTGAGGTTGTTGCGCCATTGACGATTTTCGAAGTCTTCCAACTTCCACATAACATCTACCATCCTAGTCTCATTGGCAGCAGCCTGTTGCACAGTAGCTTCAGCTCCGGCCTCCAAGGCCACCACTCTTTCCTCCAATATAGTTGTCCGCTCAGCAATTTCTGTGCATGTCTTGCTGACTTTTCTGATAGCGCCTTGAAGCTTTTTAGTTGCAAGATGAGCCCTTTTGTGCTCCTGTCTTGCTTCCACTTGCATTTGCTTGAGGGTAGAGTAAATCAGCCCCATTGAGGGAGATGACTCTGATCCTGTCTTAGCCTCAGATAGCTTTTTCTTTACCCGGTGCTCGTCCTCTTCAGCAGGACCCTCTTCATCTATTAAAAAATGCGTAGAAGAATAGTCCCATTTTAGTTGGCTATGACCTGAATCATATTGTACTCCCTCCGTTTCTTTCCCACCTTTATCCCTCCTTCGTCTTCTCAGGGCAGACAGTCGTTTCTGGGTGCTAGGATTGGAGAGAGAGCTATCCGAGCCTGCATCTGAATTCCCCGTGACTGAGACATCATTTTCACTGATGTCAGACAATTCGGAATCCTCATTTAGGGAGAAGAATTTTTCACCACCCTCTGGGGTTCCCTTGCAAAATGTTTGGGTCAGTTTAGGCTTGACTGCTGGACCCTCCTCTAATGCCTTCTCCCCTTTCCCCTCCTCTTCTACATCCTTATTATTATTATTTCTGTTATTGCTTGAGTCACTCATATGATCCACGTTGCCCCTGTCTGCCCCCTCCACTACTGCAATACTTATATCAAGTCCCGTACTTACAGCATCCAGGGCGAGAGACTCGGTGTGTGCTTCTGCTGATTTGTAGGGAGTCTCCTTTTTGCTGCCCGCCTTACTGCGATCAGTAAATATGCCAGGAATCACTCTTTGCTTGGCGGAGGTCTCCACCTCCTCACTAGCACACTGCTCCTTAGCTCTTTGTTTCCCCGCCTCCGTTTCCTTCTGCCTGTCCGCGGGAGTAGCGTCTTCAGGTTTCCCTGCCACGGGCGCCCTCTCCGCCTCCTCGCTGGGACACTGCTCCTTAGATCTCTGCTTTCCTGCCTCCACCTCCTTCCGCCTGGCCACGAGAGCAGCATCCCCAGGCTTCGCTACCCCGGGCGTCTTCCGGGTGGTGGGAGGACCGCGTGGATTCCCGGCAGCTCCAGAGATCCCATTCTCCGGGCGGTCCTTCGGGAGTTTGGGCAATTTTGGCGGCATGCTGCAAGACCAGAGCTGACCCCCGCCGCTAAACCAGTCAGCCACGGCGTGCCAAATAGCGCGAAATAACAGGTAGGTTCGTGTCCCAAAGTCTGCTTGTTTTCCCTCAACCTTGAGTCCCCAAATAGATGGCTACTGCACCGGAATCATTGAAGTAGTTACTCCTAAGCGAGAGTCATATCCATATTATCCAAAAAAGTTGCAGAGTGGTAAGTGGGGGGTTTCTGCAGCACCTAAGCAGCCGCCATCTTGCCTCCACTGAATATATTCTGATGTAGTATGTATAATTCATATACACCAGAATAGTAACAGTGTGTTCAGTTTAGTGAAATGCAAGCAGTAGCCAGTATACTGGCACTTCCCCCTAGAGCAACAGGGATATGCAGTGGTGCCTGAGAAGGGAGTGGCCTGTCTGCTAACACATTTTACCAGTTGAGAGGTGTCTGTAATAGGTTTTCAGAAAATAGGTTTGGGGATAACATTACTTTTATGCTGAGAAATCTGTCTTTCAACCGGAATACACTGTGCCTGAAGAGGTACTTATTGCTGAACAGCACAATATTCCTGCTTGTCCTAACAAAGCTCCTTTTTGCTTCTTATGTAAGCAGAAATTTCTTTCCTCAGAGATAAGTTTCCATGTTCCTCCTACAAAAAAAACAAAATAACCAAAAAGATAAAAGTTACATACTGATCAATAACTAATAGCAATGATACATCGCCATATTGTCTCAACTTTACTACATTTTACACCCACAATCATATATTTATATCTAGTATACCAGTAACTTGTTCTTCCTTTCTCCTGAACAATTGCACACCCTCATCCAGCTATCTTCATATTTTCACAATTAAACTATAACATGCCATAAACTCTGCTTCCATAACAGTCTATAAAGTAACACATCATCTTCACACACCTTTGCTAACACTCACCACAGTGTTTCACACTAGAAATAGAAATATCACCACTCAAAACACCTCATAGGGCTAATGTATATTTGCAGTGAGGTTCCTACATACTAGGGCTTGTATTAACACATCCCATAACCTTTCATTTATAGTTTGAGAAACACTGCTTCCTTTACTTACCTGTACATACAGTTTGAACACTTCACTTTTTAACACAATCTGCAATATTTTCTGAAATGTCTCTACATTCTAAAGTCTACCTCTCAGAACTATATTGAGAAATCTACACCTCTATAAACAGCTTTTCACTCAGTAAACCTTGTGTAGAATAACTTTACCAACATTAGTGCACTTAGTGACACTTCTTAACAAACTTCATAAAGTATACTATTAAATACCTGAACTTTGAGCTCTTTCTTAAATACAGTCTCTTTCAGTTCCAAATTAAGTCACGTCTGCTGAGCACAACTCAAAGAGACTTCCTTCTCCTCCAAAGCACCAAGGACAATCTGAGCCCTCTCTGGCTCTGCAGCCAATCATATCACAGCATTTCTTTAACCCAGTAATAAAAATGTTAGATATTGGTTCACTTTGGCCCTTTTTTCTACTTCTCCCCATACGATCTTGTGGGCCTCTCATAGAATTGTAAAACACATCGTGACAAGCCCAGTAATTTTCCATGCGGGTCTCGCGAGATGCTCGTGGGATCGAATGAGCCTCATGCAGCAAACTTCACTCCCTAACTCTTGCACACTACACTCACAAAGAAGACTCTTGTGTGACCACAACACAATTCTAGGGAAATAGTAGTATATGGAAGGAGACAGCCTTTCTGCTGGAAAGCCTTTCTTGGATAATGGGTGCCCACACTAGGGTGTAAAGAGGGTGTAAGGGAGGAACTGCTCTCTCTTTTCAGACCTTGCTCTCTAACAATGAATTTGAATAATAGGATTTGAGGAGTAACAGTCCTCTCATTTCAGTTCTTTCTTTTAGATGAAAGATGTGTGAAGTAGTGAGTGGGGTGGGACTAGCCTCACCTTTCAGAACTCGCTCTCAGATGATGAATGTGCAAAGTAGGTTGTGTGGAGAGACTGGCCTCTCTGGTGAAACCTCCCTCTGTAATGATAGGTGTGCATTATAGGGTGTGAGGAAGGACTGGACTCTCCTTTCAGACCTCTCTCTTAGGTGACGGGTGTTCTTCGTAGGGTGTATAGAGGCACTAGCTCCTCTGCTGAGACCTATCTCTGTAATGATAGGTGTGCACAGTAGGATGCAAGGAGGGACGGCCCTCTCCTTTCAGACCCTTCTCTCAAATGATGGGTGTGCATAGTAGGGTGTGGGGAGGGACTTCCCCTCTCCTTTTAGACCTCTCTCTCAGATGACAGGTGTGCATAATAAGGTGTTTTGGAGGGACTGGCATCCCTGCTGTGACCTCTTTCTGTATTGATAGGTGTGTGTAGTAGGGGTGTGGGGAGAGATTGGGCTCTCCTTTAAGACCTCTCTCTCAGAAGACGGCTGTGCATAGAAGTGTGTGGGGAGGGGCTGTCTCTTCTTTCAGACCTCTCTCTCAGATGACAGGCGTGCATAGTAGGGTGTGTGGAGGGACTGGCCTCTCTGGTGAGACCTCTCTCTGTAATGATGGGTATGTGCACTAGGGTGGGGAGAGGGACTTGCCTCCCCTTTTACACCTCTCTCTCTCAGATGATGGCTGTGAGTTGTAGGGTGTGGGGAGGGTCTGGTCTCTCTGCTGAGACCTCTCTCTGTAATGATGGGTGTGTGTAGTAGGGTTTGGGGAGGGACTGGACTCTCCCTTCAGACCTCTCTCTCAGATGATGGATGTGCATAGTAGGGTTTGGAGAGGGACTTTACTCTCCTTTCAGAACCCCTCTCTCAGATGACAGGTCTGTGTAGTAGGGTGTGGGGAGGGACTAGCCTCTCCTTTCACACCTCTCCCTCGGATGACAGGTGTGAAAAGTAGAGTGTGGGGAGGGACTGGCCTCTCTGGTGAGACCTCTCTCTGTAATGATGGGTATTAATAGTTGGGTGTGGAGAGGGACTGCCCTCTCCTTATAGACCTCTCTCTCAGATGATGGATGTGCATAGTAGGGTTTGGAGAGGGACTGGCCTCTCCTTTTAGACCCCTCTCTCAGATGATGGGCATGTGTTTTAGGGTGCAGGGAGGGATTGGCTTCTTCTTTCAGACCCCTCTCTCAAGTAACAGGTGTGCGCAGTAGGGTGCACAGAGGAACTGGCCTGTCCACTCAGACCTCTTTCTTGGATGACAGGTGTGCATAGTAGTGTCTGGGGAGGGATTAGCCTCTCCTTTCAGATCCCACTCTCAGGTGACGAGTGTATTCAGTAGGGTGCAGGGAGGGTATAGCCTCTCCTTTCAGACCTCTATCTCAGATGATGGTTTGCATAGTAGGGTGTGTGGATGAGCCTTAACTCTGCTCACAACTCTTCCTAAACCAATGAGCATAGATAGTAAAGTCTGATAAACACAATCTCCAGTAAAACTCCTTCCTACAGTAACATGTGTGCATAGTAGAGTCCATTCAAACACCACCTACTCCTTCCTACTTTTCACAATCCCACAAGAGAGTTGCGAGATCATAATTTTTTTTTTAAAACAATGAACCTTCTACTCACCAAAGTACTTATCTGTTACACACTTCTTCTAAAAACACATACCTTACTATGCATTCCTACTAGTTGAGTGTACGGAGAACTCATCTACTCCTTTTTACTATTCACGATCCAGTGAGAGTCCTGCAAGATTGAGTTAAAAATAGTATACATTTATTTTCTTCACAGTAGTTATCCCTTAGACACCTCCTCTCTAGATCAAGGGGTACAGCATGCCTTTCTCCTGCCCCTTATATAGCTTTTTTTATTTAATTTCCACAACACCTACAAATGTTTACAGTAAACAGTATTGGCGATTGTAGCGTCTTCCCAGTCGGAGTACACGTAAATGACTATGCCACACACAGAGTTTGGCATCACACGTCATTATTTGTCTGAATGTAAATGCAAACTCAACATTCCAAAGCAACCTTCACTGCAATACACTCTATTCACTATGTCATAGTTCTACAGAGTTTATCAGGAGCCAAAAGGGAACCATCCGTGTTGACTCGCAAGACACTACATCTTCCCCTCTGTTATACAAAAACTTACCAACTTTACAAAAATGGTACACATACATACTTTTAAATCACTTCAATTAATCTCTAAGGCACTGTAATTGTTCTACCCGAACATGTCTTGCGAAATTGAGACCTGCCGCCATCATGATCCAAGAGCTGCTGGAGTGGTGAAATGGGAGCAGCAGTCAAGGGTGCTTCAGAGTCAGTCTCGCCTTCACCATGGAGATCTGGTGAACTAAAAATCAAATGCCAAAAGTGAGAAGAGTCTCTGGTAATAGACTTCCTAGGGAGCTGGGCAGTCACCATGTGTCCTTTCATTGACACCACTTGGAAAGGTTCTGCTTCAAAGGGAGCATCAGATTTACTTTTCCGCATCTGATGGGCGAGCACTCTGTCTCCTCTCTAGAAAATATTTTTCACATGCCGTCTTTGGTCAGCATATGTTTTCATCTTTTGTTTCTGAACCAAGTCCCTCATATGAGATGCATTCTCATTTCTTTCTCTTTCAGTGGTCCACTGGGGTATCTTTGTTGTCTTTACTCTCCTGAACATCAGTGTTGCTGAACTTTCACCGGTGGTTGAGTGATGTTTTGAATGGTAAGCTCTCAATGTAGAGTTTAAAACAGTTTGTAAGTTGTGCTTCTCAAGTGTAGCCCACTGCACAGCTTTCTTTAACTTACTCATAAATCTCTCAACCAGTCTGTTGGTGTGAGGCCACAGAGGAGTACTCAGATGCTCTAAGAAGTCTTGGAACTCCTGACTATTAAAAGGCGGGCCATTGTCAGATTTTAGGATGGCTGGAACACCCTAGGTTGCAAAGATGCCATACAGTCTCTCAATGACTCGTTGTAGAGAGGTGGATGAGAGATCCTCAAATAATGGAAATCGTGAATATTCATCCACAATCGCCATCAGGTGATGTCCATTGTTGAGTAGACCAAAAAAGTCAATGACTATTCTCTCATAGGCATGACATGCTTGGGAGAAAAGGTTGGGCATGCTCAGGGTGTGTTGAGTAACTTTTGTAGATAGGCAGTTGCATAGACGACAAGCCTTTAATTCCTTCTCAACTCGCTCATTGAGATATGGAAACCAGACACGGTCTTGGAGAACTCATTTTGTTGCAACAATTCCCCTATGCCCTTCGTGGGCCACTTCAATTATTTTCTGCCACAAACTCTCCGGAATCAAAATTCTCGGCCCTCACAATACAGCTATCTCTTGAGTTATAGACAAATCATCTTTGACATTTCTGTATTTTTAATATTAACCTTCACTAGTGAGAGGTCGAGTGTGCTGATTCCATGACTGATGTAATTATGTCTTTCAACTTTAGCATGTCACTATTGTGGCTCATGATGGTGATAATCTGGGCTAATGAAATGCCAGCTAGCTGTTTGATTTTTACATTGAAGTTGATAAAGCCTCAGTTGACTTGGATGGAGTACCATGACATGGAATGGCCGCTCTGGAAAAGTAATCAGCAGGGTTCTGATCCTTTCCTGGATGATGCACAATGTTATAATTGTACTCTTGTAGCCGTAGTCCCCAACGTTCAATGTAAGGACGCATCTTGGATTGCAAAGTATTGTTAGTAATGCTTGATGATCAGAATACATGGAAGTGTTCACATGCCCATACCACGGAAAAACTTTCTTTTTCAGGTTGTGAGTGAGCACATTCTAGTTGGGACAAACTCCTACACTCATATGCCACAATATGCCTTCGAGTATTTGGGTGTCCACTGTGCTGTGCAAGGATAGCACTTAACCCAAATGGGCTAGCATCAACAGCAACCTCTATATGTTTTGGATTGTAATAAGCCATTTCAGAAGCATTCTCAATGGCTTGCTTGATTTTCTTAAAACTGTTTTCACATTCATGTGACCACTGAAATTAAACATTCTTTTTCGTCAACTCTCTCAATGAAGCACTTATAGTGGCAAAATGTCGTCTTTAACTAGAACAATAGCTGGTCATGTAAAGAAATGAATGCACCATTGAAAGATCTTGTGGGGGATCAGCATTTGACAGCACCTGTACTTTAGCAGGGTCAGATGTCATAGCCCCATCAGAAAAGATATGGCCAAAGAAGTTTAACTTTGTCTTATGGAACTCTCATTTTTCTGCATTCAAAGTCAAACCTGCATCAGCCAGTAAATGACATACTTGTGTGAAAGCCTTATTGTGCTCTTTTTGGGTAGCTCCAAAAACCAATGTCATCACTATAATTGAATGCATTTATGACAGGCTGTATGATACATCAAATGACGTCTTGAAAAAGTTCTGCAGCTGATGACACATCAAAGCTTAGCTTTTTGTATCGAAACAGACCAACAAGTGTAGAAAAGGTTGTAATACACCTGCAGTTTTCTCTGAGTTCCAACTGATGATAACCTTTAATCAAATCAAGGCGAGAGAAAACCTTTGCACCATTTAATTGTTTTAGCATATCAACAATGTGTGGACCTGAGTATCGCTCTCATTCAATTGTCTTGTTTGCCTGATGCATGTCAACTCATAGGCGTACCACTCCTTCACTGTCCTTTTTGGGCAGTACCACGATGGGAGAAGCACATGGTGTGGAACTAGTGGAACGGTCAATGATATTGTTTGAAATTGGGTCTCTAGTTGGCAGAGGTTTACACCCTATCCAAGTAGTGACCCTAATCCTAGGCAGGGTAAGCTAGATACACACCTTAAATTTCCCTGTGCTCACCCTCTGGTAGCTTGGCACAGAGCAGGGAGTCTTAACTTAAGAGACAATGTGTAAAGTATTTCTGCAACACACACACACACTAAAACAATGGAAACACCACAAAAGACTGCACATAGGTTTAGGAAAATAGGGAATATATATCTGAGTAAAACAAGACCAAAACAACAGAAATCCAATCAGTAGAAGTCAAGATATACATTTGCAAAGAATAAGGCAAACATAGTGTTTAGAAGTCACTCGCAGTCGAAAGGTTACTTGAGGTCGCGAGGGACAAGTACAAATCCAAAGGTTAGGCCGACCGCGATGGAGGGCAGTCCAGCTACAGGACCCAGACAGGTCCCGCTGAAAAAATACCTTAGCCTTAGCAAGTTTCGATGTCGAGAGCCTACTGCGTCATCGACAAGCTGCGCAAAGGGGGTCCCGCATCGTTGTCGAGCTCCTTTGAAGTGAATGCAGAGCATCATTGATGAGCCCAGCAGAATGTCATCATCAAGCCATGCAGGCTGTGGATCTGCTGTCATCGAGCAACCTCTGCATCGGCATCGAAGGGTGACGTGGCAGAATTTCTCATGCAGTCGAGTCAATGCATCGTTTTTTGCAGAAACCAGCTGCACAACCCACGTCTGAGGCCCAGGGCTGGAGGGGGCACCTCAGGCAAAGGTGGCACTCAAAGATGGCAGAGTCCAGCAGCACCATCAGGATTGCAGGAAGTCTTTTGAGTCCCTGAGACTTCAGAAAACAGGAGGCAAGCCAGCAAGCCTTTGGAGTCACTCTTGGTTCAAGTGAGATGGGTCCAGTCCCTGTCTTCAGCAGAACAGAGATCAGCAGGCAGCAGGGCAGCTCAGAAAAGCAGAGAAACATTTCCTCAGAACAGTCTGTCAATGCAAAGTGGCAATCCTTCCAGCACAGTGGTCTTTACTCCAGCAGGGTTCTTCCCAGGTCCAGCAGTGTACTGATTTGGTAGGGTCAGAGCCCTGGTACTTATGCCCAAAAGTGCCTTTGCTGTAGGGGTGACTTCAAAAGAGTTCTCTGAACTGCACAAGGATCCTGTTCAACCCAGTCCTGTCTGCTAGGCTATTTGTAGGGGTTAATCAGTCCTTTGTGTGGGAATAGGACATAGCCTATTCATGTGTAAGTGTGAGCTCCCCTCTCCCCTTACCTGCCCAGGAAGGCTATCAGAAAGCAGATGAGTCCTCTGTCACACTCAGTCCTTCCTGTGTTTGTGGCTGTCTAGTGGGAATATACAAAGTGTAGCTGTCACCCAGCCCAGACTTGTAATGGAAGCAGGCTGCAGGCACACAGAGGAAAGTTAAGACCAGAGAAATGTCCACTTTCTAAAAGTGGCATTTCTAAAATTGTAATGTCAAATCCAACTTTACCACTGAAGAGGATTTAGCACCACCATTCCAAACACATGAAACATGAAGTAGATACTCCTCTCCAATCGGGAATTACAAAGTAGTAGGCCTCACAGCAGTGAAAAAAGAGTTGAGCTGTTTGCCACTACAAGGACATGTAGAACTTAAAAGTACATGCACTGCCTTTTAGTTACACAGCACCCTGCCCTCAGGGTCACTTAGGGCCTACCTTAGGGGTGACATATGTGTAATAAAAAGGAGATTGAGGCTTGGCAAGTGGTTTTAAATGGCAGGTCAAAGTAGCACTAAACTGCACACACAGGCCCTGCAATGGCAGGCCTGCGACAGGCTAGAAAGCCTACTTGGGTGGGTGGCATAACCAGTGCTGCAAGCCCACTAGTAGCATTTGAAATACAGGCCTTGGGTATATGGTATACCACTTTACAAGGGGCTTACAAGTAAATCCAATATGCCAAACAGGTGTACGCCAATTATACTATTTTTAGAGGGGAGAGCACGCACACTTTAGCACTGTTTAGCAGTGGTACAGTGCACAGAGTCCTAAAGATAACAAAATGAGGGTCAGAAAAAGAGGAAAGGAAAGCAAAACGTTTAGGGAAACCCTGAAAAAAGGGAAATTTCCAGCAAATATCATGCTTAGGTAACAATTCAAGTTCCTTTTCAACAGCATCTCGTAAATGAGAAGCAATTCGCTGAATTCTTTGAGCAACAGGACAGAGGTCCTCATTAATATGCAACTTTACTTTCATAGACTTGAGCTTTCCCAAACCATGAAACAACAATGGGAACTGACTTACTATTTCATGGTGAGCATTCATGTTGTAGTTCATGGAAATCAGCCCCATATCAGCAGCTGTGCTGAAGCTGAGTACACAGGAAGTCAGTGCTGTCCTTTGAAGCACATGGATGGGTTTTCTTGAGTTTCGTCATCTCTACCAAGGAACCTTGACTTTTTAAGGGTGTCAATGCAGCCCATATTTACACTTCGGTTTTCAATGGCATAAGTTGAGGTAAAGGATGCAATTCATTATATTTATCCTCGGGCATAATGTTTATCGACGCACCACTGTCGATGATAAAAAGTATCGAACAATGATTTATTTTCAATTACATTTTCAGACAATGTTTGAATGACTTTGGTGCTTTGGCATGTTGACTTTTCTTTGACTGACATTTTTCTTCACATGCAGCTAGTCCAACATGCACACACTTGTCGGAAGTCGACATCAACATGGAATAACCATCTGCTTCACTTTTCCTTGATACCGATATGGAGGAACTGCTTGATGATGATTTAGATGACAATCAACTTTGTTCAGTGTAAATTTGCCGTACTTGACGTCTCCGCTGGGCCACGTGGGTGCACATCAAACTTTGCTTCTGGAACATTCAAGCATCCATTTTGTCTTCGCGCCATAATGCATTTGTTTTTCCATTTGCTTTACACACCATCACAAAATGGTTCTCCTTCCCAAAGCCCTTACATATCTATCCAATGGCGGGACATTTGATATTCATGTGGAAATGAAAATCCATATCTAAAACATAACTTCCTGCTATGTGTAGATATCACCTTGTGTCCTTCAATCTTTTGCTTTGACTTGCTTTTAACACTCATGACTGATTAATTCTAGGCACCTCCGGCCTCCATGTCAGCAGCTTGTCCATCGGCACACTCTTCAGCTCTAGCAGCCATTAACACTCATTCCAGACTCAGAGTTTCTCTCAGCATTCTCCTTCTGAAGGAATCAGACAAGCAACCATCAATGACTCTTAGACGTATGGCTTCTTCATCATTAAATTAGTTGAAATTACAGTGTTTAACGGGTGTGTCAAGTCTATCTACAAATTCATTTATGGTTTTGCCAACTTTCTGTTGTTCTTGACTGAAAATATTCATAGTCAACATTTGGTATTGCATTGAACTATGTGATTTCTTCATCAATTTGTGGCATTTTCTTTATGACTTCATTTATGCCATCTCCAGCAAGATTGATAATCTTTTTATTATCAGTCTCTTCAAGGGCATCAATGATATCTTCAAATATCTCTATCCATGTAGTCCATCGGTCACCAATATTCTGCTTTTTGGCGGTATCAAATGATGATGCTGGTTTCAAGAAAGTGGCAGAGTTGTAAATCAGTGTGGCACTTAATGAGGCGGGATGTGGCATCTTTCAACCCCAGTTTGTAGCTCATTCTCTCTCAGACCTTGTGAAGTACCGGCCTCAGGACTATCCTTGATGAAAACGGGAAAAGTGATTTTCTTCTTGGTCTCCACTGGAACAACATCCTGCCACTATTCGGAACCCATCACTGACTTTTACTCTTCAATAACTGTGGAGTTCTTCTCGGCGGCTTTGGTGGCTTGCCTCTTCAGGTATGGACGGCTCCGTAAGCACAACCCCAGGAACTTCTCCTTGGGCTGCTGTGCCCAGTGCTGTGGTATGAAGCCTCTCTTTCATTACTTCTAGTAAGCAGACAACCGTTTCATGCATTTAGATCGCTTTGCTTGTGGTGTCTCTGAGCACTTGCTTACACCTGGGTGATCTCTGCCTTGCAGCACTTATAATCACAGCATTATCTTGTGCTTGGCTGTCACTTTGTACTTTTTAACACCAGGTTGATCTCTGCTTGGCAGCACTTGTAATCGCAACGTTATCACTCAGTACTAGGTAGGACTCTATGTTGCATAGTAGCGCTGTACCTTTATGTATGGCCTGACAACAGCTTCTCAACCAACAACGTGGCGATTCTCTGTAAATGCTTTTCAACTGCTTCACAGTGGCTGGAACTGTGCTTTGACTCCACATTGATTAAACATTGATTCTGTACTTCGACGATGGCACACGTGGCATGCACGAGCAGTTTACCTGGACCTTGGCAAACCTTCTGAGAGAGTACTGTCAATCTTCGGGTTTCTTATCCCCTATCTCGTCACCATTTGTAGTGTCTTCCCAGCTGGGGTATCCGTAAATGACTATGGCACACAAGGAGCTCGGTATCACATGTCTTTATTCATCTGCGTGTAACTGCAAACTCAATATTCTAAAGCAATCTTCAATGCGACACACTCTATCCATTATGTCATAGCTCTAGGGAGTTTATCAAGAGTCAAAAGGGTTCCGTTCTTGCTAACTTTCAAGATACTACAGTGACCATTTAATTGATAAAATTCCAACAGCTAGACAATCAGCGCACTCGCTCTTGTGGAACTCGTGGAAAGTGTTAACGCTCACAGGAAAAACAAGTCTCTCTACCAATCGCAGGGCTCCATTTTTGATTTCACTCTATAGCAGGACGCTCAGGAGACTCTCGCAATCCCAACTGCCAAAATATTCAATAATTTTTTACCCTTAATATCTCAAAAACTACTGAATGGATTTACACCAAATCACAAAAAGCACAATTTGCGGACCAAGATCTAGCTTCCTGACGAATTTGTTGTAATTCCATTCAATAGTTTTTGCTATAAGCTGTCTTACATAAGTCTATGAAAAATGCATTGGGTTTTATGTTTTGGCACCCCCCTTTTTTCTCGGCCGAGCTTGACGGATCACCCTAAAAATTTTCAGGAGGGAGTTTGGGTTGGATGAACTTCTTTTGGAAAGTTTTGTGAAGATTGGTCAAGTGAGCCAAAAAACGCTCGGTCTATGGAAAAGCAGACCTAACTATAACTTCCTTGGTAATATATTAATATATTGCACAGTGGTGGTAGCCACTCTGCAGTTATAGTTAGGGTTTCCAGAGGTAGGGATTCCTATGATTCTTATCCCTTAAAAACGTTGCACCTATTTGACGATTCTTCACAAAACTTTGCATACCTGTGTCACCCATTACATTGGTGAAGGATTAAAAGTTTAGTAGTGTTTGGTCAAGGGGGTGCAAAAAAAGTAGGTCCCTTGCACTCCAATGCATTTTACATAG
Source organism: Calotriton arnoldi (assembly GCA_963921515.1). Taxonomy (NCBI): domain Eukaryota; kingdom Metazoa; phylum Chordata; class Amphibia; order Caudata; family Salamandridae; genus Calotriton; species Calotriton arnoldi. The sequence goes on along the minus strand of CAWUFW010015354.1, from coordinate 36,293 downwards.
ACTTTTGTATTTCATGTAGTGACAAAATGGCTGAACAGATCATATTGAAATTTCACAGCAATATACATAAGACTACTGCAAGTGATGTCATGAAGGAAGTGGTTGTAAAGTTATAAAGGTCAACGACTTAGTGATTTCGTTTAGCACAATACTACTAAAAGCAAGTTTCATATTTACCACATAAACAACGGAAAGACCCATTTAAGGTTACATGTTAATGGAAACCTCAAACAAATTCATAATGAAGAGAATACATCTTATTCTACATGGGTTTTCTTTGTAGGCTCTCTGGTTGGCAAAAAAAAACTGTGCCCAACAAGCTAAACAAGAAACATCATACTTATGCACCCCTGTGCAACAAAATGCAGTGAACTACACAAACTACTATTTGGAGGACATGATAGTTGGCCACTAGGACAAAAATAATAATCTAAATTTTTATAACAACAACAACTGGCTTTCATTTACTTGGGACTTCATATGGAGCACATTCCTACTAAACGTAGCAAGGAAGCCCAAAAAATAAACTAGACTGCATAAGTAAAGTTTCAGAATTAATACATGAACAACTACAAGACACATTTATTGTCACATGATTATGTAAACCAATAAATAAATACAATAGATAAAATGAAAGTAATCACATTACATCTGATTAACACTGTAGCTATAGTTAGTATTCCTAGAGATAGGAAATTCCTTGGATTTTAGCTCCCTAAGAACTTTCCACCCATTTGAAGAATCACCACAATACTTTTCAGCCCTATAGCATTTTCTAAATTTGTGATGATGTATTTTTTTGTGGTGAATCGTTAGGTGGAGTAAAGATTAAAAGGGGTCCCAAAATGCATTTCTCCACCAATGCATTTTTCATAGACTATTTGATGTAGCTGAATGGATTTAAATGAGATTTGGCAGGAATAAACATTATGGTGCACAGATGATGCTTTTTGGGTACTGCAGTTAAGTAGGGTAAGTATTTTGTAAGCTATAAGTCATTTAAATGTAGTGATATCTGTCACCGCTGTACTTTCATAGAATTTCACAACATTTTGTGCAACTACTGCAGTACATGGCTGTAAACTTATTTAAAAATATGTAAACGAAATAAAAATATATTTCCCTACCTATTGCAGGTAATAATAAAGTGGTAATAGATAGGCACCTACTACTTATCTATATTTAAGGCCCTAACACTGAACACAGCCAAAGTATAGTAAAAACAATATGACTGCCTTTCCATTCTCTAAAAACAGCCATTACCCAATTATGTACTGGATTGTCACCACAATGTACTGTGGTTACTGCAAAGTTACAGTGGCATACTATGGCCCAAAATTAATTAAGGCCTAGCTGTAATATTAGATTGCGGTACCCTTGAGTCACGCATAGTGTCACATGGGCAACAAAATACCGAAGTCAGATTTGCAAAGCAATGCAAGACCACAATGTGTGGCCCTGCATTGATTGGTAAATCTGGAGAAATGCAAGGCAGCGCAATTTGCTGTTTTGCGTTACTCTGCACACCATAATCTACATTGCTACTAAATTTCACATACATCCTTATGCCACACCACTGTATGCCACTCCATTATACGCTATTCCACTCTACGCCACTCCACTCTACACCGCTCCTCTGTACTAGACTCCACTCTACGCCACTCCACTCTATGCTATTACACTGTATGCAACTTTACAGTATGCCACTCCACTCTACACTCTTACACTGTACACACCTACACTCTATGCCACTCCAGTCTATGTCACTTCACTGTATGCCACTTCAATGGATGCTACTCCTGTATACACTATTCCACTGTACGCCATTCCACTGTACACTACTCACTCTACGCTATTACGATATTCCACTGTATGCCACTCCACTCTACAACACTCCACTGTCTGTTATTCTATTGTATGCCACTTCATTCTATGCTACTCCACTCTATGTCACTCCAGTGTATGCCACTCCATTCTAACCACATCATTCTGCTCGATTCAATCAGATGCCACTCCACTGTGTGCTATTATACTCTAACCCACCTCACTGTACACCACTCAAGTCTACACCACTCCACTGTACGCCACTCCACTGTACGCTACTCCACTATACACTATTACAACCTACGTCACTCCACCGTAAAACACTCCTCTACACCACCCTACTCTATTCTAATACACTGTATACAACTCCACTCTACACCAATCCCCTCCACCCTGTTGCACTGTATGCAACTCCACCCTCCACCACTTCAGTGTATGCCAGTGCTCTCTATGCCACTCTGCTATATGCTACTTCAGTATATGCTATTCAACTCTATGCCATTTCACTGTATGCCACTCCACTCTATGCTATTCTACTGTATGCCACTCCACTGTACAACACTCCACTGTATGTTATTTCACTGTATACCACAGCACTGCATGCTACTCCAGTCTATGGCACTACATTCTGCGCTATTCCATTGGATACCACGCCACTGTATGCCACCCCACTGTATGATATTACACTCTACTCCACTCTAGCATACGTCACTCCAGTCTGCACCACTTCACAGTATGCCTGTGCACTGTGCAATACTCCACTATACGGCATGCAACTCTATGTCACTCCACTGTGCACCACTCCACTCTGCGGTACTCCACTGTATTCCACTCCACTTTACGCCACTCCATTGTATGCTAGTCCATTGGATGCCACTCCACTCTATGCCTCTCCACTATATGCTATTCCACTCTACCCCACTCCACTGCACACCACTGCAGTCTACATTACTCCACTGTATGCCATTCCACTCCACTATTCCACTCTTTGCCATTCTACTCTATGCCTCTCCACTGTATTCCACTTTTTACAAAGTTCCACTGTGCACCACTTCACTCTACGCTATTGCACTGTGCGCAACTTCAATATTTGCCACTTTACTGTATGGTATTCCACTCTACCCCACTCCAAAGTATGCTATTACACTTTACACACCTCGCAATACACCACTCCAGTCTACTCCACTTCACTGTATGCCACTCCACTGCATGCTACTACACTAAATGCTCTTACACTCTAGACCACTCCACTGAACTTACTCCAGTGTATACCACTCCACTATATGCCACTCCACTGTATGCTACTTCTTTATATGCTATTTAACTTTACGCCACTCCACTCTACCCTATTTCACTTTATATCACTCCACTGTACTGTCATGTAGTTCCTATATTACCTATACAGGATCTGCACGTTTGGATAACATAAACTGTGGGTTTTGTGGCAGACCGATTCCGTGCACCCCCACCGGATACGTTAGCCTGTCTGTATTAGCTAGCTCACAGTGCCACTATAATCTCCTCTTATCACAGAGAGAATAGATTCTAGCAACCTCAGAACATGACAACCCTGATCCCCCAGGATCGTGGAAACAATATACTACCTTTCGCTCAGTCACTTGTGCTCACTTAGTTTGTCTCAGAGAGATACACAGAATAAACAGTCTGGGCATTTCAATAAGTATTTATTGAACAGTTGTTATTCTAGTGTAGAATATATGAGCTGCAACAACCATTAGACAGTAGCAGAGATATATGATTAGCAGTACTACGAAAGTAAAGGGATGGTATAGTTCTACCATCCTGCAGAAATCATGAATATATACATGTACATAAAATACATGATAAAAAGTGCGTACTCCTATGATGTCTCCCTAACTATATGTACCTAAATGTACCTAGCATCTATGTAGGTGTTATGTCAAGAATCCCTCTAGGATCTAGTCCACCCCATTACCTGAGAGTTTAGAGAATGTGGGACCCCGTCCTGGTCTCGAGTTGCACACCCCGCGACGGATGTTAGACCACTGCTAGCTGGAGCGTCTGCATGCAGGAACCTCAGCGTCTCTGGTCAGTGTGTCAGCCGGGAAGTCTTGGTCTCCTCTATCTTCCTAAGCAAGATGTGTTGTATATATACCCATAGGTCTCCCCAGGGGTCCTACCTTGCTGTGTTACTGTGTCGGCCTAAAGCATGACGTTGGGCCTGAACTTTATACAGAGATATTATACAGGAGATGGTAATCCTACTGTTAGTCCTGCTGTGCTTCCAAGAAGCCTCATGCATAATGTATGAGAATCGAACCAGGGAAAAACCTGTGTTCTGAATGCAGTGTCATATCTAGGTAAAAAGTCAGTGCCTAAGAACCGTTATGTATGCAATGTAGGGAAGGATGTAGGTGAAAGGTTGCGATGTTACCTGCGCCTGTAGAGGGTACCTATATGGAATATAACACCCACTCCTCTTCTGAATGGACGACATATGTAACCTATTACTGTACTACTAACATTACTATATAGTGGTATGCACAAAGTTTTCTAAAACATCTCTTTAGCTAAAATGTTTTAAAAAATTCAAAAAAAAAAAAAAAAATTTAAAGGAAATGTTTCTAGCTCTAAAAGTGTCCGTGATTTATAGTTCGGACTACTACAAGCATTAAAAAAGCCATGTATGCCCAAAAAATGAAAGGAAAGTCAATTTAGTTTCAAAGTTCCAAATTTGAGCTTGTTTAGAAAAAGGGCGAATTATTCCCAGCACACGACGAGCCAAATGAGTTCAAATGTTTATGTGTCCTGGCTGGTAGACGCAACATTTTCGTTGCTTGCTTCTGCAGTAGACGGCCCCTGTAGCACCTCGCAGAGCACGTCAATTGAGCACAGATGTTCCACGCTGTCCGCAGCCAGTGCTGGGGCAGCCTGTGCGCCGTTCAAAGCCTGGGTGTCGGAGGAGGAGCCGGTGTTCAGACCAACAGGTGCAGTTACTACCCGTGGTGGCTCAAGGAATGCCGCCATCAACATTGAAATACGCTGAGCACACTGCAGAACATGGGCCATTATCGGGTCCAGTAAAGCATTCATGTCCAGTGGCGCACATGATGGTAGTGTCAAACAAAGGTCTAACACGCATTCTTCTCCGCAAAACAGGCATCGGAGGACAGGTAAGATACAGTCTATCCAGACCGGTCGAAATGACAAGAACAAAGATTCACTTAGTTCTCTTAGGCGAGGCGTGCCTAGAAGTTGTGCCATGCGGTCACGGTATTTACGCTCCAGGACTGTTCTTTCCATCGCCTTGGTGACTGGGACGTCCATTGCATAGCAAATAGAAAACAATCAGGATACCTGCTATTAGAAACAGGATCAGCGGAAGTCCTCCAAAGATGCTTCCGAATACGGAGTGTATGAAGTTTGGTATAACTCCAAGTACCGTCTGAAAGGTGCTCAGAAGTCCAGAACCTATGGTCTTAAATAGGTGGACAATGCCTGTCTTATCAGACATGTTAAAGATACGATTTACCATTTCTGCGAAATGGAAAGGGCAGTTTGTATGAATGAGCGCCTGTATCTCTGCCGAAGACCTTGCGATCTGGAGATCAAAAGTCTCTCGAGCGGAGGTTAAGGGCACAGACTTCTGTAGAAGCATGGCTTTCATTCTGCTTAGAGTATCAAACCGTATTAAGGAAACATTCAGTGAAGGCCATAATGGCGCCTCCCTGACTGTATGTGTCGGTGGAAACAATACTTGCATACAACAAGTAACCCTGGAGCTCACGGTTACCAGATATGCGATGCCCGGGAGCATGCCACAGCAGCCTTGACCGTTCAGCATCAAGTAACTCCCATTTGAAAGTAGCCTGAGTGCTGGAGTAATCACTGCAGCTGGGGCACCCTTCAAATTACAGGGCAGGTTTGCTACAGAACCATTACAAGCTCCGTGCAACATTATATCCTGGCATATGAGTGATCCACTTAAAGCATTCTCGATGTTTGTACCGCTCAGAAACACTTCTTGATCCCCACTTCAGCATCGAAATCTGTATGGTAATTCCCAAGATTCCTTAATGTATTCCTTACCCATTTCTTCATATCTACCTGCCTGCTTTTGCTCAAGGCAATATTGAAACTGAAAAGTAGTGACCGGTAGAGTTATGTGGCCATGGATTAGCCATTCTGTAGACGGTGATTCTGCCACTGTAAATGGTAATCTATCCAGTTTTTCGATATGCAGCATTGTATATTTTGCTCCCCTTTGTGCCATCTCTATCTGTTTATCTGTTAGATTGTATTCAGGAAACAGAGACGTGCTGTTGATAAAACGCCAAGGCACATAGCCTGCACTCAAAGATTGCAGCGTCCAGCTTAACAACATAATAGAACGTAACTGTGATTGCCCGTGTTGTAATATGGCCAAATCTTGTTCCAGTATGTCTATAGCAGAAGATACAATGTTGCCTAAGGAATATATCCTGGAGGTCAATGTAGTTAACCCATTGTCTACCACTGCTAGAGATTTTTCTAGATTTATACGGTCTATTTCCCGTAGTCTCTCTGCGGCCTCTTGTTGGGATATTTTCCATATTTCATTATAGACAGCATAATAGAAACGTTTCTGACGTGGCTTCCTGGGACCCATTAAAAAATCCCTAAGATCCACATCCTGTGACAGTAAGGATAAGTGTTGTTTCACCTGTGTGAGTGTTGAGGTTTTCAGCCAATAGAGGCACAACTTCCCAACACTGTAGGATGTCACTACCCCTGGATGTTGTCTCTGTACATAACGTGGATCTGGCCTATGGATACTAAACCCTTCGGTTTTACCCATGAATCTTGCCTGATAACTATTAGTATCTGTGGGCCAAATCAACCATTTTTTCCAATCAGGGTCTGAGCTGTTGTATTGTATGAGGTCATCTACTGTAATTTCTTCCTGCGATGTTATGTTGCCCTCGGTGTGTGATGGAGTCGGCAACCAAGGCGCGTTAAAGTCTTGGCTAGTCCAAGGCAAGACGTCTGTTGCACTGTCTCGTTCAAAAACATGATTTGTTGAGGGATGAGGCATGCTCTAAACAAAGCTTCTGTTCCCTGAACTTGTCATTCTCTAGTACCCCAGACTGATTTCAGGTCTATGGTGTCTTTCCACAAGTCGAAACCTTGTTCGGACAACTGGGCAATAAAGGAAGCAGAGTAAATCTGTTTGGTGTTTGTCAACATATTTTTCTGTGCTGATGTTGGTGCAACCTTATAATAATATGAGGCTGGGTCAGACATATTAAACCCCGAAAAATATGGAAACTTCTGTGTAAATGCTTTTGAACTGCCTTTCGGTGGTGTTGGACAATGTTCCCACTGGTGGTATGTGAACACATTTCTAGGATTTGCAGATTTATGCAAAAAGTGATGACCAGAGTGTTGATAACAATACATACTCTCGAAATCTATGTGCTTTCCAATGTTTCACTATTAGAAAACGCAGCAGATTTTTCCAAATCAGATAACATGTTATTAACAGTTTCAAAATCCCAATCATCGGAAAATGTACTTGAGGTAATGATATCACTCAATGATATTTTAAATAAATGAGGAATTCTTAAAATTTCAGTCGCACCAAATATATCGAAATCAACCTGGTCCCAAACTATACCATCAGGTATAGGAACTGCTGTAATGTTCACTGATGACAAGTCTCTTTGTTCTCGATGAGATGATTGCTGTGGTTTTAAAAGTAAGTTTACCTTTTGGGCTGCAGAGCTTTGTCGAATGTATTTCCCATTAATAAGCATACTAAAAACTATTACCAAGCCTACCCAGAAAAGAAAGAAAAGTATCCCGGTGATTATCCATAGTTCTACCCAGGGTGACACCAGGTAAATCTTTTTAAGAAAGTTCAGAAAGTCTTTTACTTGCTGTTTGTGTGATTTTTTGGCTGGCGTCGTTTCTGGTTCGCGTGGATCCAAAGAATACGTATCAAAGTTTATGAAGTAGCCAGAAGCAGTTCGATCAATTGTTGGTATTGCATCAGGATTTGTAGAAATTGTAGTTTGCTCTTGTCGAGGCATGATGATGTAGACATCTGTATTTGGTCGAATAGCATGTTGTTTTTGATTTTGAGTTTGTTTTTGAAGTTGAGCTTCAGGTTCAAGAGGAACGAGTTCCATAGCATTGTTGCTTAGTCCTTCATTCTGTGTTGGAGGCTCTTCGAACGTGATGAGTCTTTCCATTTGAACTTCTTGGATTGTAGTGAGAGGAGGGCGTCTGCTACTTTGGAGTCCACCTGGCCTACTGCTTAGTATCGGCCACATAATGTGGTTTGATTAGGTCAATTGAGACACATCTTTTCTCTTTTTTTTCCGGCAAGAGGCGGTAGAAGTACAGTTCTTGTTCCTTCAATTGCTAGGACCGGTACAGGTTTTCTGTATGATGGCCCAAATTCTTTCTTGTCCGCTGTCTTTTCTCTGACCAGATCCCCGACTTTTGGGATCCAGACAGGCCTTGTCGTGACTGATTTGACTTCCCCAGTGGCGGTCTGCTTCAGGTGGACATTACTTTGTTGTGTCCTGGATTCATTTAGATCCTGTAAAACAGCCAAACGATCATGGATGTCAAAAGGTTTTTTATCCGCCACTGTGCCTTCACAATCAAGATCAGGTACCCACATTCTTGTCCCAAATAGGATCTCATATGGAGTGACCCCCCCCTAGAGAACTTCTTGGCATATTGTTAAGAGCACGCTGGACTCCATACAGATGTTTTACCCAACTTTCACCCGTGCCTAATACTCTAGCTGTTAAAGATTGCTTTAAGTCTCAGTTTTTCTCTCCACTATTGAATTTCCCTCTGGATGGTACGGAGATGAGTACCGCAATGCTACACCCAATCCTCGCATGGCCTCCTTGTAAGCCCGAGAGCTAAACGCAGGGCCCTGGTCAGAATGTAATGTGCCATTTGCGTATGTCCCTATAAAGACTTGCAAATCTTTTATAACACTTCGAGCATTAGCCGAGCGTTGGGGCCACACCCATAGGAATCTCGAGCAGGAATCCACTGCAACCATGATATACTTGTAAGCCCCATCTCTTTGTAAGGGGCCGCAGTGGTCCAAATAAACACACGCCAGTGTTTTGTCAGATATTAACAGCGGTGTCTGCGCTGGATGTGTTAGGGTGGAACCTTTCATCTGCTGACAGATGTCGCATTTCAAGACATAGTCCTTAGTCTGCTTTGTTAATCCAGGCCACCAATAGCGTTGTTTCAACAAAGAAACAGTCGCCGTAACTCCTGCATGTGCAGAACCTATCCCTTTGTGTGCTGCTAGAATTAAACCTAACCTACGATCCATGTTTGGAATGACTCTATCCCCCACTCCAGGAATCTGAGCAAATGGAATGTTATTGGCATCTAACTTGTAGGAGTACTTGAGTGGAAACCTTTTTGGTACTGAGCCACTGTTTTTGCGGGTTGCATTAATAGCTACCATAATCTCACCGTCTATTCTCGTTTTAGAACGAGTAATTGCAGCTACAGAAGCCGTGCGTATAGCCCCCTTTGCGGCTTCATCAGCCAATGAATTCCCTTCAACGTGAACGCCATCACGCTGATGACTCAGTGTATGTATCACGTGAGCCCTCGGTAGTTCGGTTTTCAACTCCACTACCTGTTCCCATAGCATTTTATGCCTAATTGTGCCACCTTTTGCATCTTTGAACCTGTTTTGAACCCAGTACTGAAAATATTCATTTTAAAACTGCACACAGTAAAAGGAATCGCACACAATTAGTGTGGGGAATTCCCAATCCGTATTTACCAGTGCCAGTAACAGCGCTTTTAACTCTGCCAACTGTGCCATGCAGTCTCCTAGACTTGGATGGAACTTTCCATCCCGCTTGCGACCTTTAACGATTGCACATGCTGTGCTATATTGTTGCTTGCTCCCTATGGCCGGTTGAGCAGATCCGTCAGTGTAAATGATATATTCATACTGATCTAGAGGCATTATTTCGTTTGGTAGAGGATATTCTTGTTCGTATTGCAGGAATGCTTGTGTCTTTAAATTTGGGTCGTACCTGTATTCTACATCTGTTGCAGTGAGAGAATTAGCCCATTGTATCCATCTCGGATATAAAGCTTTAGCATTAGGAACGCTCACCTTTGTCGCAGCCTCTAAGGCTGGAACTGGAGTAACTACTATTATTCATTTCCCCTGAGCCAGTGCTCTTTCTCTCACTACAGCGGTCTGTATTGCTGTCAGAATCTTTTCTGTAGATGCGAAGCGCATCTCAGCATTTGTGTACAAATGTGATTTGTATGCAATTGGTACTGTCTCACCTTCATTATATGTTAGATAGGTGTACCCAGATTGACCCACAACTATACGGATCACCAGGTTGCGTACTTTCACGCGTGTCTGTAAGTGTTTGGAAGCTATCATGTCAGCTTGTAAGGAACGAAGTGTATCTGTATGTTCCTGTGTCCATTGTTTTATTAAATCGTAGAAAGGTTTTACTCTTTCTGCGTAATCTAAAATGTATGTTCTACCAAAATTTAGGAATCCCAGAATTAACTGTACATTTTTCAATGATTTTGGAGGTTGGAGCAGCGCGCATCTTTCTAAAAAATTGGCTGTCAGGCTTTTCCCTTCACTTGAAAGCTCAGATCCTAAAATCAGGACACTGAGATGGGCAATTTTTGATTTTTTAAAGTTGAATTTGTAGCCCTCAGATGCAAATCCCCAAATAATGGAATTCACTCTATTCAAGTGTTCCTCTAGGTCATCGTCCGTTAGATAAATATCATCCACATAGGACAATGCCTCTTCGTCCAAATTTGGAAGTAACTCAGTTACCCTAGCCGAAAACAACCCTGGGCTGTTCTTATACCCCTGGGGGAGTCGACAAAATTGACGCTGGGTCCCTAGCGCTGAGAAGGCTGTTAGATACCTGCTTTCAGGCGCTATATTTTGGCAGAAAAATCCATTTGAGATATCAAGTGTTGTTTTATATTTTTTCCGCACAATGTTATTCATGGTCTGAGAATGCCGGAAGAATGACCGTTTCTCCTTTAGGGCAATCCATGACGAATGCTGGCGGCCAATCTTATTCAGCTAATAAAATATCATAGCCAAACATCAGGTTCTCCCAAAAGAGACCTCTCACTGTTCTACATCTGTCCCCCTCCATTTGGAGTGTTATTTCAAATACTTTATGTGTGACACTTACCCTAGTATCGGGTGTTTCTACCGTGATATAATCATTCAAGTCCACTGTCACCAGACATTCTATCAGGGTCTGGTGAGCTTTTGTTACTTCTGCCGCACTGACTAGCATCGTCAGAGCCCATTCCCCGTTCAGTAGTCGAGTCCTCGGAATTCTGGGCATGTCTGATCTTTAGACCTGCAACTTTTTTCTTTTTGAACTGTGGCTTTTGCTTTGGTTTCTCTACTTTTTTAGAAGTGTACTCCTGAGCGTGCTGCTTGTCTCTGGACTTTGTACGCTCTTCTTGTCTTTCTGACCGTCCTTCCCTCTCAGAGTTTTTCGATGAACCCTGAAAGGAACGTGTATCAGTATCCTGATACCTGTCAGGTTTCCTAATATTATCCCTATTCCTAAGGTTGTACCTCTTTTCGGAGGGCTCCTGTGGAGGAGATCTACCTCGGGATTGAGATCTATTTCCTTTAAAGTTTTGTTGTTTTTTATTGTCCCACTTCTTCTTAGTTGAAGTAGGTGTGTGCTTGGAAGTGTCCTTTTCAGGACTGCCCATCAGTTGTGGTTTTAAAGCTTTCCCACCCAAACTGTCTCTGCCTAATTCTGCATATGTAGTTCGTGTTCCTGTTCTAAAGGATTGAACTCCCTCAGGCGTTGGCGGATGGCCACTGAAGCTGCTTCCCCCTTAATGTTAGCTAGTATTATGGCTGATACCTGGGCATAGTTACCTAGTAACTTCATCCCTAAGTTTAGGGCAGGTTCTGCTCCATACTCATTTTGTATTTGTCTCAATACATCAGGTACTACTGCTAATGACAGGATGCCATGTGTTCTGGTATAAATGGCAGCAAAGACTGTACCCCAAGTGGTACAATCCTCTAATTGTGGTGTTATCCCCATGGGCAAGCAGATTGTTAGCATTCTGTGTTTTTCATACGTGGTAGTATTCGGGAATACTGCCTCTAGCTGCGTTATTTTCTGAGCTACCCAGAATGGTATTTGTTCACGTTTTGTGGGAATTTTACCCATTACTGCGTGTAATGTTTGTGGTGTAATTTTAGTTGCTGTACATTGAATTTGAGTTCCATTTGTTGCAACTATTGCTGGTTGGACTGTAAGTGTCCTCATGACGAATTGTGTCAATGTCAGGATGTGGTGTGTAGGCCGCTAATATTGGCCATGTTGCCCCTTCTCTTCCGAGCGGGCCGAGTCTTACTCTTCTTCTTATGTGGGGCAGGGCGCCTTTAAACCAGTATAAGTGTTCCTGGTACGTGAGCAGAACCTCTATATCCTCGAATGGATAATATTCCACTGGTGCATCTCCTTCCGTGTAGGAGTGAAAAGTTTTTGTTCTTGCATTTGCTGCTGGGAATGTAACACACGAATAAAATACCTCTGTTTTGTTTGATTCGTGTGCCTCAATCACAAAAGCTACTATGCCACCCCTAGCTGATAAACCATGCGCAAGTAGTTTCAGGGTGACTGTATTTCTAAAGTTTGGTGCAATTTGTATTGCGTCTGCATTGTCCTCGTCTGTGAGGGGCAGATTTTGTTGCAGTGGGTCTAATTCTTCATTATCTTTGTCCTCAGTCATTTTGTAAAGAAGTTTTTCAAGGGAACTAAGATAAGGTGTTTTTGCACAATTTTAGGAACAATGTGTCCTTCAAGCTTGATTAACCAACAGCCAATAAATAGGACTTTTTAGCCTACTCAGCTGTGGGGGAGTTTGTGCCCACCCACTCCAGACGTCTCTGGTGTTTTGTGAGTAGGGGTATCTGAGAATAGCACAACTGAACCACTCAGATTCTACTGTTAAATAAGTACCCAACCAACGTTGGCAGCGCCATGTCGTGTAGTACCTATATTACCTATACAGGATCTGCGCGTTTGGATAACATAAACTGTGGGTTTGGTGGCGGACCGATTCCGTGCACCCCCACCGGATACGTTAGCCTGTCTGTATTAGCTTGCTCACAGTGCCACTATAATCTCCTCTTATCACGGAGAGAATAGATTCTGGAAACCTCAGAACATGACAACCCTGATCCCCCAGGATCGTGGAAACAATATACTACCTTTCGCTCAGTCACTCGTGCTCACTTATTTTGTCTCAGAGAGATACACAGAATAAACAGTCTGGGCGTTTCAATAAGTATTTATTGAACAGTTGTTATTCTAGTGTAGAATATATGAGCTGCAACAACCATTAGATAGTAGCAGAGATACATGATTAGCAGTACTACGAAAGTAAAGGGATGGTATAGTTCTACCATCCTGCAGAAATCATGAATATATACATGTACATAAAACACATGATGAAAAGTGCGTACTCCAATGATGTCTCCCTAACTAGATGTACCTAAATGTACCTAGCATCTATGTAGGTGTTATTCCAAGAATCCCTCTAGGATCTAGTCCACCCCATTACCTGAGAGTTTAGAGAATGTGGGACCCCGTCCTGGTCTCGAGTTGGACACCCCGTGAGGGATGTTAGACCACTGCTAGCTGGAGCGTCTGCATGCAGGAACCTCAGGGTCTCTGATCAGTGTGTCAGCCGGGAAGTCACGGTCTCCTCTATCTTCCTAAGCAAGATGTGTTGTAATGTATATATACCCATAGGTCTCCCCAGGGGTCCTACCTTGCTGTGTTACTGTGTCAGCCTAATGGATGACTTTGGGCCTGAACTTTATACAGAGATATTATACAGGAGATGGTAATCCTACTGTTAGTCCTGCTGTGCTTCCAAGAAGCTTCATGCATAATGTATGAGAATCGAACCAGGGAAAAACCCGCGTTCTGAATGCAGTGTCATATCTAGGTAAAAGGTCAGTGCCTAAGAACCGTTATGTATGCAATGTAGGGAAGGATGTAGGTGAAAGGTTGCGATGTTACCTGCGCCTATATAAGGTACCTATATGGAATATAACAGTACGCTACTTCACTATACATCACTCCAGTGTACTCTCCTCCTCTCTATATAATTCCACTCTACAAAACTGTACTAAAGTTTATGCCAATCTACTAGACTCTACTCCACGCTAGCACTGTAGAAACCACTGTCCAAATTTGAACTCAATTCTATGCCCGTACACTCTATTGTACAACACTCTACTCTACTCAACTCTTCCAACACTGTATGACACAACACTTCATTCTACTGTATTAGGCGCCACTCCAATTTATAACAGTTTCCTCAACTCTACGCTATGTGACTTCAATGTAGGCTACCCCACTCTATGTTAATCCACTGTACCCTACTCCACTCTATGCCACTCCACTATACACCTCTCCACCTACGCTATTCAACTTTATACCACTCCACTCTTCTACACTCCACTGTACAGTATTCCACTTTATGCTATTCCTCTCTATGCTACTCCACTCTACGGTAATCCACTCTACGTCAGTACAGTGTACGCAACTCCACTCTACGCTGTTCCACTGCATGACATCCTCTACCACTTTATATAACTCCATTCTTTAAATGTCGACCACACTTTATGGCACTCTACAACATTATACTCCACTCTATCTGCATACACTCCAGTGTCTAACTCTTTACTCCACTCTATATCCATGCAGTCAACACTTTTTTATATGGCACAGCACTCCACTCTACTCTGCGAGACCCCACTCCAATTTATAAAAGTTTACTATCTACAATAAACCACTCCACTCCACTCCATGCCACTCTACTCAACGACACACTAATACATTCTATTTTAATTTGCCCCACATTATGTTATGCCACTCTCTCGACTCTACTCTACTGTACAAGACTTTACCTCACTCTACGCTCCTACACAACAATCCACTATCTGCAGCTCCACTGCTTGACACACTATTGTACTCTATGCAACTCCACTCTACAACACTCTCCTATAATGTATGCCAATTTCTGACACTTTACTCCTGTCTATACCCCTACACTCAACTGTTCCACACTGTATTATAATGTATGCCACTGTGCAACACTCTACACCACTCTATGATGCTCTACGATATTCTAGTCCACTATAAAAAACTGTACGCTACTCTTTGTGTGACACTGCACCTCACTTTATTCCACTCTGCTCTATGACACAGTACTCCACTCTACTCCTTTACCCACTGTACGCCCCTCCACTCTACGGCACTCTATGACATTGTACACTATAACACTCAATGCCAATCCACTCTACCATACTCTATAACACTGTACTGTACTGTTCACAACTCTACTCTACAAAACTCAACTAAACTGTATGCCACTCTAATCCACTGTAGTCTACATCACTTTACAATACTGTACGACACACCATTACACTCTACTGTACAACACTTTACTCCAATTTTTGACACTCTACTTGACTTATGCTACGCCATTCCACACTACTGACTTCCATGCCACTTTAGTCCTACGAAACGCCACTCCACACTATGACATTTTACTCCACTCTACACTACCCCACTCCAATATACTCCGCTCTACTACACTTTGTCCCACTCTGCACCAGTGTACCAACTCTGCTTTATGCTGCTCCACTGTACGACACTCTACTCCACTGTATGCAATTCCACTCTACAACACTGTACTACACTCTATGCCACTCAACTCTACTCTATGCCCATCTACTCACTCCACACCACTGTACTACACTGTATGACACTTAGCGCCGTGCCACTCAACTTGTCTCTATGATACGGCACCCCGCTATATAACACGGCACTCCACTCTACAGCACTCTCTTCCACTGTACCCTATGACAGTCCACTTGACAATACTCAACTCTATGACAGTCAACTTTGCCTTACTTCACTCTAAAACACTCTACTCTACCTTATAACAGTCTATGACACCCTACTCTACTGGTCGACATGGCAGTTCACTGTAAAATTCGCTGCTCTCTTCTACAATACTTGACTCCACTATATGAGACACCATGCCACTATATTATATAACGCTTTACATATACTACACTATACTCTACTCCCTTCTATTCCAATCTACAATACTCCACACTATGACAATAGACACTCTCCTCAGCTATACTGTACAACACTCCACATAACTCTCCACTTGCGACAGTGGACTCTATGATCTGAAATCCATTTTTTTGGATGATTTATTTTTCAAACTATTGATAAATCTGAAAGAAGAGTTGACTGTTGTACGCGGAGTTTCATTCAGAAAGACATTCATAAATATTTTTTTGATTGACCTAAGAGGAGGAAGATTATATAACAACTTCAAGAACAAGGATATTAAACATTACAAGTAATTGGTAAGAATAGTATTACTTATAGTTACTTATCATCAGGAGTATATGAAAATAGTTCTAAAGTTAGATATTTCTTTTTAGTAATATCTTGGAAAAAATAAGAGCGTGCAGACATAGGGATAACATTCAAGTGGCACATGATTCCATTATACAAGATATGTGTCAGCTCAATATTATTGGGTGAGTTTACTTTGAGAGTTAGGACCTCATTAGGTTGGCAGTTGGATGAGCGTCCGATTGGCTCCTTCGGTCTGTCCCTCCCACCGCTGGGGTCCTACTTACCGCATCGTAATCGTCAGACCGCTATCCTGGCTATCAGGCGGGCCGTCACCGATGGCCTGTCGGTGGCGGTCTGCCCAACATCCTAGTCAGGCCCATAGTGCCAATTGTTTGAGACAACTACTAGCCCGTCTCAGCCGCCAGCCGCCACCACAGGGGAGACTGCAGAGCCCTGTGCTCAACCCCCTCGCCATCGCCACTGCATTGCCTTCACCATCGCTGCTGGGAGGTAGGAGACTTCACCTCCCAGCACGCTTCACGGCAGGAGCGCCGCACCTGCAGGCGGGACGCGCCAGGAGGTGCTTAAAAATTGCTCAGGGCTCCCGCAGTGCGGGAGTCCGTCTCAGTGACATCCGCCACCACAGGGGAGCCTGCAGAGCCCGTGTGCTCATCCCCCTCGCCATCACCACCGCATTGCCTTCACCATCGCTACTGGGAGGTAGGAGACTACACCTCCCAGCACGCTTTGCGGCAGGAGCGCCACACCTGCAGGCGGGACGCGCCAGGAGGCGATTAAAAATCGCTCAGTCTCAGCCGCCAGCCGCCACCACAGGGGAGCCTGCAGAGCCTGTGTGCTCATCCCCCTCGCCATCGCCACCTCATTGCCTTCACCATCGCTGCTGGGAGGTAGGAGACTACACCTTCCAGCACGCTTCGCGGCAGGAGCACCGCACCTGCAGGCGGGACGCGCCAGGAGGCGCTTAAAAATCGCTCAGGACTCCCGCAGCGCGGGACATGCGCGGGCGTGCCCGGGCAAAGCCTGGGCCAAGGGCAGGCTTGTCTGTGCCCGTCAGAGACCGGAGGAGGCCGGGCTGGGCCAGGTCTCTTGGCTCATTCCTCCAGGGCTTTGGTGGCCAGATCTCAGTATGGTGGACCGAAGCTCCTGAGGGCTGGAACAAGGTACCCGTTTAATTTTTATTATTGGTGATCGGTGAATGTGTCCCTTTTAGTATCATTTCTAGTTCCCTGGATCTGAGCCCAAGAAGTGCCTTCTGCCAGCTCTACTTGGAAGCTGAAGTGTCTAAATCTGGTATTGTGGGCCCATATAAATTCAAGTGACTTTCTGATCAGCTAGTAATGGGCAAAAGGAAAGTACCTGTTGGGGGCCCTTCAGGGACTAAAATTGCTGGGCCAGCTGGGACTATAGACTCCTTCCTTATCAGGGCGGCGAACGTTATAACAAAGGAGATAGCCCTGACTGAGAAAAGGCTCTCTATGGAGTCTGAGAAATTAGCACTGGGCTCTGTTGGCACGGACTAACGCGGAAGGAAATCGGGGTTCCAGCAGGAGAAATGTGTCCCATCATACCCCCAGTTTTATCGATGGAGGACCTAACGAGTAATCCGGACTCACTTACCTGCACCAATGTAGCCACCTCTATAGCAGGTGATGACTTGGACTGCCCCCCTACCAAGAGAAAACAAACTGGTGGAAATAGATCGCTGAGAAAGTCCCCACAGCCAAAAATAACCTCGCCACCAGTTGAATCTAATTTGGAACTGTTGTTGGATAGCCTTTTTGTTAGGTTAGAGACTATGACTAAAGCATTGTTAGCACCTGTAATTTCTAAGTTGGAAGGTATTGAGACAAAATGTAATTCTTTTGCATTAATACATAACAACTGCCTGTTAGGGCATGATACAGCAGCTGGAGGGAGGGGGAGCCTCTGTCAGGCATCTTGTGGTACGGCCTAAGTCCCCCAGATGAGCAGCACCAAAGTCCACAACACATTTGGTACACAGGCTCCAGTGGGTGTGTCTCACCCTAACAACATTGATACTTATTATACCCCAGGGGTAGTGGGCACTGTGTCTCAGGCAGCCAATCAGGAAGCGCAGATATCCCAGGCAGCTCACGGGGTTGGGCAGGAAACTGTTAATGAGGACCCATTATCTATATATATTCCATGCCACCATAGATCGGTTACGACCGGAAACAAATGTATACCTGATCTCCCTCCCCAATCAGCGCCGTTAGTTGCTGTGCTACTTGGGGTACCTCCACTTACTTTGGGAACCAAGGAAAATTCCTTGGACCTTATCCATAAGACTATTCACTGGTGCAATAACAATGTGATCAATGGCTCTAACATTTCCCCTGATATGATCATGGCCCGAAGAGTGGGTTGGATTGGCCATGGGACTAGGAAAAATGTTGAGGGGGAATGCATAATGATTAACTTTAGGCACTCTGCGCAAGCCCAAGCGCTAGTAGATTGCCATCTCAAGAATGGCTCTAAAACTAAAATTAGAACAGACTCCCTACACTTTATTTTATCCTTTTAAACAACCTTTAGTAAATCATGGTTGGCAGTTGCTGTTTAAGCCGGTTAAGCCCCCCCAAGATAAAAATGTGAACACTACATTATCCTTAACAAACCGATACCTCCCGCTAGCTAACCTCAAGGGCCTGGATGCAAATGATTGACTAGTGATGGTAGTAGAGCAAACACAGGCCAAGAAGTTGCCATCTAAGGCTCCGACTGACCCAATCGTACCTGCCCCCATACTTCAACTTTCGCCGGTTAACCTACTAAACTCCATCCCCACTCCAATTATTTCTGAAGATGTTCCAACGAGGGTACTGTCCTGGAATATAGCTGGCCTTAAATCAAAGAAGGGTGACATCTCTTGGGTACACTTTCTTGCCACACATCACATCATCGCTCTACAAGAAACATGGGAGCCCAATGAGTGTTTTTATCTGGATGGCTTTATTTTGTTTTGCAAACATGCAATTCCATCGAACATGGGCAGAGCTAGGGGGGGTCTTCTTTTAATGTTTAGTCTCAAATTTTCTTACCAAGCCAAACTGATCGACTCTCGGTCACCCCGACGTGTTAGCAGTAGAACTGTCAGGGAAGAATCTTACCACCTTGTTAGTGGTAAACTTCTACAATTCCTTCTCCAGAACTCATGAGACCGAACATCTTCTGGCCCTAGAGGACCTTTTGGAAAGTTACGGGGAAGGAAGACAATCCTACTATGACACGCTAATTTTGGGGGATTTTAATATTCATAATTGCAGCCTAAACTGTTTTTCAGCGCCGGAGGAGGAAGATGGTTTGCAGGTGTCAAACCATTTTGAACACACATCTTCAGGCATCTTTTTAGAAGGTTTCCTTGCAGCCCACAATTTACACTGTTTACAGCAATCAGATGCGTCTGCTCTGGTTCCCACTTTTGTAGGTAATGGTAGCTCAAGTATAATTGATCATATTTTGCTATCTGCTCTACTAATATCGGTTGTAAAGAATCTAAGTGTCATCTGGAACTGCTCCAGTGATCACAATCCCCTGGTACAGGTTCTTTTTCTTCTGGCTGTTTTTAAAGGGGGGGTTGTGACCCAAATCTCGAACACAAATCTTAGTACCAAAGACCAAGCACGAAGACTGAAATGGGAAAGGATTATCCCAGAGAGCTTTTTGGAGAATTTGTATATTACCTGCGTTAAGGAGTTTCAAGTATGCAGGGACCCAGCTCCACATGACAAAGCAATTTTAGACGCCTTTGACACAATCACCAAGCAGGTTGCCTCCAATTTATCTATTAAAACTAGAGTGAGAAGCCCAAAATTTAAAAGGTGGTTTAATGATACCTGCTCGGTTGCTCATAAGGAGCTAATGCTGGCCCTCAAGTCAAAACCAAGGGACATAGTGCTGACTAGGAGCTGTAGGAAGGCCTACAAATCTGCAGTCCAGGAGAGGAAAAAACAGATAAGGGAGCAGGCCTGGGAGGAGCTTAGTCAGGCTAGTGTCTTGGCTGACAGCTCCAGAATTTGTTCCGTGGTCAATAGCTCTTTTTTCTCTGATGTGTCAAATTCTAGTAGAGAATGTGTAATACCTGCTGAGAAATGGGTTCAGCACTTTGGCAACATTTACAGTGATTCCAACTTAACAGAGGCCGTGGGACATTCAGTTCCCGGACTAGAAAGTTCTTCCCTCCATTTTAGAATAGATGAGGTATATAAAGCTATCATCTCAACATCCGGTGAAAAGGCTCCTGGCCCCGATGGGGTCCCAGCGGACCTTTATTAGGCTGACCCCAAAGTCTGGGATGAGATTTTAACACATGTTTTAATGGTGCATGCTCCTGTGGTCTCCCCTTGTCATGGGCGAAGGCGGTCATTATCCCAATTTTTAAAAAGGGCGCCCGGGATGACCCGGCATGTTATAGACCAATTTCGCTCTTAGATTCTGCGGCAAAAATTATGGGGAAAGTTGTCTTGGATCGCCTAACAGCCTGGCTGGATGATGCTTACATTATTTCAGATCTCCAGTATGGATATAGGCAGGGGAGAGGGACATGCTTTAATCTCCACCTGGTGATCGGGAAGTACACTGTTGCCAAGCGGGGGACTTTGCACCTGGCCTTCATGGATCTAACCTCAGCTTTTGACCTCATTAATAGGCCAAAGCTCTGGTTGATCCTGCATGATATGGGGCTAGATGCAGAACTGGTCTCTTTCTTGCACACTGCGCATACAAACACCACAGCTGCGGTACGGTTTAATGAAGATGGCAGTCTGACAGACTCCTGGGCAGTAAGAAGAGGATTCCAGCAGGGGTGTATCTTGGCTCCCCTGCTGTTTACATTATATATTAATAAATTGGGGGACTGTCTAACATCTTGCTGCAAAGATATACCCAGGACCGGCACCAAGATGCTTCCCGCTTCTCTGTACGCTGATGATGCGGTCTTATTGTCCAGAACCGCAAGGGGTATGCAACAACTTTTAAACTGTTTTATTGATTTTATGGATTCACTAGATCTGATTACTAACCTTAAGATGTCTCATGCCATGACTATAGGTTCTCGAAAGGCAGCCAAGGTCAAATTTTACTTTAATGGGGTCGAGCTGACCAAAGTTTCTACGTTCCCATACCTAGGGGTACTTTTCGATGACCAAGGCTCTTGGGGCGCACAACGAAATTTGAAAAAGAATGTATTAGCTAGAGCGGCAGGGGCTACCCTGTACTTTGCAAAGAGATTAGGGTCAAAACCGCTTCCTGCGCTAATGAAGGTCTATAATGCTAAGTGCATCCCTATGGTCACTTGCGGGTGCGACATTTGGGGATACAAGGACATAAAGGGAATCCAAGGGGCTGAGAACAATTTTATCCGTAAACTCCTTGCGGTCCCTGTTGCCACCCCCATTTTTAATTTACATGAAGAACTGGGGGTGGGTTACATCTCTGACCAGATTGCGGTCGCCCCGTTGTTACGATGGCTGAGAATATGGGCTCACCCGACCCCGAACTTGAACCAACTCATTATTTCGGATTGTATTGCACTGGAGGGGGCTTTACATATTCCATGGCTGAAATACATAAAGGATCAGACAAGATGTCTTGGTTGCCCTGAGCTGTTTTTGACACCTAGGCCCCTGGGAAAGACCGCTATTAGAGATCTTAAACAGTAGTTCATGGACAGGCGGCAAGCCCTTAGGGAGGAAATTAAACTAGCTAAACCCTCAGTGAGAAGGTTTGTTACACTTAAGCCTGGGCATGCAGATGCAACCATACTTATCCTATGTCAACAAAGCACATCACCGTTTTGTTTTGACACGATTTTGGTTGAACATGGTTCCCTGGTTACTGACATTTCCTAAAGGTTACTCGAAACCAGAATTACTGAAACCCTGTCCCTGTAACAATTTCTCGGAGCAGGATACCCTCCACCTAATGTTTTTCTGCACTTATTACGACCTTTTGCGCAGGAAGTTCATTCTTCCCCCTACTCAGAGATTGTCAATTTGTCCAAGTGAGGCCGACCTTGCTTTATCTCCAAATGCTAGTCTCACCCAGGGTTTGTTTCGGGGTGGCAAGTTTTCTGACTGGGACCATCAGACAAAGGAGTAAGCTGCCTTTGCAATAGCGACCCTGTCTTATCGGCCAGTGTAAATATGTGAATCTAATTTATGTAATATATTTTTAATATGATAATATCTACGGTCCTGGCTCATCGTTTTACTACTGTTGCACTTTACATTATATATCCATTGTAGGTTTTTAATGTGATTATTGTAATTGTAATGCTGGATGAATTTGTTTGTATAATGTATTTTGATGAATTGTGCTTTTTTATATAACTGTTTGCTTTTATGGCTCTTGGCTGCCGAATAAAGTACTGTTGACTGACAGACTGATGTGTCAGCTCAATATTATTGGGTGAGTTTACTTTGAGACTTAGGATCTCATTACGATGGCAGTTGGATGAGCATCCGACCGGCTCCTTCGGTCTGTCCCTCCCACCGCTGTGGTCCTACTTACAGCATCGTAATCATCAGACCGCTATCCTGGCTATCAGGCGGACCGTCACCGACGGCCTGTCGGTGGCGATCCGCCCGACATCCTAATCAGGCCAATTGTTTGAGACAACTACTGTAAATAATATCTAATTTCAGGATAATAGCTGAATATCATTGGGGTGTAATATGTTAGAATTGCATTTGAGAATGGTTTAAGGAGAACACTAATGTGGATTTCCATAGGGTTACACAATTTAATTTGGAACATGTGTGTTATATTAATAATATGAACAGTATATGTACAACATTTGTTTTTCTCTTTTTCGCTATTTCAGCCCTGAAGAAGCAACATGTATCGCCATGAAACATGTGTTGCCTGAAAATATTGTGTGTTAGGAATAAGTCAGTTGTAACTATTTGTGGAAACACTTTGTAATGATGTGGAACAATGTTTTCTGAACAATGCTTTTCTGTTATTTTCCATGGCAAAGTGCCTGAAAAAAATGTGTGGAACAATGATTTCTGAAGAATGCTTTTCTGTTATTTTCTATGGCAAAATGCCTGGAATACATTTGAATGAAAATTCAATAATTAGATGTTTATTTGCGACTTTGGTATATTACTGTCACAATTAGCTCCCTACGGAACTTTAAGTGTGTATTCTATGCATTGACCTTTTCAGCTTAACAAGACAAATAGGGGGTCATTTCATGTCTCTTTCTTAGATCCATACTGAGGATACGTGTGAGCCCGAGCACACTAGTGAAAGACTAGGGGGCATATTCTCAAGGAGCCATCGCCGATTTATCGGAACTTTAGCGCCGCAAAAGTGGCGATAGACTTATCGCACCATTCACAAGCTGGTGCAAACTGCCAACATCGCCAGTTTTCCCGCGATAGCTGCCGCAAAGCACATCGCCACAGATGAGAGCGACAACTAACGCTAATGATATGCAGAGTAGGCGTTCCCGTGCAAAAACACACGAAAACACCACTTCGCGACATTCCCAACAAGCAGCCAGATCAGCGATGCGAGCTGATAAGGCGCGTTAGCAGCAGGTATTCAACACCTGCCTCTCACTGGTGTTAAGCAGGACGACAACCTGCAGCATGAAAGGGAGCCCAGCCTAGAGCCACATCTGAAGACCAACAGATCCCATGGAGACAATGATCATGCAGCCTGGAGACCCAAGAGGGCCACAACACCCACGGCAACCACCCCCCGGACCCTCCCCCCCAGGTCATGAAGTCCAGCAGTCAACGGTAGTGGAAAAACAGAACTTTATTACAAATACATAAACAACAAGACGAAAAGCTCAGCCAACGCGTTCCATTCCCAACGGGGAACTTCACCAGGGCAACGTGTGGATCCAAAAACTGTAAATGCTGCTGGAACTCCCCAATACCATTCCATATCCCCAAAATCAGTAGTCAGAAACCTGTTGGAGAAATGGTGACAATGGTCAAGCGTCCTCATAGTCACAAATGTAATCTGGCACAGTGTATTGCACTTGGACAAACCGGAATGCATACAGGTACGATGAATCCAGTCCAAACATACTGTAACAGAAGTCCGTGTGCTCGTAACCTCCGCAGGAAAGAAAAGGAAGGTTACGACCACACAAACATCTGTTACGGTCTCATCATGCAGGATTCATCATACCTGTAAACATCACGGTTTGTATCTTCATGATACCCCTGCACCTTCACTTCCCACACACTGTGCATGAACAGCTGGAGACCATGCAAGGGAATTACGCCATAGCTGCCTTACCGCACGTGTCGGGGGCAATTGACTGTACACATGTACCACTTGTGCCCCCTGCCGACCCTGCACACAATAACCGCCACAGAAAGCACACACATTCCATCAATGTGCAGGCGATAGTGGACCACCGGGGACAGCTCCCCAATGTCGTCGCCAGCTTCACAGGCATGATACATACATCTTCCGACAGTCCATCATGAACCAGCGCTTCCAGGATGGCACCCATGGCAATGCACTCCTCATTGGTAAGTACTAACTGAACACACCACACACCTCAACTCCACAATCACACAACTCACAACTGTGGGAGAGCACATGTAACAAAATCACATACAACATGCCAACCAACATGCCCAACTACCAGACACGACAACACAAGTAACCGTGGTAACAGGGGCCAGACATGTAGACAAACCATCCACAAAGGTAGAGCCCCTCTGCCACACAATTGCAGAATGTGGGGAGAGGTGGGAACCAAGAATGTGCGAAGGAGGCAAGTGACCCAGCAATAAGAAAGGACACAATGCCAAGTGTGGCGGAGATGTGCTGGACAGACTGCAGTATGCAGAGCACAGACAGGTCCATGTGGACATCTAGTGCTGGTGTTTGCAGTGTAGTAGACAATGGACGCAAACAGGTTACCCCAGGCAGTGTGGAAGACCTTGAACATGTAGCCATGTGGTCCCCCCCGTAAGCCTGAGCGGAGCAGCCTTGGCCGGCGTATGTCCCGAATGAATAGCCCGGGGCCCTGGGCGTGGTCCAGTTCCAGGATGGCCATCACAGTAACTACTGTGCCTCTGTGTCCGCCATATCGTGACCATAGGCCTACACACACGTGCCCGACCACATTCAACGGCCGTATTCACACTGGAGACGAGGTGACTACATCCCAAGCCAACCTGCGTACATCTCGACAGCGCATGCAGGGTCGTGTCTGCCAGGGCAGTGCCCCCCACCCAGCCACGTGGCCACCGCCGTGACCGGTGGTGCCTGCGCGATCCTGTGCGCCTGCTGCACCTCAGCCCTGGTCCCCAGACTGGTCCACCACCCAGTGATGACTGCCCGCACCTGCGTACCCAGGCCTCAATGCTCACCTGCAGATATCGGCGTGTCTCCAAGAGGGCCCTCCATGTGCCGGTGCAACCTCCTCAGCCGATCACTGGATTCCGCGCCACAGGCCCCCAGTGCACCCTGCGGCACCGCGAATCGCTGAGTCATGTGTGTGCTGACTGCTGCCTGCGCGTACACTGCTGTCCAGCAGGGCTCACAATTCAATTTGAGTCTTGATTTTCTGGACGCCGTATCGAGGCCAACGCATCAACGCTCAGCTCTTCAGGTGGGCCTAACTCAGTGCAACACAAGTCATCGCCACGTGGTGGTAGGCCCGTGCCGGACGCAGGCCATCGGGTGCCACTAACTCTGTGCAACGCAAGTCATCACCACGTGGCGGTAGGCCCTTGCCGGACGCAGGCCATCGGGTGCCACTAACTCAGTGCAACGCAAATCACGGCCCCCTCATGATTGAGTCTCGTGTTGCGGACGGCATCATGTCACCTCCGGCAGTTGGGGATGTGCTGTGGTGGGCCCCTTTTATTGGCAGGGTCACATGTCCCGTGACGCCTGTGCTGGATGGGTGTGGTGTGGGTATAAACCAGCCCTCAGGGAGTGGCTGTGGCATGCTGACAACTAGACCAGTGACCAGCAGATCACTACAGGGAAGACCTGGGACATGTAGTTGTGTTGTCACCCCCAGTGAGCGTAAGCGGAGTGGGCTGGGCTGGCGTATGCCAGTCCAGCGTAGGGGTGTGAACAATGAGCCCGGGGCTCTGGGCGTAGTTCAGTTCTGGCCTGGACAAGGAAGCAACCATTGCGTGTGTCTCCGTTGTAGTGTCTGCGCCACCCGGACCGCAATCGGCAATGTTGCACCATGTGACCCAAGCCCCACAAAATGTGCAAAATGGACGTGAGGGGGAATCAGTGACCCGACATTCATCCATACTGTCATACTTGAAGGTTCATAGACATGACACATCTGTGTGAATTTGAATGTTTTATTCACATTCATTGGAGTGTAGCAGCTGGAGCAGTACAGAGCCATGCACACCCCACTTGACATTGTTGCCCCGTGGAGGGCCAGCCAGAGTCCATTAGGGAAGGACAAGTTCATCGGAAGAGTTCAGTCCGCAGTCTGATTGCTGTGTCATTGGTAACCAAACTGAATATGGCAGTCCATGTCGAGGTCCAAGGTGAGTGCCGCAGAGTGTATCGGGGGATAGTGGAAGGTGATGATGTAAAGGGCCGAACCAAGCAGAAACAGGCCATATGGTGGAGATGAATGCTACCGCTTCCTCATTACCACAACGGCAGTCTCATCCACATCATCGTCCCCTGATGTGTGATGTGCCTCACCTGGCGGTGGTGGTGTTTCGGCTGCAGCACTGTGTGGCACTGACACATCAGGGACCGGAGGTGGATTGTCGGCCGCACTGTGTGGCAGTGACACATCAGGTGCCGGAGGTGAAATGTCTGCCGCACTGTGGGGCACTGACACATCAGGGGGCGGAGATGTGGATGGTGTATGAGCAGCAGCATTCGTCTGCACCAGGCCTTGTGGCAGCAATGCCATGATGAGGATCTGCAGGGCATGGTAGATCCCAGCTACATCTCGCTGATGTGCAGCCGTGTCAGCCATCCTTTCCGCCTCCATCCGCACCATGTCCTCCATGAGCCTCTGCATGTGTCCCATCTCCCGGCTGAGATTGCTGGAGTCACTCTGACCAGACAGGTGTTCTTGTCTCCGAGTCAGGACTCCAGCGATGTCAGCCAGGGCTCGTTGGAGACCATGGAGCGGACTGTGGGTGTCCGTTAGTGACTGTAAGTGGTCCCTGATGGGACGTAGACACCCATGGATGGCATCTAGTTTGGCTGCCATGAGGTCGAACCCCACCCGCACATGATCAGCCATCTCCTTCTGGCCCTCTAACACACAGTGTTGGAAGGCCATGTGTTGTTCGTGGGGGGCCTGGGAGACAGCCGGGGTGGTGGGTGCCTCCTGCTGTGTGGTCTGTGCAGGGGGTGGGGTCTCCTCGATGCAGCTGGGCTGCCCTGCTCCTGGGGGTGGGGTGCCGAAGCTGTCCATGAGCTCTTGGAGGGCATCGGTGTCAAAGGTGGGGAGGTCCTCCTCGTCATCAGTGAGGAGGTGTTCGGTCTTCTCTGCAGGAGTAGGTGATTCTACCTCTGCAATGTAAAGGGGAGATGCAGTTTAACAGTGTGTTCCATGTATGTTCACGCATTGGCCAAGTTTCAAAACAAACTGCATGACAATGTACATTGTGACTGTTTAGGATGTGCTGTCTATTTGAAGCGGAACAGTGGACATATGTGCACCATCAGGGATGTGGGGTTGTACTTGTCCATTATCATGTCACAGTTTCCTGCTATGCCAAATGTGATTGGCCAGTTTCTACACACAAGCGGCAGCAGTTGTGTCCTCTGTTCTGTTGTGAAAGTGTTGCAGTTTGTACCACATTGTTGTCAATGTTGATGTGCTCTGATTCTTCTGTGTGTGCTGCATTGTGGGAGAGTCACCCCTGCAGCTCCGACTTTGCTTGGCCTACTCCCTTTCAGGCGGTGTGCCTTTGACTTCTGTGCTTATGCAGTGCTGAGATGTTGCATACTTGGGTAAATTGGACTCTTGGTGGGAGTTGGGACTGTTGGGCATGGTTTGTCCGCAGATGTCTTGTTGCCATCAGGGGTTGTTTGTGCACGTGGATGTATCAGTGTGTGACCTGCTCCTATCCGGATGTGGACCACACTCAGCCACCTCGGTGTCGTGGCGTGCAACATGTCATGATGAGTGGCCTGCAGACATGCTCATGGTCATGCAGTGTCACTTGCATTGTCAGTGGGGATCACGGATCCGCAGTTTTGCTGGGTTCAGCACATGTGCATGGGTTTGTTGTGAGATTGGTGATGTGTGGGGAGGGCCCCCTCTGGGCACATTGTGGACGGGGTACTACTTGCTGTTACTATGTGTGCTGCAGTATGGCAAGGAGATCAGGGACATGATCCAGAGTCATTGTGGATGTGCAGTGTGCTATACTCCATTGTGCATGTGTGCCATTGTGCCCATCTCCCCCCGTCCCCCCAGTCCCTGGTGGTTACTCACCCTGTTGCTGTTGTGTCAGGTCATGTTGAGCAGTGTCCGGTCCTCCGACTCCTGCCACCGTCTCCACACTGATGACTGTGTACACCAATTCCTCCATCTCATCCAGCTCCTCCTGTGGCGCAGGACTCCTACCCCCAGTCTGCATTGCTGCTTTGCGGTTGTCTGCGAGTTTCTGCTTGGTTTTGCGCTTCACATCATTCCAGCGCCTCTTGACCTCGTCCATTGTCCTCCTCAGCACTCCGACTGCATTCACCTTGTCCACGATGGACTGCCATATTCCATTTTTTGTTGCCATTGACACAGTGGAGGTGACGAACAGATGTTGATGGTGTTCTATCACCTCCGTAATCAGGATCCTGTTTTCCTGCAGACTGAACCGCGTCTTCCTCTTCTTCTTCTCCTTGCCCTTCCCTGACCCCGAGGTCCCAGGCTGGTCCTCCGTGGGGCTTGTGGGGTCCGGGTTGTCCTCTGTACTTGCTCTGGCTACCTCCATTGTGCTTCGCAGTTATGTTTTTTTATTTTTTTTGCAGCTTTTATGGTGATTTTTCCCGCCTGACGTGGGAATTGCAAGCCTGGCGCTGCTTGTCGCCGATTTTTCTATCGCGGTTGGGCCCATCGCAACTTTTTTCACGTTCGGGTTTCCTTTTTTATCGCCGTCACGGTAGTTGTATCGTGGACATTTGAGGCATTATCGGGAAACTATTGCATGTTACCGCCGTGTTGGGAATACGACGTTGACACAGAGTTATTTTCCCGTGATAGACGGCGATATGAGAAATTGCGTTAGCCTATTTTGGCGATGTTTATCGCACGTTCTTGAGTATATCCCCCTAGGTGTTGCATTAGTGGTCACTCAGCTATTTATAATTCTATCAGCTGTCAAGCAGCAAGACACAAAATATGGCTTTTAGTGTTATTTCCAAACAGGATATGGACGTCTCATTATTAGTCCACGGCAGCAAAAGATTTGTATTAATCTTATTGTACTAACTCAAGTGATAAATGTCATTTTGATAATCGCTATTTGATTACTTTTATATTATTTAGCGTGAAGCATAGCATCCAAACGTAACATTTTGTTTGGGGGGCGAAGGGGTTAAAGAAAAAGCGGTGAAGAGTAAAGTGAAAGTGACCTCTTTTTTGTGTGATTTTTTGCTTTGAGATGTTTTGATTAATTTCCTATTGACCTCTGTTGACAGTAAATTAATCGGATTACAAGTTTCTCCATAATGCACTAAATTACTCTACACAATGAACACCTGCTCAGATTACTATATTTGCCTCGGTTCCTTTCTTAACAGAGACTGCTTCCAGGTTTCTTTTGAGTAGATCAATGCTACATATACAATTTTCTATTAAGTGTGGCAGTCACTTTATCCCAATGCCTTCACACTTTTTGTTCTTGTAGTATTCTTACCCTTTTCATCTGGGTGTCCAAAGAAGTTACAGCAGGGCCAGATACATGTCTTATTTCAATATAATGCAAAATGTCAAGTAATGAATCATGGAAATCATCCACATAATAAGTGATTCTACAGAAAATCTCTCATGGATCCTGCCTCCTGGAACCACACTGCATTTCCCTGTTTTCTTTCCTTCAAATTCGCTGCGTGGCTGCTGCCTTTTCCTTGTCTGCTTGATGAGAAATGGCAGCTGGGGGGTTTCACTCAATTTGCCTTTCAAATTAATTCCTTGTATATACCATATTCTCTCAGACGATTGTCTCCCTAATTGTGATGCATAATTATCTCAACACTGTGCATGTAATTAGTATGGACACTCCCCTTTACTGGAAGTGGTCTCAAGTGGGGAATAAAAAGTCCCGGCTCATCTCATGCACTCAGCTACTTCGATCAAAATAGGGCTCTCGATGTGGAAGTATGTTTTACTCTAATTGTTAAATCCGTCAGCTGTGTTCTATGCACATTCAGGTAATTCGCTTAGGGTAATTTTTCCCTGGTTCAATAAAGGGTTGCAGTGACGAAATTTAGCATGGTAATATATACTGGAGCAGAGGCATAGCTACTAGTAGTGCAGCAAGTGCAATGGCACCTGGGCCCAGGTGTGTGAGAGGCACATTTCCCCTAAATAATGTATGTTTATTACTATCACCCCAGAGGATGGGGGTGGGGGGGTGTGCCTGCTTGTATTAGGGTCCACGGTGCCTTTGCTACCGCTGTGCATGCCTGGCTGGGAGATCGTTTAGCACGTGAAACTTTGGAATGAAGGGGCATATTAGCAAGACCCACGTTAAAATTATCGCCGTTTTAGCGGCAGGAAACTGCCGCTAAAACGGCGATAATGGGCTTGCTAATATGCGTTATGGAATTCCAATAGAAGCCCAGGTTAGATGTCCTGCATTCCAATAGAAGCCCAGGTTAGATGTCCTGCACATCTAACCTGGGCTTCTATTGGAATTCCATAACGCATATTAGCAAGCCCATTATCGCCGTTTTAGCGGCAGGAAACTGCCGCTAAAACGGCGATAATTTTAACGTGGGTCTTGCTAATATGCCCCGTAGAATTTTGCAAGTAATCATGGGGCCCCCAACAACAGTGCGAAAAAGAAATTCATGAATCAGAACCGCACAGAACTGGAGGACTTTCAGCACACTCAAGATCTCATCTGTTGGGAACTAAATGCTCGTCAGCATGTAGTCTCGGTTTGAAAAGAAAACTGCAGGCTATCATCCTGCACCTGTGTGGTCTGCTCTCTGGACTGAGTTAACTGTTAACAAGCACTGTCAAAGCCAATAGGTCTGGCTTGCGTTGTCAGTTATAAGTCACACCTATTTTCTTTGCAAAGGGTCAGGTCTCACTAATGCATGCATACAGATACCTGAAAGGTACAAGAAAGGTACGGGAAAGCGGATGAATGGGCAGAAAGAGGTGTGGCCATGAGCAATGTCAAGCAAAGAGAGTTGCAGATGGGTGAGGTGAAAGCAAGGAGAGGTCCAGATTGTTATATCTATTGACAAGGAGAGATAGGTCCTGTGAGAAGGACAGAAAGGGAGAGGCTTGGAGATGAAGAGGTGCGAGCAGGGAGAACATCGGTTGACAGAGGTACTGTCTGGGACAGTTACAGGTAAGGAGAGATGTGGGTTGGACAGGTACATGCAGGCAAAGGTGAGGGCAAGGAGTGTTGCGGCTGGGAAAGGTGTGCACTGGGAGAGTGCTGTGACTTTGCTCCATCTATATAACCACACATCATTCGATTTTCTGACTGTAGGGATTTTGGTTGAAGGCAGCTATCGCTGCACAACAAATGGACCAGTGGTGACCAAGTGAAGGAAAATGGCAGTGGATTCAATTAGGAAATTTGCGAACCGCAAAGGTTTGCGATCTCTGGGGTGAATTTGAAAACATAATCCACACCTGCACATCACATACCACTGTAGAGCACATTGTGCTAGTCCAGCTTGGACATCATTCGATAATATTACACTCCAGCATCCATTTCAGTAGCTTAGCTTAAAAGTTACTAGACCTCATAACACACTATCACATATTGTAGAGGTGTGGCTCAGTCAATGCAAAATTGCATAACACACTACCGTACATTGCATAGTCCATTTCAGTTATTACCAGTTTACATTACACATCATCATATATTGCAACAGTCCAGTGGAAACCTTACAATAACTCAGCACACTCTACCATACTAGGTAATAATTACCAGCTCACGCCACACACTTTTTCGCATTACAATAGTCATTCTTGGATATTAGCAAACTGCAACCATCCATGCCAGGCATTCGCAAAACATATCACTCAATCCCATATATTCTGATAGTCCAGGTAACTCCTTGCAAATCACAAAGAGCAGTCTATTGCAATAGTCTAGCCAGTGCCTCATCCTATCACTTCTATCCATTTGTCAAGCCTCTTCATTTCCAGTCACACACTGCCTTATACTACTGTAAGGCAGCTTTAAGCTTATCTTGTCAAACACGCCTTCATTATGGCAGTTTGGACATATATATTATAGATCAATCATTACTGTAACTGGCTGATCATGTGCAGGTTACTACTCGAGAGAGAGATGCAACTGTATTTAATAAGACTCACCTTCCACCAATACTGCACTATCATCATGTCAACACATCTTGCTCATACAGTCCCGCTCAGTTTGCTGAGCGCATTAAACATGTCTTCAGGTTCCTTGACAAACTGCGATCTGTTTGTTTCCCTGTTGACATTTCCATTTCAAAAACAGTAATTGTAACACATTCTCTGTCATCAAGCACTGCTAGAATGTGGGGGTGGGAGGAAGGGTGGATTAATAATCCCTCTCGCGGAGGCAAAACACAAATATCTAATGGTACACTATCACAAGATTGTTTACAAGAAACTTACCATGCTGACCATGTGGCCTGAGTGGATTGTTAAATAGGGAAATTGTGAGAGTTCAAAAAAAGGCATGTCAGATGAGGGCACAACTGACTATGTCTCAGACAACTGTATTTGTGAAGACATTTTACTTAAAACTATTTCATATTACCTAGGATAAGGGTGGAAATAAGATACACATTTATAGAGTGCTTTGATAATTGCAAGGTGTGTCCTAGCTCTGGACCATAGATGGAAATTCACAGTAGGTTGAAGAGCAATGTTTTGAGTTTCTTCATGAAATATTTATCTGAGGAGGTAAACCGAATATCAAGGACCAGCTGGTTCCAATACTTTTAGAAGAGGTCAGAAAAAGGACGTCTACCCTGCCTCGCATATTTGAAATGAGTCATGGAGGCCAACTTGTAGATTCTCTTTCTTCCTCCCCCAAAGTACACTTTGTGGAAATAGTGATAGGAGCTGTACTCTAGGTGACACTCCCCCTGCTCACCCCTTACGTGATCCAAATGAAGTACGTGATTGTTAATTAAACATAGCTGACAAATTTAACGGTTATTATATAAATCTCTTCCACATCGAGAGTCCCCCACCATGCACAGTTTTCTTGTCAATATTTTCACTGCAAATTTTAAAGTGATATTATCAATGATGTCTTAGAAGATGTCATGAGTGATGTCATATGTGGGGTAATTAGCCGTGCGAGCGAGGGATTGAGTTAGAGATATCTTAGAGCACAAGTTACAACTGCTGAATTCCTATGGTTTTGTGTGAATAAAAGCTGAACCTAACAATATCGTCCCTGTAACCTTTTTTCAGTGAATTTCTAAAGTTTTTTAAATTCATTTTCCTAACTATAACGTCCCTGCCATGTTTGTTTTTTAGTGAACTTCACTTTTTTTCATATAAATTGGGCAACAATTTGACCCATAAGTTCAATTTAAATTTTCACCAGTTTACAAATACATTTTATTCACAAATTCCTCTTTTTATATATTTTAAAACTAAACATGTTAAAATAAAGATAAGGTAACTTATGTAGCCTTTCTATAAATTTAATGCACCAAGAGTTTCTTTTTTCTTA
Organism: Calotriton arnoldi; assembly: GCA_963921515.1. NCBI lineage: Eukaryota > Metazoa > Chordata > Amphibia > Caudata > Salamandridae > Calotriton > Calotriton arnoldi. Next base: position 2,119 of record CAWUFW010015354.1, on the reverse strand, counting down.
AAAAATACTTTTATTGATCTGCATAGCCATTGCAAATACTTGGACAAATAAGGGGACTGCTGGTTAAGTTGCATACATTCAATACTAAAACAACCACACATTTCATACAAACATATGCTATTGCAATTTCTGCAAGTATATCACTGCCTTTGTGTGGCTGTGTTAATAGCTGTGTGAGTGACTGTGTGGGTGTGTGAGTGGCTATATGGGTGTGTGTGTGTGTGTGTGTGTGTGTGTGGCTGTGTGGCTCTGTGAGCGGGTGTGGGAGTGGCTGTCTGACTAGGTGTATGAGTGACTGTGTTGGTGTGTAAGTGGGTGTGTGGGTGGGTGTGTGAGTGAGTGGCTGTGTGGGTCTGTGAGTGGGTGTGTGAGTAGTTTTGTGGGTCTATAAGTTGGTGTGTGAGTAACTGTATAGGCATGTGAGTGGTTGTGTGGGTGTGTAAGTGGTTGTGTGAGTGTGTGATTAGGTGTGTGAATGTCTGTGTAGATCTGTGGGTGTGTGAGTGGTTTTGTGGGTCTGAGTGAGTATGTGGGGGGTTTTGTGGGTATGTGAGTAGGTGTATAAGTGACTGTATAGGCGTGTGAGTGGGGTTTTGAGTGGTTGTGTGAGCATGTAAGTGGTTGTATAAGTGTTTGAGTGGGTGTGTGTGTGTTGCTGTGTAGATCTGTGAGTGGTTGTGTGAGTGGTTTTGTCAGTCTGTGAGTTGGCTTGTGAGTAGTTGTATGAGTGGCTGCATAGATCTGTGAGTGGAAGTGTGAGTGGCTGTATGGTGTATAACTGGGTGAGTGAGTGTGTGAGTAGGTGTGTGTGTCTGTGAAAGGGTGTATGTGTTTCTTTAAAATGAGGTTAGGCTCCACTGATCTACCCGAATCCAACCAAATCCATGAGGATCAAGGTGGATCCATGGATCCTAGAGTGCTAAAAAAAACATTTTTGGGAAAATGTCTTACCCATGAAGAGTCCCAGAGTCCCTCACAGATCTCTCCATCATTTACATGGGGTCATGGTACCTCTACCTTGACCCCTTCCATCACTTTTCCATTTTATTTCTCCCCTGGGAATTGTGTCCTGATGCACAAAATGACGGCTACAACTTTCCTCTCAGTGCTGCCAGCCAATCACAGCATTTCTGTTGGTGTGTGGATCCAAGGAGGATCCTCGTCTCTAGATATACATAAAAAAAATGTATTTAATAACTCCAAAATTACTGAACAGATTTACACCAAATTACAAAAAGCACTTCTTCTGGACCAAGATCTATATCTCTGCCAAATTTAGGGTAAATCCGTTCAGCAGTTCGGGCTGTAGTTGTATCTGCACATGGCCACTTTATTTTGACAGGATGCAGTGTTAACAGCAAATTATGAAATGTGATTTATGTGTGAGGATAAAACGCTATTAAGCAACACAGGAATACTCATAATAACACAGAATAAGAGGGATGACTATGCTGTTTGCATCCTGGGACTTGTATGCCAATGCAAGGTCACATGATTGAGTACATTGAAAGCACCTGTGCCTGGACACTGTTTGAACCTCAATCCTATGACAAAGGCGTGACTGCCGAAACTCATCAGGAAATGAAAGATTTCAAACTGCAGCCACTCTTCTCTTGGAGAATAAACATTGTGGTATTTCCGTGAATTGGTTTCTCAGCACTTTCTTTGTGTGCATTAAGTAACAGGATGCTTCATCCCTTCATCCCTGCCAGCTGAGACCGCCCTGCAGGGTCGGGGGCTCCCGCCGACGAAGAGTTTCTTGTGATATATATATATATATATATATATATATAATTATACATATATAAAAATATGTATATATATATATATATTGCACAAAAACTCCTCAAACTGCATGAAGAAGTCTGCACTCGGGCGCAAGGTATCCTTTTCTTTATTTTCAATAATCACAGCAGCTTGAATTTAGGACGCGTTTCGGCTGTCACATGCAGCCTTTGTCAACAATACAGAGTGCCAGTTTGTGTAGGTTTTAAATAGTCTGCACATGAGCACAATTAAACTGCAATAGTAGAAATACTTCTGCTCTCCGCACCCAGCTCCATTGCGGACTCAATCTTGGACCAGTGTCACTAAAGGAAGTGGCCCTTAGGGGTCACTT